>JAQISU010000004.1:13845000-14337500 GCA_029339505.1 Unio delphinus | reverse complement strand
TTTTTTTAAATAAAATTTAACATCACAATGCCACTAAATGGCAAGAGATATGAAGCAAACTAAACCGATCTTGTAAAAAAAAATGTTTGAGTAATAGTTCGGCATTTCATAAAATAATAATCTATTGTTTGGAAGAGAAACAACAAAGATTAGGATTGCATGTGTTTTCAACGTCTAGTTTATGGAAACAAAATTTACTAAAGTATTTAGGAATAGACTAGGCCTATACACTTGGGTAACTTCATGAGACTCCCGTTCAAGTGGCGACTTGACATGTTGGCTAGCACACGATCAACCACGTGTGGGACAACTTCTTGCAAATGTAGAAAATTTGATTAAGATGCAGTATTGTTCCAAGGTAAATATGTCCAGCATTTAAATGATGTATTTATTTGTATGATGCTAAAAGATAAATAGTACATAGGTTTTTCTAGGTTGCAAGAGAAGGTCATGAAGTGGGTATTCGTGTTGAAATTAAGAAATCACGTTTTCATTTACATTTGGAGTGGAAATGTAAGATATTTGTACACTTTATGAATAGTACTTTCCTTAATTAAAGAACGATCATTCTTTCTTGATACAAATTGGATTTTCGACCAAAAACAACACGTTATCCAATGTTAAGAGAAATGACGTATCATTGCCCAGAATTACCCGCCACGGTGGCCAGTCAGCTTGCGTCAGCCTACTGCATTTAGAGCACTGTCTCACCAACAGTTAAAAAAAGAGAAATAGCATAAATCTGGATCTTGTACAAATGGTTACAATTAAAAAGACAAATAAGAAATATGTAAGTATGTACTGAGTAGTTTCGATAATATATTACCAGGCAAGAAGGAAATGATACAAATATGATTCAGAAGGTTGCAAGTTATATTGATTAATTAAACCTTTTTGTCATCCTAATAATTTTGCACAGACACAACATATATGCACGTTATTTTCTGCAGAGAACATTGGTTTGCCAATTTCAATTGTAAAAGCAAAATAGAGTGTGTATAAAACGTTTATCTCTAAGATCAGACTATTTTGAATGGTCTTGATGATAGTATTCTGCCGTCTTTGTTTCACTACAGGAACAAATGACTGTGAAAGTAGTTAGAGCTATGACCACTCCTGTGTTCACAGTCTCCTAGTACGATAAATCAACCCCACCCCACCCCACCCCAATCTGCATTGATAATAATGGATTATGTTTGGGTCTGACCCCAATATAGTCCTTTCATTATCAACACAGTATATTTATTTATTTATTTATTTGTGTGTGTGGGATGGGTGATCTGACTACATTTCTCCCTTACTCGTTAAGGAAATGATCGAGGTGTTATTACAAATATTTAAATCCACTGAAGATCTATATGTTTGAAAAATATGTTACCCCAACTAAACGCTTTCTTTATCACATTACCAAAAAATTACAATTACTTGCATATTTGGAAAAAATAACAAATTAAATCTTATTAATATTAATGAAACACACACCCACACTATATATATATATATATATATATATATATATATATATATATATATATATATATATATATATATATATATATATATATATATATATATACTTTTAGATCATTATTTCAATTTCCAAATTTCTCTTTGTCTGGAGGGCATGAAATTCTGAAAAGCTTCTTAGCTCTCCTGATTGCGACCATTACTTAATGGCCATTATACTGGCAGGCAAGTTCAAATAAACATTTTAAAAAATTACTTTTGAAGTTTTCATGATGTGATACATTTAAATATATGGTGACAATAAATGGATTGAAGAAATAATTTTAAAAGAGTTTAACAATTTAGTTTTAACATTATTGTGGTGATTTCAATTTTGGGTCCAATTATGGATTTGGATTGGTATGTAAATCTGAAAATCACTTATATATAATGGTTAAAGTACTTATAATGAACATGTCCTCTGAACTTGTCTTGAGAGACCACCTCTTTTGCCAAAAAGATATGTCCTCTCAAGACAGGTGGTCTCTCATAGCAGGTCATACTGCTACATAATCATTAAATTTGTGCATTGAGAGTGATCTCTCGAAACAGGTGGTTTCACATAGCAGTGGTCTTTTAAGACAGCTTTTATTGTATACAGAATGATCATATATTGTATTACTTTGCTGTTATAGATGAGAAGACCCAGTCAACAGTAAGTTATGTTCCTGAAAAAAATACAATAAGTTGTGATGAACCCATCTGTCCTGTGATATTTCACATCTTGTATATACTGTATATACTCACTTATAAAGTGCAAAAAACATAGACCCTAATCTGCGATCACATAATGTGCATGAAGATCAGGGTTTATTCTACTGGTTACTCCTAACAAAATGCAGAGACCCAGATCTGCTGGCAAATTAAGTAACAGCAAATTTGAATCTGTGCAGTTTCCAGTTTGACTTGGCTTATAATTATGACCTACCAAAACGTCAACAAAAATGGTGCAAAGATTTTAATATTTCTGAGTATTTTGATTGTAAAAGAACTTTAATATACTCAGTTACAAAGATTTGATAGACTGATGGTTCCAATTCCATGTAATTCACAGAAGTTTGGCAGCAAATAGCTGTAATTTCCAAAAACTGGTATTATTCAAGATTTGTACCATAACATTTTGTGGAAATTCTTCAACATTCTGGAATAAATTTTGCTGTTTTGGAATAGTTTTAAAAATCCACATTTTGAAAATCATAACTTCAATGCCATAATGATCATATTTTGATGAAAATAATGATGTCACCACTTACAGAATTTTGGAACAAATATTGTTGCAAGGTAAATTATCTGCAAAATGAGACATTAGGAAAATCTTAAAACTGTTAGTACCATCTTAAAATTATGCATGTACTTGTTTTTAAAATAATATTACATCTTAGTGTTTTATAAATAATTTTGTTAAGTCTGATCATAAAGCACTCTTCTACCTCTCACCCCACCTGACACGAACCAGTCGATAGGCTTATGAGTATGATAATGGAGGTATGGTATGTTTCAGAAATTGGTCTGATTACATGAAAGTTGTTATCAGACCTCTGGTGAGTATTCGAGCTCCATAAATATAGTAATGTTTGGTAGATTTTGTCAGGAATGCTGTATACCGGTAGTCAGGGAAACAGATTTTTTGCAAAATATATGGTTACAGATGTTTGATTACTCTATAATGACACTTAAAAATTGTAAAAGGTAGTGATATTTTGTGGAAGGATATTTTTGACTTGGTTTTAGATTCACATGAGCTAAGAAGATTAAGATGAATACATAAAATGTATACCGTATATATTTCCTAATTAATACTCCACCCCCCTTTTTATAAGACCAGAAAATTTATAAGATGCAGTGTAAGACCTGAGATTTTCAATACCTGTCTGCTTCAGATCCATGATTTAAAGGAAATGCTGCAGCAGACTCAGTTACTCGCATTTTTACAATTTATATCTCAATGTATACACTACTAAAGTCACAAGCAGTGTTAAACATGACCAAACATTTAGGCAGAAGGTTCAAAGACTTGCCACAAGTTACCAGTCATAATTTCCAGTCACAGAATGGGAAAATGTGTTGATTGATTGATCATTTTAACTGTGCTGATATTTACAATGACTGAATTCAGTGGCAGAAAGATTCCAAGATGTACAAATGGTTATTATCAGAGTACATTAAAAGACCCCCTTATGCTTTTATTAATGTGCTCTTAGCAAATGCACCATCACCAGCCCCATTCAGAAAATGTAATGCCCCTTTAGGTGTTAATATTAGGGAATATATGGTATTACTAAACATGTTGTTGTTGTAGGGTTTGACGCCATTTTTCAGCACACGATAGGCTATATATGGCAGCCGGTATTAATGGTGGAGGAATAACATGACAAATGTCAGACAACCATCAAGGCCTCAACAGCAAACAACCTTACAATTTTTGTTATTATTACCCCCATTGGAACATAAAGTAATATAATCATCAGGTTTACACTGGAAAAATTATTCTTGTGTCTTGTTGGTCCTTAAATGAAAATCTAAATATAGCTACCATGCCCACCACCTTGAAAGTTGTGTTATCACTACTAAACAGAAAATCATTTTGACATGGAGTCAACACCTGATTGTGATGTCTATATGTTGTTGGTCCTAGATGAAAATGCCACCAATCGGATCTCAAATCACCAATCCTATCTCAAATCAATAATCGGATCTCATATATGGTGCAACCATGACAGCCAATTTGAAACTTCTGCTCCTAATTACAAAGTGATATCAACCTGAGAGTTTTCACCAGAAGACTTCTTAATGGTGTCTAGTTGTTGCAGAATGAAAATGATTTTTATCTGATATCCAATATGGCTACCATGGTGGCCATTTTAAAAATCTTATTTACCATATCTCCAAAATAATACACGTATTAACATACAGTTTTTGCCAAAAGACTTTTTGTGAGATCTAGTAGATCCTAAAGGCAAATGGTACTAATCATATAAAAAAAATATAAATGCCATGACCACCATCTTTAAAATCTAATGATACTACTCTTCCTGAATGGATTTTTACGTCATCATGGAGTTGCCACTGTTTTCTAATAATGTCTAGAGTGCTGTATATGAAACTAGTGCTGATCTTACATCCAATATGGCCACCATACAGCAAGTAATTTGACAATCTTATTGTTCAAGAATATTAGAGATGGTTTCAGCACTAATGAAGAATAATATAGCTTAAATTCTTGGAAATTCATTTTATACATTCAAGTGGCACTCCCTTTGAGGGACTTTTGTGTTTCATATGTTGCAATTGGAGGTGAAATGCTGATGATGCAAATATTTGTACAGTTTTTATATTTACACTTTTCAACCAGATTAAACAGAATACTAAATCAACATGCTAAATTAAATGTGATATAGGAAAGAAGATGAAAAAAGAACAATACCAGAACTAAAATGAAATTTTCTATACTACCTTTTCTCTGTAAGCTGTTTTTTCTTTATTTACCTTTTCAGGCCATGTCACTGATGCTCTTCCAATGGACCATAACCATGGCATGCAGGCCATGTCAAACAGGTTGCCTCAAATAGTCACCTCTTACAACATATCCAACCTGTAAGGAATTGGGGTCTGCTGGGTCTTTTAAAAAAAAAAATGAGATTCCAATAAACTGAGACCAAAAAAATTTTTTAAACTGATCTTACAGGATCAGAATTGTAGGTCTGTGAGTTCTGTATATTGGCCAGCTCAGGACTGCTTTCCCTGAAAACTGTTTTCTAATCCCAAGCTCTTCATTCCAAAGAAAGTAGAAAAGGTGTCAAGATACAACTGTTGGATAGCAAAGGTAGACGTGAAGAAGAACATAAAACTTAATTTTTTTTGTTTCTTTTACTATGATAAAATAATAATTATAAATAACCATTATGACATTCAAGATAATTGATTCATTACTACATGATAACAAAGTAATGACAAGAATATCATGAATAATGTAAACAATTATCATTAATATCATGATCTATTTTTATAATGTGGTAATAATAATAATAATATAAATAATAATAATAATAATAAAAATAATAATAAATAATTGGTAGCATTAGTAGCAAGTAAAAGAATCAATAAAAGCATAATGACTAAGTAATTAATAGTAAATTGATTGTTAATATAGTGATATATTGATAATCATCAATCAATTATAATATGTAAACAGTTAATAATAAAATAATAATAATAATAATAGCGATAATAATAATAACAATACAAATCATAATAATCATAATAATTGGTAGCATTAGTAGTAAGTAAAAGAATCAAAGCAGTATAATAAATGATCAATAAAAGATTAATGACTAAGTAATTAATATTAAATATATTACTAATATAGTGATATATTAATGATAATCATCATGAATTATAATATATAAACAGTTAATAATAATAATAATAATTGGTAGCATTAGTAGCAAGTAAAAGAATTAATAAAGTTATAATGATTAAGTAATTAATAGTAAATAGATTGTTAATATAGTGATATATTGATAATCATCAATCAATTATAATATGTAAACAGTTTATTATAATAATAATAATAATAATAATAATAACTGGTTGTACAGTAGTAGTAAAACAGTAACCATTTACTATTATAATAGAGGAAAAAATGTAAATAACATTTGTTTAATTAGTGCCTAACAGAATTTGGCTCCACCCACCCACCACAAAATGTTATAAAGGTGCCCTGGTTTTGATGCTTTCCAAGTTTATATAAATGATGCTCTTTCACCTGTCGATACAAGTAGGACAACATTAACACTGCTTTATTTGTAAAAAAAATAATAACTTAAAAGAACTTGACCAGCTTTGAAGCAAAGTAGTCTGGGGCTTTTCAGTATTGCACAAACAATAATGTCATTGTACGATAAGATAAGGTCAAATATAGAAATGTTGTAAAAACCATTAAACTGTTGTCTTCATAATCTATGCAATCAATATCATTTGTGAAATTTCAAGCATCCTACTCACCTAGATTTCTTTGCCAACTGTTATTGCATTTGGCCATTGAGCAGATGTCAACCTGGTGGGCAGTCTCAGGTCCACTCAAGCTTATAGTCAGGTCCTTTGGTGGTCAAGTCATGAGATCCAGCTGTTACCTGATCTTAGCATAATATTGTTATCATACCATAAAATCTGGTAATAAGTGTATATCCTTATTTTTATATTAACAAAGATTGTATGCATTTATCCTGGATTGACTGAATTTAATTTGAAAAGTTTAAATATTAAAACTTAGTTATAACATTTTACAGGATACCATATGGTATACATACATATATGGTCAAAAAAGATTGATTTAAAATAACAATCAAAATGAGGTGAATATATAAAACATCAAATATAATTTAAAACACCTCAATAAGAATAAAATTTGTTTCAGAAGACATTCAGATCTTTTCGAAGTTCTTCTTTTGTATACATATATACACTTATCTTAACAAATAGAAGAGGGTTCATTCATATAAAATGGTTTTCTGTCTACACATATTATCCAGATTTTACAGCAATTATTGTAAATTAATATATAGTAGAAAAATCAACACATTTGTTTTCACTTCTTGTTCCATTTAATACCTTATACACTTTGCTAGTATGTGATTGAAGAGTTTGGGCTAGAAATTGAAGCTTGTTGAGAATTTCTCTATTTATTTTTATTTGCATGTTGGAATGTAAAGAAAATTATATATCTGGCTGCTTTGCTTTCTTTCCTGTATAATTAAAGCTAAACCAACACCTGGGGGAAAAAATTAACTGGAACAAAAAGAATGGCACGGTGTAAACTGGTTTTCATAAATTTCTTTTCCCCAGACTATATCTGAAAAATGTCTTGATACACAGTCCATGCAAACCAAGATGGAAGAGATTGGTCCAGCTTGAGGATTTATGGGTGTTGAGACAATTCTTGAACTGAGTCAGCCATTTGAGATTGTTATTGTCATTAATAAATAATAATTATTATGTTTAGATATATTGGTCATTGATTAGAAACTTCCAGATGTAAATGTAAAAATATGCTGATGAAAACTAATGAAGGAAACAAGAATAATCACTTTTCAAACTGACAAATATTTGTAATAAAATCTATACTGTCAAGCAAAGCTTTTCTTAAAGATTGTAAATTTAGCTTGACTCACTTCCAGCAGTCCAGATGGCACTGCAATGAGCAGTGGTCCAATGCCAGGGATGACTCGGAAGGAATTTGAATCTGTTACATACAACATGAGCCATGAGAAAAGAGGCAAGGCCATCATTATCAACAATAAAACTTTTCAGTCACACTTAAAGCTGTCTGAAAGATCAGGAACAGATGCAGATGCCAGTGCTTTACATTCTACTTTCCATGCAATGGGATTTGATGTCAAAATCCATAATGATAAGACAGTTCAAGAAATGACGACAATTTTATCTGATGGTAATATACAGTATCTCTGAAAACAAGCATTTGTTTTGCACCAAATGTTTCCTATATTTTTTATCTGGAAAATATGAAAAGTGTGTGCGTGTGTGTGTGTGTGTGTGTGTGTGATTAACTTGACATCCTATTACACTGTTAAAGTTAGAAATACTAAGATATGTGATAGTGGATGGTTGGAAGATGTGTGTACTGGTCTTGGATGTCCATGGTTGGTGCTAAAGAGATGGAATGGTTGGATTGTGGATATGGAATTAGCAATTGAGACAAGCCTTAAAAAAGTTGTTGTTCTTGTAATATTTTTTTGTAATGCATATAATGGTTATATCATAGAACTGAAATTACCCAAAATCGTTGATGTGGGCATAACTAATATCAAATTAACTGGTTACAGTAAGGAACCCTGTGAGGTTGCACATGAAGAAACTCTGATGTAATAGCAAATATGAATGGCATCACAATTTTTAAATTTATCTGCATCGTTGAGGTAATTCAAACAGTGTCAGGTGCAATATGATAGTTCATGTGTAGAAATCATTCATCATCTTAAATTCCATCAGGCCAACCAAAAACCGATTTTTATAATGACTGTTATATATCAACTGCAGAGTTTGCCAGTAAACATTTTGATTCTTCATTGAATCTCTTCATTGGTTGATTCTGTGTTATATGCACTAGAAGAAGTTCGTTAGTAATTAAAATGGCAGCTGAAAACAGGGCTTGAATATTCTCTAAACTGTAATAAACTCACAGCAATGCCAATGCAATTTTCATTGTGTGTGGAATCGCTTTTTTGTAACAGGTGTGGAAAAAGATAATAAATTCCAGTTTTGTTGATGAGATTATGATCATCAAAGCTACACTCTTGGTTGTATTTACACAAACATGTTGCATTGCAGTACAGAGTTCACACAATACACACTGTTTCAGTCACTTCAAAACTCATCATCATTGTTGTAACAGACGTCACTGATGTCTTCAATAAGTTCATGCCTCAATATATTTCAGGTGGGAGTTTTTTTGTCCATAATATTATTGGTGAGCAATTTCTTGCCAATTAATGTTGCCTCATTATTTAATGGTGTATTGTTGCCTGCATGAACTGACCTTTCAAGTGACCCTTCCAATTGATCCATGAGATACCTAGGGTCACACAGTCCACCAAGGTTTTCTCCTATTTTTAGTTGTTGCTGGTACAACCTTTTTTTGTTTTTAATTCTATCTAATATTCTTTCTGTGTGCAAATGTTGGGTCTAGGTTCTTGCTTTTGCCACGTTTTAAATTGTTTGTGTAAACGAAGAGGAATTAACAAAATATTTGATTGTTTGATATGCTATTGGCAACAACAGAAGAAGAGTGTTTTTGTTTCCAATACATTAGCATGGCTATACTTTATTGGAAGTGACAGGAATGTCATTATCAACAGTCCTAAAGTTCTGTGTTCAAGTCTTTACAAGTCAGAAAATAGGGTAGGATGATACAGTGAGGCATGGAATCAAGTGAATGGTTTCAGAATTATTTCTATTTGAATCTTTATAACTTTTGACTATCATCTAATAAATAAAGAGTGTTTTAATGTTAGGCTTTGAATAAGTGGATTTTCTTGGAAAAATAATCTTTATAATTTGATGGAGTAAAATAATATCACACTTTCTCACTTGGTAGACATTGATAACATTATGATCAAAACATTTGAAGTTGCTCTAAGACACTTGCATGGTCAACTGGTATCAGACCACATCTTGTAGGTGAAATGAGTTTAATTCAGCCAAGTGCACATTTTGTTAATTCTTAACGTGCACTTTTATTTAATTTATGAAAGAGAATTGTATTACTATTGCTGTTGTTGCAGTTGTTGTAGGGTTTAATGCCATTTTTCAGCACACTATAGGCTATACATGGCGGCCAGTATTATTGGTGGAGGAAGAACCCGGGAAAACCCCCGGAAAGAACCACCGGCCCACAAGAAGCTACTGCAAGCTTTTTGACATAACTACATTAGCCGAATCATAGACTGGAACCCACACTATTTTCAGTGCGAATAGTCACAACACAAGACAGGACATAAACAGTAAACCACTGACATTGCAGTTTCCACCAAGTAATCTGCGACAGTCATAGTCTGGTTCCCAGCCTAATATGCTCCCTGTGTTGCACTCCGCTATACTAGAAAGGTGTAATGCAAGGAGCATGCTAAGCAGGGAACTAGACTATGACAGTCAATCAGTCAAATATATTGCTTGTTAATATGTTTGGGCAGTGAATGAATAAAAGAAATATTTCATCCTGTGGTTGAAAAACTAGTCTTTTCACCCACATAATGAAATATATCCATTATTATTAATTTTTTCAAGAAAGTCTCCTGTGTACAAGCATAATAAATTATTATTTAACAGGTTTTCCTCAAAAAGAAATTTTAAAATCTGAATTCAGACATTTTTTCGTTTAAATTTTTTTTTTATGTCAAGTTTTTCTTGTCATTTCAGAGTATATACTAGATAAAAATGGTACTTTTGGCTGTGTATATGTTCCAGTGAATAATTACAGAGTGTTCTAACAAACATTTAACTTTTTTATAATAACTTCTTAACAATAGGTAGAGCTTAATTTATTAAATAAGGGATTATATTTCAAACCCCTGAAATTTAAAATTGAAGTCATATATGAAAACAAATTCACAACACAGCACAATTCGCTAAATCTAAGTCTATTTTATTAGTACATCAAAAATGGGAAGAAAAATATGATGAACAGTATAGAATTAAGAATAATGAAGATAGTATTCAAAAAGTCTTTTTCACATTTTCCCATGAAAATTTACAGGTAAATTTAAATTTATATGAAATTTCTTTCAATGTTTATGGCTAAATGTTTTGATTCTTTTGTTGCATCCCTTAACATTGAAATATTTAAAAGTGAAGATATGGACTTGCCAGTTCTATAATTAGTCAGTTTTCTTATCTAAGAAAGAAACTGATTATTTTGCATTTAAGTCATTCAGAACATCAGTTATTTTTTTAAATTGATGTTAATTGTCAAACAAATATTTACTGTATATGTAATCTTTAAATGCTGACCATGGCTTTAATTTGATATTCTTTTTTAACAGCTTCAAAAGAAAATGATTATCACTGTAAATCAGACTGCTTCATCTGTACAATTCTGACCCATGGTAAAGAGCAGGATGTTTTGTATGGAACAGATGGTGAAGCTGATTTTGGAAAAATTCTCAGCTTCTTCAAAGGAAAAAATTGTCCTGGCCTTGTAGGAAAACCCAAACTCTTTTTCATTCAGGTACATTATATCTCCTATGGTACAACCAGCCACCTAATACTTTTGGAAAAATAAAATGGTGGTTAAAATTAGCCATCTGAAACAGAAACTTAAAAGATATATTTAGAACAAAAATGAAATCGTGAAATTGACTTAACAGCCAAATTATATTAGCCTCAACTCTAACTTCTTGTCTAATATAAACATTTTGTGTGTTAATATAATCTAATATAAACATTTTGTGTGTTAATATAATCTAATATAAACATTTTGTGTGTTAATATAATCTAATATAAACATTTTGTGTGTTAATATAATCTAATATAAACATTTTGTGTGTTAATATAATCTAATATAAACATTTTGTGTGTTAATATAATCTAATATAAACATTTTGTGTGTTAATATAATCTAATATAAACATTTTGTGTGTTAATATAATCTAATATATACATTTTGTGTGTTAATATAATCTAATATAAACATTTTGTGTGTTAATATAATCTAATATAAACATTTTGTGTGTTAATATAATCTAATATAAACATTTTGTGTGTTAATATAATCTAATATAAACATTTTGTGTGTTAATATAATCTAATATAAACATTTTGTGTGTTAATATAATCTAATATAAACATTTTGTGTGTTAATATAATCTAATATAAACATTTTATGTGTTAATATAATCTAATATAAACATTTTGTGTGTTAATATAATCTAATATATACATTTTGTGTGTTAATATAATCTAATATAAACATTTTGTGTGTTAATATAATCTAATATAAACATTTTGTGTGTTAATATAATCTAATATAAACATTTTGTGTGTTAATATAATCTAATATAAACATTTTGAGTGTTAATATAATCTAATATAAACATTTTGTGTGTTAATATAATCTAATATAAACATTTTGTGTGTTAATATAATCTAATATAAACATTTTGTGTGTTAATATAATCTAATATAAACATTTTGTGTGTTAATATAATCTAATATATACATTTTGTGTGGTCCAAAATGTGTTATGATGATACATGTACTGAGATAAAGTAATGAAAAATATTTTTTTAAAATCTTCTTTCCAAGGTAGTTCAGCTGATCAGTTAGACTTTGATTACCTACCATTATTGCAATATTCATCTTATGGGGTTAATTGATATTGGGGGAGTCAGGAGAATGGGTTAAATATAGATATTGGGAGAGTCAGGAGAATGGGTTAAATATAGATATTGGGGGAGTCAGGAGAATGGGTTAAATATAGATATTGGGGGAGTCAGGAGAATGGGTTAAATATAGATATTGGGGGAGTCAGGAGAATGGGTTAAATATAGATATTGGGGGAGTCAGGAGAATGGGTTAAATATAGATATTGGGGGAGTCAGGAGAATGGTTTAAATATAGATACTGGGGGGGGGGGGGGGGCAGGAGAATGGGTTAAATATAGATATTGGGAGAGTCAGGAAAATGGGTTAAATATAGATATTGGGGGAGTCAGGAGAATGGGTTAAATATAGATATTGGGGGAGTCAGGAGAATGGGTTAAATATAGATATTGGGGGAGTCAGGAGAATGGTTTAAATATAGATATTGGGGGAGGCAGGAGAATGGTTTAAATATAGATATTGGGGGAGTCATGAGAATGGGTTAAATATAGATATTGGGGGAGTCAGGAGAATGGTTTAAATATAGATATTGGGGGAGGCAGGAGAATGGGTTAAATATAGATATTGGGAGAGTCAGGAGAATGGTTTAAATATAGATATTTGGGGAGGCAGGAGAATGGGTTAAATATAGATATTGGGGGAGTCAGGAGAATGGTTTAAATATAGATATTTGGGGAGTCATGAGAATGGGTTAAATATAGATATTGGGGGAGTCATGAGAATGGGTTAAATATAGATATTTGGGGAGGCAGGAGAATGGGTTAAATATAGATATTGGGGGAGTCAGGAGAATGGTTTAAATATAGATATTTGGGGAGTCATGAGAATGGGTTAAATATAGATATTGGGGGAGGCAGGAGAATGGGTTAAATATAGATATTGGGGGAGTCAGGAGAATGGGTTAAATATAGATATTGGGGAGTCAGGAGAATGGGTTAAATATAGATATTGGGGGAGTCAGGAGAATGGGTTAAATATAGATATTGGGGGAGTCAGGAGAATGGGTTAAATATAGATATTGGGGGAGTCAGGAGAATGGTTTAAATATAGATACTGGGGGGGGGGGGGCAGGAGAATGGGTTAAATATAGATATTGGGAGAGTCAGGAAAATGGGTTAAATATAGATATTGGGGGAGTCAGGAGAATGGGTTAAATATAGATATTGGGGGAGTCAGGAGAATGGGTTAAATATAGATATTGGGGGAGTCAGGAGAATGGTTTAAATATAGATATTGGGGGAGGCAGGAGAATGGTTTAAATATAGATATTGGGGGAGTCATGAGAATGGGTTAAATATAGATATTGGGGGAGTCAGGAGAATGGTTTAAATATAGATATTGGGGGAGGCAGGAGAATGGGTTAAATATAGATATTGGGAGAGTCAGGAGAATGGTTTAAATATAGATATTTGGGGAGGCAGGAGAATGGGTTAAATATAGATATTGGGGGAGTCAGGAGAATGGTTTAAATATAGATATTTGGGAAGTCATGAGAATGGGTTAAATATAGATATTGGGGGAGTCATGAGAATGGGTTAAATATAGATATTTGGGGAGGCAGGAGAATGGGTTAAATATAGATATTGGGGGAGTCAGGAGAATGGTTTAAATATAGATATTTGGGGAGTCATGAGAATGGGTTAAATATAGATATTGGGGGAGGCAGGAGAATGGGTTAAATATAGATATTTGGGGAGGCAGGAGAATGGGTTAAATATAGATATTGGGGGAGTCAGGAGAATGGTTTAAATATAGATATTGGGGGAGGCAGGAGAATGGGTTAAATATAGATATTTGGGGAGGCAGGAGAATGGGTTAAATATAGATATTTGGGGAGGCAGGAGAATGGGTTAAATATAGATATTGGGGGAGTCATGAGAATGGGTTAAATATAGATATTGGGGGAGTCAGGAGAATGGTTTAAATATAGATATTTGGGGAGGCAGGAGAATGGGTTAAATATAGATATTGGGGGAGGCATGAGAATGGGTTAAATATAGATATTGGGGGAGTCAGGAGAATGGGTTGAATATAGATATTGGGGGAGTCAGGAGAATGGGTTGAATATAGATATTGGGGGAGTCAGGAGAATGGGTTAAATGAAGGACATCTATGACAAACAAGGTTTTATCATGTCTGTCTTTAAAATAATTCTTTATCTGTTGCTTTTTTAATCTAAAAATTAACAAATTGTTATAAGACTGGGAGCACACTGTGAATGCTTTCAAAATGAAATGGTGGCTGATATGGCTGATGGTTAGGATTGAACTCTGGGATAAATATCCAGATTTTCTGGATAATTGAGTTGGATGCATTCAAAAAAATTAATATCTGTCAATCATCTCAGTACTAAAAGGTTTGCAAAAGAACAAAGCAAGGTAAGAGGACTGAATCTAATTGATTATATTAATTACTGTCTTATTATGTGTGGCTATGTTTGGGTGTTTTTATTCATACATTCATGACAAGAAGGAAAAAGGACTGTAAATGTGGGCATAGATCTGATTATCTCGTGCAAGGCCAAGCAAAAAAGACAAGTAAATTCTTGCCCATGCAAAATGATCAGTCCACCAAATTTGCCTCCAATGCCTATTTAATGGAATCAGCCTCTGACAATATTGGCTTTGTAATGTCATTAAGTGAACTGTCTGCTGATAATTTTGTTGATAATTATGAACAGTCATTCAGACACCAGAAAATACTACATCTGTCGCTAAAGCTGTGGGTCAGATTGATGTGGATAAAATGCACAAAGAATTCTCAAGCAAAATTCAAAATAAAATAGCTTCTATGGCTTAAGTTCATGCAGAACTTTAAATGAGTGATGATAAAAATGGAGTTGCTCAAGAATTAGTTAAATTTCTACTAACAGTGGCTCAAATCTGTATATATGGTATCCCCAAACCCAAATCCAATTCTGACTCTGCAATTGAAGTACATGAGTGAAGATTCTTTAGAAAATAATAGCAAATGATAGCAAGAGGAAAGAGCAAAAAAAGGAAAATAGGACTTACTTGTGCTTAAACTTGCAAGGATATTTGTGTAAACCTCAAAATTGATGGCATTACTGGAGGTCACAAGTATAGCCATTGTATAGGAACAATAGACCATGGTCAATACATTGATAAATATGCTAATAAAAAAGATGCAAAACAAGCAAGTATTAAACTTGAAGAGTAACGCTGTAATAAATCCCAGAAGTCAAACTTTATATTGTTATTGTTTCTTTATTCATATGTTGGCTTGAACCATTGCATTTGTTTTAAGGATTTAAATGGATCAGCAGATCAAATGTGACCAGGTTTAATTGTTATAGTATTGTTCAAGATGTTTGTAGAGGATTATTTAGAGGCAGCTCAGTATATTTTTAAAATTCCTGTCAAAATGCTGAAACATGCACTTTTTCCCAGTGCTAAAAAGGCAATGGTTTGTAAATATAAGACAACAGCTCATCTAAGTACAACTCAGGAACTTCTTCCCTGGGGTGAACTAAGCTTGGAGGAGTGCTTGAAAGTAGTCAACAGCTTGAAAAACACAGCCATGGGAAAACTGAAGTTTGAACTTCCTTGCAGGCCAAACATAATTGTTTTGTCATTGCCACTTGTCATGCTGATACAGATAATACATTCTCGTCATTAAAAAAAGTGATTTGAATAAGCCTGGACCAGAAATGTATTTAAAGTCTTTTAAATGTGTAACTTAATCTCATTGAATGTCAGTAATTGTTATCAGTCAAGTAAACCTGAAAATGCAAGTAAATTTTTTATTTTAAATTTTTTGGCAGTGAACTATTAGTTATCCAACTCATCCTCTTCATTTAATTGACAATATACTGATTGGTAGTCATTTATTTAATTGACAATACACTGATTGGTAGTCATTTATTTAATTGATAATACACTGACTGGTAGTCATTTATTTAATTGACAATACACTGATTGGTAGTCATTTATTTAATTGACAATACACTGATTGGTAGTCATTTATTTAATTGACAATATACTGATTGGTAGTCATTTATTTAATTGACAATACACTGATTGGTAGTCATTCATTTAATTGACAATACACTGACTGGCAGTCATTTATTTAATTGACAATACACTAACTGGTAGTCATTCATTTAAGTGACAAAAAACTGTCATGTAGTCAATTATTTAACTGATAAGACACTGACCAGTAGTCATTCATTTAGTTGACAAAAATCTGTCAGGTAGTCATTTATTTAATTGACAATAGAATACACTGACTGGTACTCATTTATTTAATTGATACTACACTAACTGGTATTCATGCATTATATTCATAACATTGTACATTAGAATATGATGCTTGTTCAGAAGTTTTTTGCCTCATTATAGATTGAAGAGAATATATATTATGCAACAAAATCCTCGTTTTCTTTTTAATCTACTTAAATCTACCTTAGAAATCAGTATACTGATCAAAATTTGTCAATTTACTGGTTTGATATGCTGATTCTGTAGCATGTATATTTACCTTATTATTTTACAATTAAATTAGAATGTATTGTAGTTATTGTCTTTTATTATGGTAACTTTTGAGTGAATCAGCTCTTAAGACTGCAGAGGTACAAAATTTGTATGGCTTAGAATTTCATGTGAAAACTGTAACTGCAGCATGCTGTAAATGTGTTTTTTCTTAATTTATATGATAATTTAGTAGGCATTTTTGCTTCCATTTTTTATCATTTATTCATGCAAAAGTGTGTAAATTCAGCATGTTTGCTGTATGTAAATCCAGCATAGTTGTAGCATATGGTGTAGAACGGCATAGTGTGAGATTATCAATGTCCTTTTAGCATGACTGCAGCTTTCAAATTCAGTAGGATGCTATTCATTCTGGAAAGCAGCATTGTTGTGATTGTTAAAGTTGTGTAGCATGACTGCAGCATGCATATTCAACATGTTAACATTCCATGCTGAAAATCAATTTAAGTGAAAGCTGATGCTGGCAAATACTTTGGCAGTGGATTTTACTACATGTACCAATTTTGCAGCAGTTGAATGATATTGGTAATGTACAGCAAGGCAATACACTTAATTTAAAGTCTGTTTATGCCAACATTTATCGTCCTCCAAAACTGATGAAATTGCTATTCAAAACAAGTTTTCACTCCTCAGGCTCGCTCATTTGGAACAGAATTCCAAAAAAAAGAAAATCGAACAATGAATTAATTTCACTATTAACTACTAAACTGGATGAAAAATTAAGAACCCTGGTTATAGTAGGAACTTGTACCCCCATATTTTATATAAAGACCATTTAAATAATGCAATGTTAGCATTGTCTTAAATAAACTTCCCAACATGCAGGAGTATTGTGGTCACTGCTCAATAAAACAACATAACAAGCAAATTTACATGCGGGCTCTGACCATGGCCAAATCAGTCTGCTAAATTCTTTGAAATCAGAGAGTTTATTGGGCAAGATGTTTCAGGCCCAGGGAGCATCAGATTTCAAAGAATATTTACATGTTATGTGGACTTTACTCTTGGTATTGTGGACCAATTCAATATCTGAGATTAATGTACTACTGCAGTCTTTGAATTTGACCATTCAATAATTAGTGGATTGTTTTGCAAAGCATACACTTATACTTCAGTTGTCATGTATCTCAATCTACAATATGACATGAGGGAAGATCTACATAGAGTCACATGAGATAAAAAAAATCATAAAAACAACAGTTTTAGTACACCATCCTTTTTCAATTTTCTCAGAATTTTGATTGCTACAGAATGTAAATTAAGTGAGCAATAATTCAAGTTTGACGTAATAAAACATTTCTTGATCGTTAATTTAATATTAATGTACAAGTAGTAGTTGAGACATTTCAAGATGTTATGCCACGTTTTGACAGATCTTATACATGTGTTAGCTTAAATTTTAGTCCAGATCTTATGCAAATAATTTCATGCAGTCCTCACAGGGTATTTTATGGTCTTTGATGGTAAAACTGGTAATATTTTTAACAGTTTGGCCATGAGCAATTGCTTAGAATTAGGAGATTGGCTTGCATATCATTGACTGCAAACCGTTCAGCTGGTAGTTTACTGTCATTAACACAATTTTAGAGGGTAGAATAATATGTTTATAGTGTATTAAATTACATTGATGAATTGTAATTAGTTGATATTCATCTCACACCAAATTTATATTGTCCCCGTATATTATCAGAATGAATAAGAGGAAATGAAACGATTTATCACTTGGCAATAATGTAAAAATAATTAAATTACTTGAGCAGGATATTTCAATCTATCTATCAATCTGTCTTTTGCAGTTATATCAGAAGATATCTCCCATTAATTCTGGTTTTCACTTTTTTTTCTAGATAATTGTATGAAATTAGTTGGCAAATAGTCCAAACAAATAATGTATACCTATTTGTAATATTATAATTAAATCAAATATTTCTTGTTTGTATTATGTATTGTTTTAATCTATCAACAGTACATTGTATCTTTTCTTGCTGATAAGGGTGATTTCCAGAATTAGCTACGGTAAGTGATTCTTGGTAACATTCCTTAAAAATATATTCTAGACATTTGGGAGTTTCATTGAAGAGTTAACATTTGATAAAGCACAAATTACTTTTCTTATCTATTTTTCAGGCTTGTCAGGGAAATGAGGTTGATCAAGGAGTGGCCTTAGATGTTTTCGATTCCAAGGCAGTCGCGCCAAGAGAAAAAAGCATCCAAAAGATTCCCATAGAAGCTGACATCCTGAGGGCTCATTCTTCTGTTTCAGGTAATTTGTGGATGAAGTCTGTTCTTTATTATTTTAGAAAAAAGATCTCATATGAAAGAAAGATTAATTGTGCTCACTAAATATGATTTCTTCTGAATATTGCAACAAAATATAGATGATGGTAATTCTCCACCTTCCAGTAAGTGTGTTAGCAGAAACTATCTTGTGCAATAATGTGGGATGGGACAATTTGTAGGTAAGAATGCAGCTTTGCTAAGTTACTACCAAAAATTTACCAATGATGGATTACACATCAGTGCATATGATTGTCTTTCTCTTTTAGTGAACCAGGAGAGAGTGGTACATGGATTATCATAACGAGTGATGCCTTATAAGCATTTTTTAAAAAAAATATTATTTCTTGCAAAAATGGATTACTTTGCATTTGTTTTGAAACATTAGACATTTTGATGTTGCCTTTAGTGTTAATGAGTGTTCTTTTATGGCATTCTAACATTCCTTACCAGTATAGTTAGATTTTCCAGGTGGGATGCCAATGCGGATAGGCGTTTATCTTGCCATACACAAGACCTTAATCAATTCACATGTTTCTTTGCCTAAGCAGTGTTTTTTTTTTTATAAATTATTTGCATGGTCAGTTTGCTCATTATTTTTATGGAGGAAATTTCACAGAGGAAAATGGGAATGGCTGTTCAGGCCATGAGACCAGTATAGAAAGGTTATCATGATATCATATTTGACTGTCAGTGTTTGATCAACTTTATGGATGTTAGCATCGAAATATATTTTCTGAAAGTTATTTGTTTAATTAGAACATATTACTTATTGTAAATAAAAATTAATTACCCAGTACAAGTTGACAAATTTTGTTTAAAAACTTGCTCCATGTTCCACATTGTTTTTCCCATTTAGGCAGACTGTTTCACACATACTCAGGAATAAGATAATTTATATTTTCAGTAAGTGTACTTATTCTGGGTAGGTATATTCTGCATGGCTTTCCCACCTGTACAGTGTCAGATATGGTTTGTGTGTGAGAGAATTTATTATCATCAGCTAGTTAGATACCCAAAATCCTATCCCCAACCATAATGAAAAAGTGGACAGAATCGGCTGTTAATGTAAATTACATGTACATGTAGTATGAAATGGTGCATTTGGCCCTACTAGCAAAGTTACTGTTATCATGAGGAATAATTTGTCAAGAAAACTGATGTGATGTCAATCAAACCATCCCTCTTTCTTGCTCATTTTTACATTTCTATGGAAGATATAACTGGTTGAAAACAAGCAGTTCCATTCTATTTATCTATAATATGATACTAAAAACTGTGAACTGTTCAACCCTTAATTTATAGGTCAAGGTCACAGCAAGGACAATTATTTTGTAAAATATTGCATCGTCTACATAATATCACTTTCAGTGATGTTTTTTTGGGGGGTATTCAATGGCAGTTCATTAATGCAATAGAGAAATAAGATAGGTCAAAGGATTGTACCCTGTTTTATTGGACCATTACTTGATAGAGTAGTATTGTTCATATGTGCTTGTAAGGTTCACTTGTTCAGATAAGTTTTGTACACCATAAACAGTTATTGCACTAAAATTGCTATAAATGTACTTTCCTACAAGTGTGTTATAGTCAACAAAGTCAAATGCTTTCTTAGATCTAAAACATTTTGATACTGTTAGCCATAGTACTGTTTTCAAGTTATTTATCATTATCTTAATTAGCACAGGATGACATGAGTGCTTTGATCCAAATCCTGACTGATGTTGATGTAAGAGGTCATTGTTAAGCAAGTCTTGATTTGTTTTGCAACAAGTTTCTCATTAATTCTGGAAAAGGTGGGTAGGACCAAAATAGGTTTTCATTGCCCTTATGTATGGTATTATTCTTAACCCTCTTTATGGTACAGTAAAACCTGTCTTGAAAGATCACTGCTATGTGCAACCACCTGTCTTGAGAGACCACCTTCTCAACACACAAATCTACTGATTACCGTATTAAGCATTAAGACCTGTTATGAGAGACCACCTGTCTTGTGAGACCATAATATTTGGCAAAAGAGGTGGTCATTTAAGACAGGTTCTACTGTATATGGAAATTTACTACATTATAGGCATAAGTTTATAATGTATGTTTTTGATATGTTTGCAGTGTATTATAGGACCTATATCATTTAACCCTGCGCTTTTGACATGTGTACAGTGTATTAATATTAAACCTTGATTTAAAAAATATATGACCTATATCATTTAACGCTGCGCTTTTGATATGTGTACAGTGTATTATAGGACCTATACCATTTAACCCTGTGCTTTTGACATGTGTACAGTGTATTAATATTAAACCTTGATTTAAACAATATAGGACCTATACCATTTAGCTATGTGCTTTTGATATGTGTACAGTGTATTATAGGACATATTCCATTTAGCCCTGTGATTTAGACACGTGTACAGTGTATTATAGGACCTATACCATTTAACCCTGCACTTTTGATATGTGTACAGTGTATTATATTAAACCTTGGTTTAAACAATATAAGACCTATACCATTTAGCTATGCGCTTTTGATATGTGTACAGTGTATTATAGGACCTATTCCATTTAGCCCTGTGAATTTGACATGTGTACAGTGTATTAATATTAAACCTTGATTTCAACAATATATGACCTCCACCATTAAACCCTGTTTTTTTTTCAGAGTATTGAGATTTGAGAGAGTGTCATACATCTTTACTGGTTGTTTTCAGAACATTTTTTAAGGTTCTGGAGTTTGGTACCAACATATTCTTCAAATTTGGTATGGTTTGGTGTTGGGTAGTTCATTTTGATATCATTAGCACAATCACAGATGTTCAGTTATGTCTCTTCTCTTAGATGAGACTTTATTTCTTTTGAGCTCGTAAACTTGAATATTTAGTGGTTGGGGGAGAGCACTAATATATTTCCAAAATGTTCTGTTGTCTTTGTTTTAGTTTACTGCTTCCATGAAATAAAATTGTTTTGATTTCCTAAAAATAAAAACACTTCTTGTACCCTAATCTAAAATTTCCTTGATCCATTAAGTAAATTGCTAGAGTTTTGTACATGGATGTTTGAAGGGCTATATCCTGTAATTTAGCATTGAAATTAATTTTCAGCGATAAATTTTGTATACAAACTTATGATGGCCAATCCTGCTGCAGCCTTGTCAGTATTCCTTTAAAAGTTGTTACCTTATGAAATTTGTTAGAGTACATCATTAGTTCTCCTTTAAGGTAAACTACTATAGAATTCATTAATCATAAAAAAACAGGTTCATATGTTCTAAGCACTTTTGCCAATTCCATAAAATGTATGATGACCAATATTTGTAGAGGAGACCAAATTGTTATGGCTTGTTTTTGTTTATTGTAACTAATTTTCCTTGCACATGTTAGACACTTCAGGGATACATTTCGGAAATTCCTGAATTTTTAATACAATGCAAACATAGGCTGGGGTGGGGGTGGGGTGAGGTCTTCTTCCAGTTATACAGAACTCAAGATCAAAATGTTGATGTGTCTCAGCTGTGTATAGACCAGCTTGTAAAGTTACTTTCAGATGTTTGTTCTGATATACTTAGTAAGGGACATAGACTTTGGGTACATTTACAGCTTCCCTTTCAGAAAGTCATTTAGTTGAGAAAATGTATCCTACTTTATCTAACATGAAAGAAAACTGGCTCTTCAATACCCAAACTTTCTTCTGCTCAATGTAACATATAACTAATGTTATCATTTGGCCCAGATACCAACTCCAGTATGATCAGAAACCAAATTTCCTTCAGCTTTCGAATTCACCCTACTCTTGAAGCAGCAAAACTAAATCTGACCATTATCTGTCTCAAACTGCAAAACATTTAAGACCTATATGAATGACGCCAACATCATTATTAAAACCTTCAACAAAATATGTGATCTTAATTTATCAAAAGTGTACTACAATACAATCCTCTAATTTAGTAAATTTAATAAAGTAAAACCTTCATATGGTGACCATGCATTTCTTTATACAGAAACATGGAGACAATGTTATTGCTGCTTTTGCAATACACCACAACACCATCTCCAGCTGGTAACAGAATACAGCTTCCATCTTTACTTCACAAGTTACAGCCATTCATAAAACAAAATTCAGTTTTCATACCTTCCAAAACTCATAATCTTTTCAGATTCGCCTTACACACTGAAATTGGGGGCCTCGAGTAACCTAGTGTTCTAAAGCTCTCTCTGTTACGGATCACTGCCATCTGTCTGTGTGAGTTCGAATCTCAGATGCGGGTATGTGAGAATGTTTGCCAGTAGCTTCTCATGGGTCGGTGGATTTTTGTTTTTTTTCCTGGGATCTTCCTCCACTATTAATACTGGCCACCATGTATATCTTATCGTGTGTTGAAAAATGGTGTTAAACACTACAAAAACAACACATTGATATTACCGTACAGAATCTTCAATTCGACAATCTTCTAATATCACATTTTACACAGACATGATCTTATAGAGTCTTGGAAAAGTATGCTGTACTGTTGGCTAGAGGTATTACAGATAATAGGAGAATAGATTAGGATAATCAATAAGGCAGTGAAAAGTACCTGAAGTTGCCAATTCCAGAATGGAAGAATATATATGAGATCTAGAGTATTATATCAATATGGGTGTTTTAGTGGCATAATTAGTATAATTCATATACAAAAAATCACAGAAATTTTGGCAGTACTGTGCTGCATACATATAATTCACAAACACTGACCTCCTGAATGGTAAAACTTGACCATAGTGTGTATTGTGCCAGTGTTTGCACACAGTGGACAAAATCTGTCATATTCCTTAGCAACTCAACCCACCAATATTTCACTCCATACAAGACCATACCTCTCAACTTGAATGCCAACAGGCACCTGAATTCAGCATAAAAACCCAAAGAACTGGTCCCCAATGCCATTTAGGAGGGACATTTTAAAGGCCAAAAGACTGGTCCCCAATGCCATTTAGGAGGGACATCTTAAAGGCCAAAAGACTGGTCCCCAATGCCATTTAGGAGGGACATCTTAAAGGACAACAGCATCAGGTGAGCATCCCATAATGCATTGGTTTGCTCTTTGTTTCGGATTCTCCATTATCATAGACAAATTCTAAATCGTTTGGCCCAATTTATCTGGGCAAGAGTATATCTACCTTGAGAATATCCAATGGATATCACCCCAGTAATTATTCACATCTTTGTTTGAGAATCGCTTCCCAACTTGGGTGTAATGTCAATGTGGCTAACTGCCTATATTGTACTGCCACAGGAAAAACAGCATCATATTACCATCCTATCTTCATTGGTGATTGAAGGAATTTGTTCGGTAACCTTCAATGAATTTGAAACATGATGATGTTGTTCTCAATAAAATTATCAATATAATGGTATGCAAAGATAGAAAGCTCATGAAGAGAGGCAGAAATGAAACTTAATATGACCTTTAATATACTCAATAAGAATAGTTGAGAAAATTTGAATGTATTTACATTTGGGTAAAACAAAATTGTTTTGCCTGGTAAATGGCTTCTTGTTGACAGATTACCTGAAGCAAATTGAGCAGATTGAAAGATTGAGATCTCATGTGTTCATAATACTCAGAAAAGAAAGGAATTATATTTTGGGTTATCTAAACCATTGTTCCAGTTTATTTCTTACAAATATTGGCTTTTTTTATTAGGGTAGTCATAGCTTCTGACCACTAATATAATATTTGAGTGCAACTACATTACATCTTCCAAGCTGTGGAATGAAGGTCTCAAAGGCCTTTAATTTTAAAGGGCTTAGTTTGACCTGGCAAGACTTGTGCCAACCGTACAAAGCTCTATACATCTCAGGTTGTTCAGCAGCTTCTACTCTACTTCCAGTGGCCTTCAGGAGTGAAAATATTTGCATTGCATCTGTGCATAAATCTATTTAAGCACTTGATCAAGGTATTACAATAATAAGATTCGTATTTGTAGATTTTGGGAAAGCTTTTGACATGGTGGATCATGAAATCCTTTTGAAGAAACTGAAAATTTACCAATGTGATTAAAGCACAGTTAGATGGTTTACTTTATACTTGAGTGAGAAAACACAAGATGTTTATATTATTATTATTATTATTATTATTATTATTATTAATCGATGTGGTAACCCTTGCCCATGTCTTTCATGAAACTCAAATTTACATATGGTAGAAGACAACAGCAAAGCCAGTTCAATGGTAAGGAGATGTAACCTTTTTGACCTATTCACATTACATATTATGATTGGGTTTTATATTTGAGGAAGAACCAGTGTTTAGAGTGCAGTTTGTCAGTGTAATAATACTTGCCTGATCACAATATGGCCACACCGTCCCAGCCCCATAAGCTTACTTACATCCTTGGCAAAATGTACAATCCAGTAGTAATTGATGGTTGATGGAATTTGGTACTGATCCCAGTATTCAACAGGAGATCACTTGATTCCACCTTGACAAGAATAATCATGGTCTTGTAGCACTTGTTGCTAAAGAATCCAAAAGACATGGTAAACACCATTTTGTTAACTTAGGAAGGATGGACTTAAGAGTGTAGTGAATGTACACCTAATGTCTGACAGGGCAAGTACTATCAAAGAAACATTTTACTTTTTTTCTCAATTAATAAATCAGTACAAATACAGCATATTTCTCAAAATAATTTGTCATTAGAAAGGGTATAACCAGGTTTTAAACTTGATCTGGCATTAAAATTCAGAAATGTTGATTCTTTGGCAAAAATCTATACAGACATTGGCAGTTGGCAATAATTTCATAAAGATGGTAACATTATATATTATCATTGTGTTTAATTATGTCACTGTACGACAGGAATATCTCGTGTATTTCTTATATGAGCAGACTCCATCAACAATGTAATTAATTGTAAATTGCCTGTTCTATATGCTTATATATTAATTTTTGTATATTTTTAGGCTATGCCGCTTGGAGAGACAAGGAAAACGGTTCTTGGTTCATCCAAGCTCTTACAAAAATGTTGACAGAAAACTGGAAGAAAATGGATCTGCTAACAATGCTGACCCGTGTCAACCAAAAGGTTGCCCTTAAAATGACAGAGACTGAAGAGAAGCAGATACCTATGTTTACATCAACGCTCACTAAAGATGTCTTCTTCACACCAAAAGAATTGTGACAAAATTTAGATTTATCGGTTATCTTTTGTATTTTTTTCCTTGGGCATGACTTGGGGGATTGATGATGGAACTGGAAAAGGGTGGGCATGGATAGAAGTGAATGGGCTTAAAATGTACATGGTACAGTGCACACACTGTTACTTTCAAACTTGTGTTACTGTTTTACATCAATTAGTATTGGCAGCTGTTAAAAAACAGGTGCGAAATGTATAGATTTATCTAAAGTGTATTTAGTTTCAAAGGTTCTTAGTGAAAGATGGCAACTCGTTTGAATGCTAATTATAGTGTACTCTTTTTCCCTATTTAAAACTTCTTTAACATAGCCAACTTTACTGGTCCAATCTCATTATATCGTGCAGAATGCACTGTTGCGGGGTACAGTGGGGACTACACAAATGTGAAAGAAATGTGGTCTTGATATTGTATGTAATATATTATCAAGTTTACAAGTAGACATCTGAAACAAATACTGTTTTAAATATTGGGCTTTCACAAATGTTTACATTGAAATCCATCCTACCTTCAAAGTACTGATCCATTGGCCTAGTGGTTAGAGAGCCCGCTTCAGATGTGGGAGATTACGGGTCTGATCCCCAGCAGAGTCATACCAAAGAATTATAAAAAATGGTACTAACAGCTGCCTAACTTGGTGTTCAGCATTAAGAGGTTAGTGTTAGGACTGGTTGGCCTAGTGTCAGGATAATGTGAAAACATCACACTACATGTATGTGGCATGATGCCCCAGTGTTAGACATCACTGTATATATAAAATGCTATTATTATCAATGTGGCTTTTTTAACCAGTTTCAGGAATATTGTGCTACCTTTTATCTGTTAAGCCGTCTGTCCATTACAACAGTCTAAATCGTTGGAATATAAAGCTTATTCTATCAAAATATGAGCAGAAATAAATTAGCTGCTAGATTGTTAACAAACTCAACCAATTGACTGCAAGGTACCATCATTAATAGTGACAATTTTTCAAAATTCAAACTCTTTACATTTAGCAATGGGGTTGGGCGCTTTAATTTAAAGATCTGTATTAACATGTAAGCCAGTGTTTACATTTATTTTCACATTAGTTACATTGTTTATTCATTTGTATCATATCCTTGTTACATGGGTACATTTAAGCCAGTGTTTACATTTATTTTCACATTTGTAACATTGTTTAAATGTTGTAAATTACATATACATGTACTGTGGTCATCCTATATGTGCCAAGTGGTATTTTGAGTCATTTGTTACATAGTTTAAATGTTGTAAATTACATATACATTAGTCATCCTAGCAAATTCATGTGCCAATCAGTATTTGGAGTAATTTGTTACATTGTTTAAATGTTGTAAATTACATACATGTATACAGTAGTCATCCTAGCAAATTAATGTGCCTATTGGTATTTCGAGTCATTTGTTACATTGTTTAAATGTTGTAAATTACATCTACTGTAGTCATCCTAGCAAATTCATGTGCCAATTGGTATTTCGAGTCATTTGTTACATTGTTTAAATGTTGTATATTACATATACTGTAGTAATCTTATATGTGCCAATTAGTATTTAGAGTCATTTGCTACATTGTTTAAATTTTGTATATTACATATACTGTAGTAATCTTATATGTGCCAATTGGTATTTCAAGTCATTGCTCAGTATGCTTTACCCAAATATATTGCATAGTTTACAAATAATCTTTATTCTGTGCTATGTTCAATGTCAACCCTGTATTTAAAGAGTTATTCATCTTTGGAAATAATTTGTTGCTTGATGCACCTCCAGAGTTTACTTAAGTAATATTTCAAAGTACACCGTACAATGTATAGTTGAGCAATGAAAAACACTTACATTGCAATATGTGGAAGCATAGCTGAGCAATAAAACACAGTTTATGTAATGGATAAGTTCTACTTATCCACTTATCATCTCCTGTATGCTGTGATTTTCCAACAAAACCAACCACTCACATTAGGAACTAAGTATTTACTGGTACTTGTTTATGGAAGGGTTTTATTAGTGTTTGTGTATTTGTAATTGGAAGTGGAATAATGTAACTTGGCATTCAGTATGATTTAAATCATAGTATGTTAGCTGTTAATATATATTGTGTTGTAAATCCTTCTTAGAAATATTAATAATGTTGGCAGAGTGGCACATGGAGTAATGCAACTGAAAGTTATGCATAGGGGTGTCGCGGACAAAAGTCAGTTTTCCTCTGACTGGCATCAGGTTCATTTAAAATTTAAATAAAACAAATCAACTATTTTTAAGAAATGGTCATCAATTTCACATAATAATTTTATTTATCTGAATCAGTTGTGTTATTGAGATGTTAATGTTACTCCTATTAATATTTATGAATGTTACTAGTGACTTGTTATTGGGATGTTAATGTTACTCCTATTAATATTTATAAATGTTACTAGTGAATTGTTTGTGATCACCTTTGTTACTTAACACAAGTTGTTGAGATTGTTGTTTATTATGATACATCATGAAATACAGACAGCATAATAAAAGAACATGCACATTCTGTTACATTAATTTTTTTTATAAAGAAATGCATGTTAAGATTTGAATAAATCCTATATTTTTCTCATTCAGAGTGTCTGTTTTATATTTACTTGGATAGATTTATAGTTAACATAACAACAATCATTACTATTGAGTCTTGGTTTACTATCAAATGACTTTTTATAAATGGTGCATCACTATATTGTAAACAAGGCTTCAGTTAAATATTGCTGAAGTCCAGAAATAGGAAATAACCTGATATACAACTAAGCTTGTCATGTAAATTAAACCTGGTTAAGCATGCAACAATATGCATGAATTTCAAACATAATCCAAGTTCTTAATGAAATGGGCTTATTTACCCAGCTTGATATCAATAATAATAATAATAATAATAATAATAATAATAATAATAATAATAATAATGAGATCTTTGTATAGCACCTAATTTTATGAAATGGGCTTATTGACCCAGCTTGATATAAATAAAAAAAAAATAATAATAATAATAATAATAATAATAATAATAATAATAATGAGGACTTTGTATAGCACCTAATCTAATGAAATGGGTTTATTTACCCAGGTGAAAGATCATATAAAATATGCATTGTTGTTTATAAAAATCATTGACCATAATGATGATATTCTCACCAAATTTATTTGCCAAAGGATTTAATGTAAGAATCGATTTCATATTCAGATAAAAAAAAGATAACTGATACCCCTTGCTTTTCCTTAAATATTTCATTTCATCCATAATCTCTTGACACCCATTTTCATTAAAAATGGTTCCGTTATATTTTTGTTTATCTCTGACTTGCTCTCCAAATTCGTACAGAGTTGCCCCAGTATAGACAATTTATTTATTTCTTGACCATTGTCTTCACAAAAATGCTGTGCATACACTTTGCACATTAATAATAGCCAAATGTTGACACTGTACATACAGAAACATTACAAGTGTTCAAATATCAGTGAGAAAAGCTATTTTGTTTATATAATATTTTGGGGGAAATTTTCCTTATGTTATAAAAAAATCATAAAAAAAAACATTCTTAAAGCTGATGATTAATTCTAACATCTGATGTATTGTTATTGATGTTGTTGTTCTTGCTGTAGAGTTTAACGCCATTTTTCAGCACAAGATAGGCTATACATGGCAGCCAGTATTAATGGTGGAGGAAGAACTCAGGAAAACCCCAGAAAGAACCACTGACCCATGAGAAGCTACCAGCATGCTTTCTCACATACCCACATTAGCCAAGCCTGAGACTCGAACCCACGCAGAGGTACTATGGCAGTGATCCATAACAGTGAGCACTTTAGACCACTTGGCCACTCAGAGCCCTCTGATGTTTTGTACAGCAATATATATTATGTTTGGATTTCATCTTGATGCACATATAAATCATTTCTGACATTTGTGTCATATTAAATTTTGTTGGTTTCTGTATTAAATTTATTATCAATGAAAAGTTACATCTTTTCAGGGTTTACTTCCATTACTACATGCTTACAAGAAAGAAACTTCATGCTACAAAGAGAACTTGCTATGGTGTATAGATATTATAAATGGACCATCCTCAATTTTGAAGTCACTTAACATAAAATTGAATACATTTGTGTGCATATATATACCGTATTTACCGTATGTTTTCGGACTGCAACAAATAATTACTTTTTTTGTTGTCCGAATACATATTAAATTCTTTGATTAGGTGTCCGAAAACATACAAGTGAAGATAGAATTATGCCGCCCCCCCCCCCCCTTACCCGTCCGTAACAAAGTTACCGTTAGCTCACATGACAACGTGCTGCCATGAAGTAAAACAAGTATTTTGTCTAACACCACGGAAAGGATAATTAATGAAAAATTGGCATTACTTGCCTATTTTGTCAATTTGATACATGTCCATCCACCAGAAAACAAAGCCATACATGTATTAGAGCCACGATTGTGTACGTATTTTCCGAAAGAACCGCCATATTAACATAGTAATCTTGCAATCCAGTTTAACCTTCTGCTAATGATCATTAAAATCTACATTACAAACGCACGCAAGCTTTATTTCTGTGTAATTAAGATATTAATACAAACTAAATAAAAAGATTTTGGAGTTATAATTCTTAAGATATTTTGGGCAGAAACATTTTAGTATCGCGAGTCGAAACACCGGTACATGTATGATGGCTATTCTTAGAGCACCAAGGGTGAGAGGCTCCAAATGGGGTAAGTTGTTGTATGTACGCCTACGAAGGGTAAAAATAAAAAGCAATTTGCAATATACGAGTCGGCGTGATTAATATGTTGATATTTGTTTTAAATAAAGGTGATGCATTTGTTGTGGTTCTCTCTTCTTTTTTTTTCCCACCTAGCCGAGGGTAGATTGAAATGAGCAAAGCTTGCCGGCTGGAAACGATCTACTGCTTAAAGATTGTAGTGATGCATGTCAGAGATTTCAAAGTGTCTGGGTGTTAATTGTTAATAATATAACTGGTGGGATTTCTTTGACAGATGTGTTCGGAAATAAAAGGCAGCCATCTGGATTTTATTAAAAGAGCACACGATGTACCTAACATTTAGCACCCACAATCAAATATATCGTCTACCAAGAGGTTTATTACCTGTAGAACAATAACTATGTTTAAACCTTTGTATATAATGCCTCAGGGATAAGGGGTTTGTTTTGTTGGACAATGCCAATGAATTTTACTAATCCATACCGACTCTGATGTATTGTTTAATGATATAAAGCAGGGGTCATGGTTTCTAATCAAAGCCATAACTGTCACACCTGTATGAAGTGGTTTCGTGTGTAACAATGTCTATACTGACAACCAATCATATTTTTGTTAGTTGAATCAAACTATTAAAATAAAAAGTATAAATAAAATACCCACCACATACAAAAGTTAGTATACTGGATAGCTATCGTTGTGAAACATAATATTGTTAGTACTGTAATAAATTTGATGAATATGTTTATCATACGTTATGCAACAAGTGAGGAGGCACTGACTAGTTCTTGGAGGGACTCGCCCTTGCCAAAATCGTCTCCAAAGAGACCAGTAGGCCGTCCACAGAAGCGACTTCGAATTAATGATTCTGAGGAAGCATCACAAAAACAACCGCCTACGAAGAAAGCTGCTCTAGATGACGAGTCTGATCAAAATAAAATAGCACGCGTGTATCATCGTATGTTGTCATATATGTGACGCGATCAAAATGTTGATACCGGTCTGCAAATATCACAATATGATTTGAGAAATCTATATCCGATCTGTTACTTTTCGTTGGAACATCTTGATTTAACAAGACAATCCGTTGTTGATATACACTTTAGAGCTCGTGTAACACGTCCGACTAATGCAGCAGGTGTTGTCACTATCCCGAATTACATGTAATTAATAATTTTAAATTATATTAGTTCATGGACGTTCATGATCGCATTAAATAATTGGCGACCAAATGAAGCGAACTTTGTATCAGTTTAATTAACGGCAAACACGCTGTAAATTTTACATTAAAACGACGAAGCAGATCATCCAAGATTGTGTCCGAAAACATAAATTGTAGAAACAATTATAGCGGAGCAACGTCTGAAAACTTACAAGGCATTTAAATATGATTTTTCCCCGAAAAAAACGGTGTCCGAAAACATAGTGTCCGAAAACATACGGTAAATACGGTATATATATATATATATATATATATATATACACACACACACACATACATACATACATTCACATGTGTGTACACACCAGAGCATTCATGCACAAGACCCACAGAATGATTGTTGTTGTGGGGTTTAATGCCATTTTTCAGCACACGATAGGCTATAGATGACGGACAGTATTTTAATGGTGGAGGAAGAAACCAGGAAAACACCTGGAAAGAACCACTGAGTAGTTACTGGCAACCTTTCTCAAATACCCACATTTGCAGAATCTGAGACTCAAACTCATGCAGACAAGTGAAATGGCAGTGATCCGTAACGGAGCACTTTAAACCACTCGGCCCCTTGCACACACAGAATGAGCCCAACATCTGGGTTTTTAAAAGAGGCTATTTACTCAGTGATAAATTAAACTCTATAACTGAGGTGAGGCCAGCCATCTGTTCATTCATAAAAAGCCTATATAGGTCTTGAGAAAATGTACAAATACATGTACATCAGAAATATGTCAAATGGTTCCTACAATATGCTAATTACACCAATCTGCATCAGAATATGTTGACTGGTACCTATGCAATTTCAGTTACAAGAATCTGCTGCAAAGGAGATGTACTATTGATGGAATGGTGCAACAACTCCCAACAAATTTGAACCTGAAAGACAAAACCTGTATAAGGCTTCATACACAAATAATATGCAATTCACCTGCACAATGTTATCCAATTGTCAAGAACGGCTTCTGAGCCATGTGGTTATATGAAGAGTAAATGGAGACACAGAGATGGAGATGTGTTACAATAGGACTGCTGAATCTTGATGCTGGGTCCTAATAACTGAATTTAAACAATGTAATGGAATCCATGACAATACTCTGGTTCATAAAAAACAAAAAAGACAAATATTTAAACTATTTAACAGAATCCAAGAAAATACTCAGGTTGTAAGCTAGGCAGTGGTAAACTAAAGGGCCCCTAAGTGAGCAATCATTAGTTGGGAGTCCTGGCAAAACTATCACCAAAACTAGTGATTAGTTGATAAGGCCTAATAATTGTTTAATAGTGATTAGTTGATAAGGCCAAATAATTATTTACAACAAGAAGCAACTGAATGCATACATCTCCAAAGATGGATGGTAAATCCTGAACATTAAGTAGTTTACACATTTACAGCTGTGTAAACTGAGATCACATTTAAGTGACTTTCTGAAGAAAAGAAAAGAATTGCTTACAATGAAACTGAACTAATTCTGTATTTGCAACTTTTATGTACATTTAATTTGCTCTGTTTGTTATTTCATTTCATTACATGCTATTGAGTTCATTTCTTTTCTTAAAAACCCAAACTGACTTTTAAAAATTATTTGTAACAACTAATGCATTGCTAAATTATTCTCCATATGTATGGGTTTAAAATCAGTATTATTAGTAGAAGTAAATATGTTTATTTGGGTCTACGTTTTGGAATTTCCTATGTGAATTATACATAATCCACGTTATTGTTTTGTAAACATCAGAATCATTCTATAAAGTTTTTTTCCATTAGGTAATGTTTTTTTTTTTTTTAGAAAATGCTAATTTTGATCCAAGGTCAAGTAGAGCACTGTATATAGTTTAACAGGATTGTATCAGTTGCTTTTAAGTTCTAGCATCTTCAAACTGTATTATATGTTGTGTACAGTATTTGGGCTAGAAATTTTATTTCTTCAAATTATTGAATTCAAGCGATTAATTTCTATGAAAATACAAAAGTGCTCTGATAAAAAGTTTTAATAGAGAATTTCACAGTGTATTTATACCTGGAATTATACAAAAGACTGTTGGCACATCAACACACTATGAGCTGTAACAGACACAACATCTATTTAAGTTTTTGGATTTATTCTGGACTTCTATTAAATTCAGGACTTTAAATTTTTAGGACTTTTATCTGTAATTCTTGGATTATTTGGACATTTAATTCGCAATACCGAAAGTTCAGTTTTCTCCTTATCACTTTGTATTCTTGGAAATAAATATTTTAAATTTTACAAAGCTTAATTTTCATTCAGTCTTTTCTGTTAATTATGTATTGAGCACAGATTCATAACACATCCCAATGATTTTTAGTTACCTTTTCTACAAAAACGAACTCTGATTGACATGGCCCTGTGATTCATATATTAAAACAAGTCTATACCGAAACAATAGAAAAGAATAATGCATCTCCAGACAAAATAAAGGTAAATTAAATTAAAACTTTTAGCACAAATTTAAGTCTGTACATGTGCATGAGATCTTAATAGTCTAGGTTCAAGTCTGTACTTCAGTTAGAGCATGAGAAACTTTAACATTTAGGTTAAAGTCTGTACTTCAGTTAGAGCATGAGAAACTTTAACATTTAGGTTCAAGTCTGTACTTCAGTTAGAGCATGAGAAACTTTAACATTTAGGTTCAAGTCTGTACTTCAGTTAGAGCATGAGAAACTTTAACATTTAGGTTAAAGTCTGTGCTTTAGTTAGAGCATGAGAAACTTTAACATTTAGGTTCAAGTCTGTACTTCAGTTAGAGCATGAGAAACTTTAACATTTAGGTTCAAGTCTGTACTTCAGTTAGAGCATGAGAAACTTTAACATTTAGGTTAAAGTCTGTGCTTTAGTTAGAGCATGAGAAACTTTAACATTTAGGTTAAAGTCTGTGCTTTAGTTAGAGCATGAGAAACTTTAACATTTAGGTTCAAGTCTGTACTTCAGTTAGAGCATGAGAAACTTTAACATTTAGGTTAAAGTCTGTGCTTTAGTTAGCACATGTGAAATGGAACAGTCTACGTTAAAGTCTGCACATAGTGCATGAGAACTTAACAGTCTAGGTTAAAATCTGTACTTAGTACATGAGAACTTAACAGTCTTGGTTAGACAACTTAATAGTCTAGGTTAAAGTCTGTACATAGTGCATGAGAATTTAACAGTCTAGGTTAAAGTCAGTACATAGTGCATGAGAACTTAACAGTCTAGGTTAGACAACTTAACTGTCCTTGTTAAAGTCTGTACTTAGTGCATGAGAAATTAACAGTTTAGGTTAAAGTCTGTATATAGTGCATGAGAACTTAACAGTCTAGGTTAGACAACTTAACAGTCCTGGTTTAAGTCTGTACTTAGTGCATGAGAAATTAACAGTCTAGGTTAAAGTCTGTATATAGTGCATGAGAACTTAACAGTCTAGGTTAGACAACTTAACAGTCCTGGTTTAAGTCTGTACTTAGTGCATGAGAAATTAATAGTCTAGGTTAAAGTCTGTACTTAGTGCATGAGAAATTAACAGTCTAGGTCAAAGTCTGTACTTAGTACATGAGAACTTAACAGTCTAGGTTAAAGTCTGTACTTCAGTCAGATGCCAGAGAAACTTTACTGGATCGGTTACACCTCAAAAATAAATTCTGAGCTTAATCTCCTGTCTTCATTACAATGAAGTTTTACTAAGTAATGACATTAGATGCACAATATCGGATTTATTGAATATCATCAAGTTTATTCACATAAAAAGAATAATTTACATTGGACTGACATTGTATATCAATCAGACTAGCATACATTCTGATTAAATGTGTTTTCTGAAACAAAATTAACAATGTTTTACAGATTTATCTTTCAAATGATAAATATAATATGAAAAACTTGAAGTATTTTCCAAAACAAAATTAACAATGATTTCTCCTCCAATGGGAAATATAATATGAAAAAGTTGTTGAAGTATTTTCTGACAAAAAATTTACAATGTTTCACAGATTTCTCCTCAAATGAGGAATATAATATCAAAAACTTGCTGGTAAGCAGAAATGGGAAGAATACTACCACAACCAGTGGGTAAAATGGATCTGGGGAAATAATGGGAAAAAGTGACTGGGACATGTAGTCGTACTAAATGGTAAAGTCGTAAAAAGCCAAAGCCTACATGTGACCCACAAGTCACAGCTTATCCTGGTTGTAATTGAAATAAAGAAACGGAGACTGCATGGCTCCCTCTATATGTGAATGAAGTACAGCTGAATACTATCTGTGGTTCATGATATTTATTGTTGGTGTGATCAGAACAAATCAGGTTAAGGACTATCAAGCCAGGTTTTGTACAATCATAATAGACACTATGCCCATCTATTAGATGATGCCTAAAAAATGACTTGTTGACCAATATCATTGATGGTAATTTGTGAATTATTACTTAATCAAAGTCATGATTAAAGAATGCTGTAGTGGCTAACACATAAATGTCCAATTTAAATACTCATAATTTCATCACTTCTTATAAAAATGTCATAATATCCAAACAATTCATTTCTAATTTCAAAGCAGTTATTATTCAAAGAAGTACTTTAATTATTATTCAAAATATATCTACTGTAATGATCCATCAAGTGCCAGATTCTATCTCACATCCTTGTCATCTCATACCTAAAGTAAAAACTGTCGAACATTGGCTCACACTGACACTTATTTAGCAATGATGCATATTTCCAATTTGTTCACCAGAGAATTCACAACACACACTGTTCTGCAGCGATGTCTACTTATATTAAACAGAACTTTTAATGGTGTTTAAAACCAGGTGATGTTCCATAGTTCATGAAGTCCACCGTAGACTTTTCTACTAATGTGTTACAAAACGGTGACATCAAACTGTTCTCCACACTTTTGGCTGCCTCCTCTGCAAACATGTCTTCTTCCTCCTGAAATGATTCATGTTCATTAAAAATTCAGGGAAAAATGCCTACACTTATTTTGTTAAGCTAAATACATATTGTATAAATGGACGTCCCTCCTAATGTGATTCAATTAAATGGCAAAGTGCCAAGGTAAATAGAAGCCATAACGCAGTTCAACTGCATATAGTGTTTTGAAGTAGAAATCAAATTTTTAACAGCTGTGATGTGATGTGATGGACAGACTTGGGTAATACTACATGTATATACTCCCTCCATAGAAATGGTGGGGTGGGACACAGAAAGCATATTTTATGTAAATTGTGTTTTTCAAGAATATTTACCCAATTACATTACACTAGGAATATTAGCCTGCTACCTCACATATCCAACCCTACTAAAAAACAAAAAGTCTTTCTCAGTCTATTTCATATATTAACTCCACTTGACACCACCAGATGGTGGCAGTTGTTAATTGCGCAATATACTAACAAGGCTTGCACAGCTGGGTGGTTTGGAGGGTTTTTAAGTAATAGAGTTGGGCAAGTATTTTCAGAATTTGCTCCCTCCTTCAAATATGTTCCACAATTACATTATCTTAGGAGAACAGGTAAAAGGAGGTGGGAATGCTGACCTCTACTTTGGGTATCCTTCCTGAGAATAAAGGCTCCATGTGAATGACAACCCGTTTTCCTAACCACATAAGCAACACAGCCTAGGGTCACTTGACATGTGACCCCTACATATGGTAAAGAATTACTGAAATCTTCTAACCTAACAAATTTCACTGGTGAATCCAGCAAAGCTGATAGGCTATGTTGTTTGAATTGGGTCAGGTGAATTTGTCTCATAGCATTTCAAGTACAGACATGCCTTTGGTCTTTCGTTACAAAAAAGCTGAAAATTTGTAAGGGGGTGGGGTGGGGTCCACTTCCAACGAGGTCTTGTATGGCAGTGCCTCTGATCTGTGTGCAAAGGTAGCCAGAAACACAATTTACACTCATAAAAAACTGCTCCTGGTGAAACTTATGATCCATAAAAAAAATTGAAAGATCATTTGAAAAACTAATAAACATACCATAGTTGTATGAATTGACTTCAATAATTTTACAATATTTATTGTCACATGAATTTGTTCTCCAATATTATTGATGCTGAAGTTATTTCATTTGCATTGTCAATTTTTGCAGCAAATATATTATACTTCTCTCTTTTCCTAACAAATCTGTAAAATAAACACCCCAAGTACAATAACTATATACAAATAATCCCATACATACATTTGTCTTTTTCTGAAATGGACACAATCAGTTGATATGCCACCTGAGCTCTTTCTGCAGCTTTGGCAAAGATTTTTTAGCCTTCCTTTATGTCAAAACAGACTTTTTGGGGCTCAAAGTGCAATCATTTATTTTCCTTCTCAATGAGAGCCTTTTTCATTTCAGCTGGTACATGTATTTGTGACATGCAGTGCACATATTCTGACAGAGGGCTACATCTGTTCTCTCATGCAAGAAATGTTTCTTCTTATAGTAAATAATTACATTTTTTCCAGATGCCTCCTGAGCTTAAATTTTTCTGTATGCAGCTTCTTTTGTATGTGCTGTTCCAAAGACTTCCAATCATGATTACCGTAATTCTTATTCAGATCTTTTTTCAGACATCACAAAATGCATGTCCTCTAGCATTCAGTTTTCTTAGAAACTGACCAAATAAATTTACATTAAATTTTTTCTCCAGCCATTCCCATTTCCATATGTTTTTAAACCTAGATCTAAACTTTTTGTGTCATGTTTTTCCTAACAACTTGGGATGCCATGTTTTGCAACCACGCTTCAACTTTCCATTGCCAGCAGTTTCCATTACATGAAATATTATTGGATAAATTTAAACCTTTGACCAATCAGATTACTCTCTCTGTGTGCTAATTAATCTATGAAACAAATAATTTTGAAGGGCTGTTGCTGAATGGGACCAAAAAGATAGTTTTTTAAAACTTGATAAAATAAATAAATAGATAAAAAAGGACTATATCAAGAAAAATCTGATTCAAGTCAGGAGAAAAGCAGAATTCAGCTTTAAAACTGATAAAAATCATGTATGCCAGTAGTGCTTGAGTGCGTGAACAGGATCTTGATATAGCTGTTGTTCTCTACCTATCTAAGAAAGAGAGCAGGCAAAAACAACTCTGATTACCAACAGAAGGTAACCTATTTATAGCTAGGAAACCTGGAAGTGTCAAGAGGATCACCAAACCATCTGATAGTTTGGGCCATATGACTCGTTCACCTTGCATCTGATCTGATAGTTTGGGCCAATGGAAAGGCCATGTGACTCATTTAACTTGCATCTGATCTGATAGTTTGGGCCAATGGAAAGGCCATGTGACTCATTCACCTTGCATTTTGAAGCTAAAGCTATCAGGAAACATGTTTTATATGATAGTAACTTTAGCAAAGTATTGCCTAAAGGCTCGAACTGAGCCATGTGAAAACCATGGTCTGATTCCATTTTGGAACAGAGTGAAGGATCTTGGCTGACCGAGATCTAAATTGCATATCAAGAGCTGAGAGACCATTACTGAAGGCATCTGAGTGAAGTGTCGTACCAGCAGGTTGAGATCAGTAGTACTTGGCTTCCTGAGCGGAAAGCTTTAGAAATCCCCGGGTCCACAATTTACCTGACAGGCGGTCATTGGTCTCCTTAATTTTATCCAATTGGTGGAAGGAGTCAAAAGAGCAGGGTCGCTTCCTTGTCGAACAATTAACTTTAACTTTTTAATCTTGAGTAGTGGTAGGAGGTGGAGGGCTTTTAGAAACTATCAACACCCTATAAAGTCAAATGCGGCCATGAGGATAATGCAGTCTATTCTATGGTCAGATCTGAGTATGGCTGATTTTGTAATAACTTCATCACACTCACTCTGTGTTGAGTCCTGACCTTGTTCCGCTTGCAGCTCTAGATAAGTCATTATGATGACTCAGTGCCATCCTCTTTAAGAATGTCACAAGTAGTGATCATATGGAAGTCAGGCACTGCCAGAACAGCCAGCTGGTTTGCTGGGTGTATGGTTGTCCAGGATGTTGGAGGTATACAGATAGTCTGGCTATCATCAATACCATCCATTCCAAGGGCCTGACTTGATATTTCTCAATGACAACTCTATCATAGTAAGGGTATGTCACCAACAGTATGCCTAAAATGAACCGATCTTCATAAATTCTTGTTGGCCAGACCATCTGATCAAAAGTCTCTATTCAGCTGGTTCTAGAGCATGGCTGGATGAACAGATTTCTCACTGAAATCTCTGTCATATTAAGTTAATGATACTGATGGTACAGCTAAACCTATGGATATGGCACTAAGATCACTGTAATTTGTAGTTGGCTGTACCATTTTCTCAAACGTTCCCTTATGCAGACAGCTGGAAGACTGGTTACAATAAGGCTGTATGATGAGATGGATGCAATGGTTCTGGCACAAACTCCATGCATCTGGACATGCAGGCTCGAACACCATGTTTGGGCATGTGGAAGGACCCACTAGGCTGCCTAAAATTAAATGAGTCAGAATTGCAAGTAATGAACTTAAGGTTGTCTTCAGATGTATACTGAGGACATCAAAATTGTCTTCCTTGACTCGTTCCATTTTTCCTTCCCTTTGATGAGTTATGGACAATTGCTTTGAACTTTTCATGCATTTAGATGCCATTTCTTCTGAAATGACAAAAGAGGAAACAATGCATAAAAAAGCAATTTACCATGTGACTCACTCATTAATACTTACCCCAGACTTCTTCTGACCAGATATTACACATGCTGTATGTCATAGACAATATACACTTAGTATCTACAAGAGTCATGGTTGACTTACTTTATGAAGAGTGTGTGTGTGTGTGTGATTTGGATTTTAAAAATAGCTTTAACAACTTTTCAGTCATATCACTGTGATGTCTGCAGTGTGGCAGTTGATAGCGATATCTGGGGCATCATGCCACAGACACATAGCATCATGTCCCACCCAGTCACATTATCCTGACACCAGGCCGACCAGTCCTAACACTAAACTCTTAATGCTGAGTACCGAGCAAGGCAGCTGTTAGTATCATTTTTATAAGTCTTTGGTATGACTCAGCATGTGTTCAAACCCATGATCTCCCCCATCCATGGTGGATGCTCTAACCACTTGGCCACTGGAACGATGCATATAAGAAGACAAAGGATAAATTAGTAATTCAGTATGTTACTACTTCAATAATATATTCCCTGTTACCAATGGAGTAATAAAAAATAGTGTCATGTTTTGCGTTTTAGACTTATGCTTTGAGCTTATGCATTTCATACATTTAGTTGACATTTCTACTGAAACGACACAAAAAGAGAAAACAAAGTATAAATTAGAAATGCTGCCTGTTATTAATTTGCTAATACCAGCTTCATTACTAATGGAGCAAGCAAATATAGTGTTGCGCTATATTGTAAATGACAACATCAGGTCAACAATAGCATGGTGTTCTGTGGTCCTAAATAGAAAAGTACATAAAAGTGACAATGTCACTCAAATTAGGCAGAAATTGTAGCCAAAAATGTATACAACCTGCATAAGAATGATATTTCTATATAATATATCCAAAATGAAAGTTGGATGGTCCAATATGAAGACTAAAATGGTTTGGATTGTCAGAGGAAAAAGGTATGATGCTATCAGTAAAGCAGCGAAGATTTTTAAAAAGTTGGGAAAGACCTGATGGTGGCAGGGGAGGTAATGGGCAAGAGTTATAGTCCTTTGTCTAATGAGAAAAATAATATTTTCATCCTTTAGTAGGGCTGGATTTGCACAGTAGCAGGCTATTATTCTTAATGTAATGTGACAGAAGGACATATCTGAAGGATAAATAGAAAAACTGTTTTAATCACTTGTTTTGTTTCATATAAAAACATGCAGAATATATGCAAGGAGAATAGAAACCTTACTACCATAAATGACTCTAAATCACAAAAACAAATGCAAAGATTTTATCTGATGAATACAAAATGTATCAAGATTTTATGATGATGTAGATCCAAGCATTGTGAAAGGTACATATTTCCTTGTGTTATATAATGTCAAAAGTGTGACAGAAAAGAATAATAAAGTTTCAGTAAGAAGAAACCTATGATCTACATGTTGTGCCTGGTATAAAAGCATTGGTGTAAAATAATTGACCTTGACCTCAAGGTTAATGTAGGAAAGCATGTTACAATATGAATTGTCTTATGATTACCATAAATTCATCTTGGGGTTTAGGCAATATAAGCAAATGTCAAAACACAAATAAACCCAATAAACCCAAATGAAAACCCTAATGCTAGTTTTCTTACTGTGACATTGATTTTGATGGTCAAAGAGGCAAACATGCATGTCACCCAATGAATGAATTAACTTCATAATAGTTTATCCAAAGTATTAATTAAATATTAACAAATAAATAAAAAAATGCAACCAAAATTTAAATGCAAATTGTATATGATTGTGACCATCAAACCGGTGTCAAAAGGCAAGCATACACATCACTGAATGAACTGTCTTAGCTTAATAATTATTCATCCAAACTACTAAGAAAATTGATTATGAGGTTTAGAAAATATATGCAAGTACTAAAACTGTAATCCAAGTTCCTAATGTAAATCTTCTATGACTGTGACCTCAACCCCAATTTCATAGGGATGAGCTAGCATTTCATTGAATAAATTGTCTTAGATTAATTATTAATGCCAAGTATGATGAGACACCATAAAAAAGTTTAGAAAATATTAACAAATGAATTTGAACCAAAAAAAATTAACGCAAATTGTTCAAAACTGAGATCTTAAACCTAAGGAAAATGATGTGTGAGCATGGCACAGAATGGATTGTCTTCAATTCAAAATGATTCATGCCATGTAACATAAGATGTTATCAAGGAGCCTTAGAAATATACACGAAACTGATAATACTAACCAAACTCTTCAACTGTTGATAATTTTACAGCTTCCACCATTTCCATTCCACTAGTGAAACAAACTTCTAACACGAGTTACACATTATACCTACGACTTGTGACAAACCAATGTATGAAAACTTGTTAGTAATGTGTATTTCTGGTCTGTCATTTTATTGAAAACTACAGGAGGGAAAGTAAAAGCTATTTTAATGTAAACATCAAATGGAGAGCATCAAGGAACATTTTACTTTTACATTTGAGTACAGATTTATACAGAACTTGGAAGCACTTAAAGTGCTTAATCCCTATTAGACCGATTCATCACATTAAAGCCTTTTAAGATTTTTTTAAAATAAGGCATATGGACCTCTGACCATTATGCTGCAAAATCAATAGGTTTCTTTATTTGCAAAGAGAAAGCCATCCACAAAGTCAGTCAAGGAACTTACTCTTTAATAAAACTTGTTCTGCAGAAGGCTATTTTCTTTGAGCCATGACAGTGCTAAAAAAAACGGAAAGATAGATGCCCTGGGCCTCTCTCATTCGTCCTGTATACAAAGTAATTCCCGTCATTCTTGTCAAAAAAAAAAGGTTACCTTGGGGAAACTTTGATCTGATGATGAAATGAGAAGATGTACTTTCAAGATGTTGACATACATGCCATAATAAATGTTGTTGTTAATGTTATAGGGTTTAACGCCATTTTTCAGCACACGATAGGCAATACATGGCGGCCAGTATTATTGGTGGAGGAAGAACCCCGGAAACCCCTTGGAATGAACCACCAACCCACGAGAAGCTACTGACAAGCTTTCTCACATAACTACATTAGGGCGGTTCCAGTAAAACATATATCCCCCCGGGGACGGCACTTTAAAAAACAATATGTAGGAGGTTATGTTTGAAACTATTTATATTCTGATAGTGGAGGGTTGGCTTGAAAAATCACTTCAGGTGTGGGTTGTGTTAAAAAATTAGAAATCACATGTAGGGGTGTCAGAAAAAAAAAATAAATGCATAATATTTAAATTACATCTAAAGCCCCCGTCTTTGCGGTCTAAATCACGGCGAATCAACGTGCAGGGGGGAGAACTTTAACGGGTTATTTTTTTTTTTTTGTCTCGAGTTATCCAGTGAGATTTGCGCGCGCGCGTTTTCAAGTGACCCGGCATGGCGGAATAAAGTGTTCGGCAGTTGGGGATTGATCAACTTTCAAGTTTTCTGCGAGAACGTGGAATTATAGAAGAAATTATCCAGAAATTTAGAGGTTTGCTATCTTGGAATTCAGTTTTTCAGTTCCATTTCTCATTTGGTCTGATGTAGCTCGCAACACATCGGTGTACATTTAAGACACTTACCGGTATTTCTCGCGTCTCTTTGGCGATATGTAAATATTATTATTATTATCCATTTCTGTGTTTGACGCCTTGTAAATCCACGTGGAATAACACAACCATGTGTCATGAGGCCATTTCGAACGTAGTGGCTACATAGTCCTGTTACCGTGTACCGGTAAGTGTCTGAACTATACGCTGGCATGTTCCAGACAAATTTGATGCGGCAATTGAGCATTTTAATGAAACGGGTGACTTCATATCGTCCATCAAAACGCGTTGGGGGGGGGGGCTAATTTATCGGACTAAGAGCAGACCCCAACGGATATAATCACTAGAACTTGCTTAGACGTCAGAACTGTTTCTACCAATAATAACTGTTGAATTAGACTACAGTTTCCTGATAGTATTTATTACCATTTTCAGGGCCAAGTAGTAGTACACACTGTTTCTGATCTTCATAACCGATCACTATAACAGAATCTCTTTTAGTTTCCATGTTTGCGGAAGTGTTTGTTATTGTTTTTGCAATTAGTGAAAAACTTACTGGCATCTATTAGGGTCAATGTCATTCAATATATTCAATTCTGATTATTCACTTATTCGACATATAGTTATGTATTCAATCATATAATAATGGATCAGATAATTATCACATCATTAATATACTGTGAATCATGAAAGTTTAGCAACCATTCAAAAAATTTATACAAGGTTTGGTTAATTGCAATTTCAGAGCTAACATAGGTAAAATTGCATGCTGCTGCCATTTGTAATGCAGGGTTAATATCACCAGATTTTAGGGGATGCTGCACTCCCATTATATTTTATAATTATTCTGGATATATATTTATCATATCAGACAATAGTGGTAAACATTGGGCAATAAGTAAAGATTATTAACAGAGTATTGCAAAATACTGGTTCCGTGGTGAAAGATGCCTGAGCTTGTGTGGGCATTCTGCACCAAATGAAAGAGGAGCCAGTATTTTTAAATACTCAGTCAATAACCTTATTATATAACTAAAAACAATTAAATCATAATGGAGACAAAGATTATTTAAATGTTTTACATAATAACATCTCAAAACAAAAACAAGGTACTTTGTCTTTTCAGTATTGAAAGAAGTTCCCAGGTATTAAAGGTAATGTCAGCGAACATATATGGTGCTTGGCTTTAAATTCTGTGTGGTGCTTTGTGTTGTATCATATATGCATTAACTGCTTGATTAGAAAGACAAAACATGCACACTTTGTAGCCTTTACAATTTTTAGCCATAATCATAAAGTTTAACCCTTAAAGTGCTGCATTGTTTTGCAGTAAAAGGTCCCTCAGTGCTGAATTGTTTCAGGGAAGAAAAGAAGAAAACTGCACAGTCTTTAAATTGCATGTATTTCATTAAATATACACTATTGATAGACAACCGCTATATAAAAAATGATGGTATGTGTCTATACTTTAAGATTAGCATCAAGACACATGTGTAGGTTTAACATATTTGCAGGTACAGGTGTAAATACAGGTAAACTGACAAGTTACAATTGTATTTCATCAGTATTTTTGTTTGTTTTTGATGGAAAAGTTCAAATATATCTATGAAATGTTATATTCTTTAGTAGTCCAAACATGCACATGTTATGTCTGTCACAATGTTATACATAAATTGTGAAAATCAAAGGTAAAGGCAAGGTGAAAGTTTTGCAAAAATCTACTCCATGAATGTCAGATGTATGTTTAAACCCACCAGTCAGCAATTAATGTTCATGAAAAACTATCACCTGTTACTTATTATAATATCATCAAACTGAGGTCCATATCTGATGATTAAACCTCAGCAACGGCTTTATTTTTGTTCAATCATTGGGCTGATTTTGTGTGAAGAGTCACCTTAATTGTTCTCATTGTCTGACAGGTGTAAATTGCTTGGAATAGCTTGAAATCTATCCCATACTTTTTTTTTTTTGCTGAAGTATGCAGTTGATATCACATCATCAATAGCCCATTAGGAACTGAGAACAGACATATGTACCAAACCCATTGTTTTAATCGATGCGAAAACGTTTTAGATGCTCAGGTAAGACCGGCCGCCATTCTTCATGCGACTTTTTTTCATTCCAGTCTGCCCCATGAACTCTCTGATCTGCATTACGATTTGTTTGATCTACTATCAGATGAAATAGCTCGTCATCTAAGAAAAAGTCTTCAATAGTCCGTAGGTTCATTTTTCACCATCTCGACATTTAATTTTGAATTACCAGTGAATAGGGGTTGACAGGCGCGCCATTTTTTCACGTCAAGCGAGCAAGTACATTTGACTCCAGTTCCACGCAAATTTCTGGTTCAAAATCATTCATGTGTATTTCCATCAATACCTCGCTTGCTCCAATAATGTCATTTTTCTCAAATTATTCAAAATCACTATTAGCATCACTATCAGAAGCGAATATTTGTTGCAAGAAATCACCGTCGTATTCAGTGTTGGCCATTTTAGCTTTGCACATGTACCACGTGTTTAGAAGCGAGCATTTGTAAAATTACATCGTTAATAATATAGTAAAGTACTGCAGAATGCTCATTCCGGGCCTTTTTAAACCAATCAAATATAGTTTTAGCATTTATGGCAAGATGAAGTTACAGAATGCGATCAGTGTTGCTCACCTCTAGCGCGACAATTGTCGCGACACGCACTACGGGACCACAAACAACAGCGCGACTATAGTCGCGACACGCACTTTAAGGGTTATATTCATTCATGCATATGTGCAATGTTGGAACATGCTGACAGCAAATAAAACATGTTGGATATTGATGCTACACATGCCTGAAAAATAATGGGGCTAAAGCTGATTTTTTGTTTGTTTTGGGAATGACTAAAAAATCTTACAACTCGAAGTTTCAAGAGGTTGAAATTTTATAACTGTGTGAAAGATTACTGACTTTATTACATTATATAAAAAAGTAGCTATTAATTTAAAACTTTTGTAACTAATTGACTTACTCTAATTAAATAATATATTTTTCAGACAAGAAATTATAAGTGTGCAAGCAGGCATAAATAATGTAGCATCACTTTCACACGTTTAAATTTTTTTTTTTTTTTTACAAATCAAGAAACAAACTTGGCTGACAGACAAAAGAACAAAAGATGATTGATTACAGACATTGGATACAAATAAAAATGTGCAGTAGATTATATATCTAAGAATTCTCCTCCAGTCAGCAGTCATTTAAATCGCATCTGTCCCCAACCCAAAATTAAAATCGCTTCTACCACCCTCTAACCACTAGCTAGAAATTAGGTAAAATAATATGCTTCTGTAGGGGGTGATGTTTTTTTATTATAATGCAGCAGACGGTGGATCATAATTTTTTAAAATTGCTTCTATTGTGGGTTGGTTGAATTTGAAAGTGCCTTCCCCCCGGGGGTTATATGTTTTACTGGAACAGCCCTTAGCCAAATCTTAGACTCGAACCCACGCAGACAGAGGTGAGATGGCAGTGATCCATAACGGAAAGCGCTTTAGACCACTCGATCACGCGGGGACCCTGCCATAATAAATCAGATTACCACTGTCCTATGTGAAATTGAGATCTGATTTTAATCAAATGGGAGCTTTGATCAAATATGATTTTGTACTGCAGATTGATACTAATTGGTGACAATTGTTTTAAAATATTTTTTTAACAATAGTACTGTTGTGTGGATTTTAAAAATATGAAATTCACATTAATAGCTTATTCTTAACGTTATAATTACTAAAGAAAACAACTCTGCAGTGTGATAATTATTTCACTGCAACAAAATTCACAAGTGATCAAATAGAATATGGTGCCTGTGGATTGCATATTATATATATATATATATATATATATATATATATATATATATATATATGGTGTTTTCTTCTTCTGAGAAATGAAAATTGACTGACATAATATAATAATCAGGAGTTCTCTGAGAAAAATTGGAAAATATTGACATCAGGAGGTAGGTGAGGAAATACCCCCCCCCCCCCCAAATCTAGAGGTTTTTCTCCTGGCTTGAGAGCTGACAGCTATGAACTGTCCGGGCTTGTGTAATTTCAGTCGGGGCTTGAGAGTTTATTTAAGTCACCAGCCCAGGGTCTGTGCCTAAAAGAAAATTCTTTGAGTACTGCATGATGACAATGACCTTTTCCTTTGACCCCAAAATCAACAGGCCTCTTTCATACTTTAAAGGCAAATAGTCAACAAACTTTACATCAAGGTATGAGATCTGTAACTAATATTATTATGCAAAAAACATTTTTGATCTTTAGTCATAGTAACACTGGCCTTTGACACAAAATTGTTAAACTTCTTTCCTATCCAACATATCGAAAATCTTAGTCAATAGCAGAAACTTGATGTACTTTATTTTTCTTCTTTCAATCAGTGACCCTGACCTTCTCCCAAACTAAAGACTTCTTCCTTACCCCAAATGCAAGTGATCTTTAAAAATTAGTCCAAATATGTGATGTGGAACCATTGTTAAAAACTATATTTTAATCTTCGAGTTACAGTGACATTGACCTCTCACCTTTTGACCCCTAACTGATAGGATTTTTAATTATCCTAAGTGCAAGCCATACACAAAGGTTGGTAACTGCTGACAGAGAGAAGTAGAGTTTTTGGGCATAAACCGTTTTTCTCTTTCAGTTACAGTGACCTTGACCTTGGAACCTTGACCATAAAGCTCTGTATCTGTAAATGGTGAACAAATCAAGCTATTATGTGGAAATAAAATCAGTAACATAGAGATAGATACACCAAACATTATAACATAATATGGTCTCCCTTATTGCACACATTTAAAACCTCCTAAAATGAGTGTTACATGTTATAACTTACATCAGATGTTTCTCTGTTTTCTTCCTCAAGGTTTCCTTGAAATTCTTGGTAATGTGAAATTATGAATTTTCCTGACCTGAAAAACACAGGAAGTAAAGATTTTAGTAACATACATATCTCTGCGAATACTTACTTAATCACATTATCATTATGAAATAAACACCACTTTGCTATTGTTTTTGTTATGGGGTATAATGCCATTTTTCAGAACAAGATAGGCTTTACATGGTGACCAGTGTAAATGGTGTAGGAAGAACCTAGGAAAATCCAGGAAAGAATCACTGATGCACAAGAAGCTACTGGCAAGCTTTTTCATGTACCCATATTGGCTGAGCCCGAGACTCGAACCCACAGAGAGGTGAGATGGTAGTGATCCGTAACAGTAAGTGCTTTAGGCTACTTGAGGTCCCCTGCTTTGCTCTTGAAAAAAGCATCCATAATGTGGAATGCAACGCATGCTCTATGGTGAATGCTAATGCGGATAGAGCATTTACTCACATATTAATTTTTTTTCTAAAATTTAATATTAATATAGTTTCAACTAAAGTCTGAAATCCTTATTACTGAATGGTTGGTACCTTAATAATAACTGTCATCAAGAAACTTCCTCAAGAATTTCTCTTTGATCACATAGGACTTTTACAATGTTGGTCATGTACTAAACTGGATAAAGAAAAAACTGTGTCGTGTCTAATCATCACAATATATGCTAGAATGAATTTTATTTTCAAAATGACATCACATAACATTCAATCCAATTTGTACTGGGGGTCACACCTTTAGGGTGACCTCGTCGAAAAATCTTCATGTACTTTAACTTTTAAGAATTGCCACTAGGCTGATGATTCTGAAAAACCACTATTTTCATCTGGCAATTGTTTTCTAGTCCAGCAAGCATTGAGGTTAATTTGTCAGAATGGCATGCTGCTGAGGTCATTGGAAAACGTGTGGAGCTCATGAGATTATGGGAAGCCATAACAATGCCTATACACGATGCTATCCCTCATTCTCTGCATTGGATGTTGAATAAATCTTGATAGCATTATGTAAATCCCTTGCATCAAAAATAAGTAGTCAAATAAATGTGTTTTAGATATCTCCAATGTGCATCTTTTATGCATAAATGTGTGCAAAGCGGAACAGTGATGACTGAATGACTTTTATTGCTGTAATAAGTATGCTAAGGCTGACAACTTAACTTTAAAAGGTTTAAAGTTATTGAACAGAAGGGAAATTGTCATGAATGGATGAACACACTAACAGAAACAAAGACACAACACACCTTTTTATTGGAAAAGACATAGAAAAAAAATGTTTTGAAATATGGTAGCAAGAGTTGTGCAATGCTAAAAAGATTCATTTGGAATATCAGTCTAATAAATGCTATAGTAGCCAGAGTTGCCCCATATTAGAACGCATGAAAGATTCCATTTGGAGTACCAGTCTAATGCATGATAGAGTAGCCAGAGTTATGGCATATCAGAACCAATGAAAGATTCCACTTGGCATACAAATGTAATACATGACCAGTGATGTTAAACCCTGCTAATGGTATGGATGCAAAAACAAGCCAATACAAATATATATTGGCAGTAAAATTACTGCTAGTCAAACACTATAGATGGAGATATGACTAATTAATATACACTATCATACAAAATAAAATGAAGGTTAAGGCTCTTTTAACAGTGAATTTTAATGGCTAGTTCAAGTTCAGTTTGATTTGAAAAATCATGGTGGGCAGTATAATCCAAAAATAAGAAAAATTAATCACTGGATGCCCCGGAAAGATCAAATGATCAAGGATCCATGTGTGACAAAGCTGTTACCATCTGATTGCAAGATCTGGATTTTTAACATAGCTTTAACAATATTTCAGTCATATCGCTATGATGTCTGCAGTGTGACAGTTTATAGTAATGTCTAGCACATAGGCATCATGTCCCACCCAGTCACTTTATCCTGACACCTGGCTGACCAGTCCTAACACTAAACTCTTAATGCTGAGCACCAGGTGAGACAGCTGTAAGTACCATTTTTGTAAGTCTTTAGTATGACTCAGCTGGGGATCAAACCCACAGCCTCCAATATCCAAAGCAGACATTCTAACCACTAGACCACCAGAGCGGTCTGTTATCTTCTGAACAGGTTAGCTAGGACATTGAATCTGCTGTGAATGTGTCTGATCCAGTGCAGAATCTTGTGCTGTAAGAGCTCATAAAGTCCCAGACTGAACACAGAGGATGGGTGATGTGATCATAAACCCCAGATACACACACACCTGAAAAGATAATCACCTAGAGAATTGTCCAATGTTAAGAGGATTACCCATCCACAAAGGTTGAATGGTCATCTTTGTCCAACAGTTGTCATTGATGGTGGAACTCTGCAAATGGTTGTATATAAACTAATGACTGAACGATCACAATCTCTGGTTGTGATTTTGAGAATAAATTCATGCTGTAAACCATTGTCTGTCTTGTCATTGTTGCAGAAACAGTTTTATGCAAGTCGAGCTCATAACTCAATAATCCAGAAAATCAAAAATGAGGGTGCCATTAAACCAGCAAGATAATATGCAGAGAGTGCATGAAGTGGTGGCCAAGGGGATCAGGTCTGAATCTGCATGAGTTACAAAAACTCACAAACTCCACTCCCAGTTGGATATCACTTGACAGCTTGATAATTGGTGCAAATGGATGGAAAAGTGATGAACAAGATTGAGATGGGTTAAATATTCCCGTCCCTGATGAACAAAGTGCAGGGAGGCAGTGAGATTTGACTTCTCCCAGTTTGCTAGAAATCCAAGCTGGAGTAAAAGGAAGAGAAGGTTTTACATGTCCTGCAAATAAAACTAAACTTGCCCTACATCTTTATATGTTGTCCAGGTTTACTGTTGTTGCTGCTGCTGAAGCTCACCTGAACAGGTAATGATACAGTTGCTAATTTGTATAAATGTACATTGATGGAGGATACAACCAGATGAGAATGAACTGGCATGTTGTTCTTTGAAAGCAAACTGAAGGAACTTGTACAAAGCTGGATATGGAAGTATGCACCAGTCAGATTGAGAAAGATTGTAAACTTGTAAGAAAGATTGTAAACTTGTAAGACAGCCTTAACAACAGTGCTGTCTCTGAACTACAGTGTGGCTACGCAATTGCTGAGCATGCTGAAATCTATCATTTACTATTGACATCAGAATAAACTTGGGGAAAAAACGAATGAGAGTCTAGCCTGCAGCACTACTTTAAGAGTAAAAAGAAATCTCTTTTGTTATAATTTCTACATTGTTGGTGTTGGTCAAAACCTAAGTAATAATAATAATAATAATAATGAGAACTTTGTATAACGCCTAATCTTTAAAAGCTCTAAGCGCTTTACACTATCTATAATGATATGATTATTCTACAGAGAAACAAATAACAAAAACAATGAAATTGGAAAACATAAAAACATGCTGAAAACATATAAGATACAAAACATTATTAGGTCTCTAAGGTTGTCCCTGCAGTCGAAAAAGGTGAGTTTTAAGAGCCCTCTTAAAAGTTGCCACTGTGTCTTTGTGTCTAATTTCAATGGGTAATTTGTTCCACATGGCCGGGCCCTGGTATGCAAAAGAATGTTGTCCATATGACTTCATTTTCATAGTGGGAACAATGAGTATACGATTGTCAGAAGTGCATAATTATCTTGCTGGTGTATACACATGGGTGAGGCCAGATAGGTATGTTGGACTGGAGTCTCTCAGTGAAACATAGCACAGAGAACAAATTTTGTGTTTGATTCTGTATCAAATTTATAGCCAGTGTAGGGTACAGAGCAGTGGTGAGGTGTTCTGATCGAGCTACTCTAAAGATGATCAATGCAGCTTGTCTTGAACTTTTGAAGTTTCTGGAGTAAATATTGTGATGAACCAGACAGAATTGAGTTACAATAGTCCAGTCTTGAAAGTATTAATGAACACAAAAGTGTTTTAGTGGCATCAACTGAAAGGTATTTACGAATAGAACTGATGCGTCTCACTTCAAGATATGCAGCCTTTGCATATGTTGACTGTGAGAATGTAATGTTGGTGTTGCTGATATTTATTGTCTGACGTAAAGGATGTGAATGAGAAAGTCTTTGTATTGTGATCAGAATAGCCTCAGTTTTATCATCATTCATCTGCATCTTGTTACATGTCATCCATGATTTCACATTAGAAATGCACCTCTCTACTCCATGGATAGAAGCATCAACTTCAGTTGGGTGGCTAGACTTGTATATTTGGGTGTCATCAGTGTACAATCGGTGAGACACTGGGTCATAATCTATGACACTTGAGTGCGGCTGAGTGTATAGAATGAAGAAAACAGGTCCAATAACAGATCCCTGTGGAACACCACAACATAGATCAACTGGGCTGGCATGTATTCCATTTGCAGATACAATCTGTGTCCTGTTCACTAAGTAGGACTTAAACAACTGTACGGCTATATTCTGAATGCCAAATACATGCTGGAGACGGTGAAGTAATATATCATGGTCTATTGTGTCAAATGCTACAGATAAATCCAGGAGAGTGAGGACTGTAATTTTTCCACTATCCAAAGCAGAGAGAATGTCACTAAATACTTTCAGAAGAGTAGTTTCTGTACCGTGGCAAGGGCGATACGCAGTCTGTACATTGCTAAAAAGACTGTTTGAATTCAAATGAGATACAAGTTGGGTTAGAACAACCTTTTCACAGATTTTTTATATGAATGAGATTAGAAACTGGGCGGTATTTCTTTAAATCGCTATGGTCAAATTTTGGTTTCTTCAGCAGAGGCTTTATGATGGCAGTTTTGAAAACTGATGTGAATTCCCCCGATGAGAGAGCGATATTAATAATTTCAGTTAGTGAAGGCAATATTGGGTCTAAGCACTCAAGCAGCAGTGATGTCAGAATTGGATCAAGTTCACAAGTCTTTGGTGCACTCTTCATCATGATTGTCCGTAATAAATCAATAGAGACAGGTTCAAATGCTCCTAATGGTTGTCGCTGAAATTCTGTATCATAACTGTATGGTGACGAATCAGTTGAAATTGTGCTGTCAAGCGAATCTCTAATGGTTTGTACTTTGTCATGGAAGAAAGTTGCAAATTGGTCCGGAAGGTCTACTGGAGAGAAGGTAGTTGGAAGTGGTGTACATTGTTCCTTGACATTAGTTTGTTAGTTATCTCGAAGAACTCTTTGCAGCTGGAACTCTCCGTGATCTTAGTACTGTAGTGGGATAATTTTGCTAAATGGACTATGTGACGTTCTTCTTAGCGGCATCATCGATTTGTTTATGAATATTGAGTCTGGTGGAAAGCCAGAGCCTCTCTGCTTTTCGGCGATGTCTTTTAGCAGTGCAAAGCTGGTCCCTAACACTGCTATACCATGGAGAACACTTTTTTTTATTGATACTCTGCATTTGGTGGTTGGGGCATGTTTTTCAAGTAATGAACACAGGCAGTTATCAAGTTGTTCTGCTGCTGGATGTAAGATAGTTGTTAGGTTTTCTTGAATGTCATGCATGAATTTGGTTCTATCTATCATACGAAGGTTTCTCTTAGTAGCAAATAAAGGTGGTGGGTTAGGGACTGATACATCATGCAATCAGAAGTTTAAAAAAAGAGGAGTCCAATAAATGAAATCTGAAGTCCCTTAAATGCAGCTTGGATCACCCTATCAATACAAGCCCAAGTCTTCCAAAAATGAAGTAGTCTGGTGTCTGCAGGCTAGCTATCAGTGGGCAGATAGGGGCGGAAGTCTTGGAACTTTTAATGTGGTTTGGGAAATTTTGGTTTCCTGTCCCCATTGTTATGCTGCCTTCCAAACTGATGGGCCTGTTCCCAATGAGCAAGATTTAGTAAAACAGGACTAATATGAGTGAAAAATGGAATAAGAGCTATTCTGCTGCCTACTTTCTCACATCTTTAATACAGCTACCAAACAGAAATCAATTAGCGCTGAGCCAGTAAGTGATGTAACTTAAATAAGAATGAGTAAAGAAAACAGCAATGCTGCTAGAATTTATCACATGGGGGGATTTCCCTCTTGTCACAAAATTTAAAGGGGGGGGGGGTAGAACAAAAATGAGAGGGAGGAGAAAATAGCCATAGTTTAATATTTAAAATAACACATCAATATCCATCTCTCTTTCTGCTCCACTCAGACTCCTATCGAAATCAAAATTTTTAATAGATGTTGCCTCCAGTTGTATAAGCAATAATATATGGATTATCTCTGAGCTTAACCTGTTCCTAATCTGTTTACAAATAGTTGTTCTGTACCATGAACCCCCTTCCACAATATGATGTCTGATGGGACATTTACATAACTAGCTTTGCAAACTGGACCATGTTTGAAAACTGCTCTTTATGGTTATGTACAATTTTCCAAAGCAAACATGTAATGTCTTTTAGATTCTTCTGTTCTAAAGTAAGATTTTTCACTAACATAAGCTCTGCCGAAGTTTAACTGTCTTAAATTACCATGCCAGATTTTCTGTTGTATAATGCTGTATTAGCATTATAAGCTTATTAATGCCAAAGTCAATATGTACAAATATCTTTGTATCCAAACATGTATCTTTATCTTTTCATTTTTAGAGTCTGATTTTATTAGATTTAAAGCAACTTTTATGATAGGACTTAACTGATGCCACAGCCTAATATGTGACAACTGTGCATTCTTACAATCTTAAAATGACTGAAGCTGCTGTCACAGCAATAATGAGTGACATGTCTAGCCATAATTATCACATTTATAATAATATGTATCACTGTAATCATAACATGTCACAGCAATACGAGTTATGTATCACTATAACCATAATGTCACAGCAATAAAATAGTTATGTATCAAAATAATCATAACATGTCACAGAAATAAAATAGTTATGTATCACTAGAATCATAACATGTCACAGCAATGAAATAGCTATGTATCACTATAATCATAACATGTCACAACAATGAGTTATGTATCACTATAACCATAATATGTCACAGCAATAAAATAGTTATGTATCACTATAATCATAACATGTGACAGCAATATGAGTTGGTATGTATCACTATAACCATAATATATCACAGCAATAAAATAGTTATGTATCACTACAATCATAACATGTCACAGCAATACAAAAGTTGTTATGCTATAATGTAGTCATGACTAACAGAACTGTCACAGAAAAAAGTAACATCTACATTTATGTCTCACTATATTCTTAACTGAATTTATTCAGTAATATCATACAAAACAACCCTAATAAGACCTCAGTAAGACAGACAATTTCCTATTCTGTAAGCTGGGTCAGTTTTCAGTAAGGTGTAACATAATATCATGTACTGATTTTGTCAAGCTTGAAAACATTCATTTAAAAGTTAAAAATTGTGATTCAAGACTGATGCAGCTACAGTAAACGACTACAGATCAAATGTTTGTAAAGTTTACTTGAACTTTAATTACCTCCAGTACAGTTTCAAAAAAATGCAATTCTAAACCCTAAAGATATAAATGGCTTCTTGATATCTCTCAAACTGTTGTAATCCTTATAAAAATATTGCACATGGGGCCAATGGCATTTCTGTCATACTAATAACATAATAAAGCAACACAAGATGTCCATTAAAGGTAATAGTTGCCCTTCCTGACTTTTCGCCCAAGAATCTGAATATTCTATTTTGTTTTTCTGTACTATTACATTTTTTTAAAAGAGGTTTAATGCCAATTTCAGCCTGACATGTTGCTTTTTGGGGGCCATTTAAAAAAAAACTTATGTAAAAAAAGCAACAGCTGGATCATGCTGATGTGATGCATCACAAAATACAGGCACTTTAAAACATCTGAGGTAATCTGATAAAGCTGTCTTTTGTTTCAACTTAGCATGAATGATGCTGTTGTCAATAAGAATAGTGATATCTATGTCTTCTTGCAATCTTAATATGATTGATGCTATTGTCAATAAGAATAGTGATATCTACATCTTGTTATAATCTTAACATGATTGATGCTATTATCAATAAGAATAGTGATATCTACATCTTGTTATAATCTTAACATGATTGATGCTATTATCAATAAGAATAATGATATCTGTCTTGTTGTAATCTTAATACAATTGATGCTATTGTCAATAAGAATAGTTATATCTACATCTTGTTATAATCTTAATATGATTGAAGCTATTGTCAATAAGAATAGTGATATCTATGTACTGTTGTAATCTTAATATGACTGTGATCTTAATATGATCGATGCTATTGTCAATAAGAATAGTGATATCTGTCTTGTTGTAATCTTAATACAATTGATGCTATTGTCAATAAGAATAGTTATATCTACATCTTGTTATAATCTTAATATGATTGAAGCTATTGTCAATAAGAATAGTGATATCTGTCTTGTTGTAATCTTAATACAATTGATGCTATTGTCAATAAGAATAGTGATATATATGTCTTGTTGTAATCTTAATATGATTGAAGCTATTGTCAATAAGAATAGTGATATCTACATCTTGTTATAATCTTAACATGATTGATGCTATTATCAATAAGATTAATATCTGTCTTCTTGTAATCTTAATATAACTGATGATATTGTCAATAAGAATAGTCATATCTTTGTCTTGTTGTAATCTTAATATGATTAATGCTGCTGTCAATAAGAATAGTGATATCTACGTCTTGTTGTAATCTTAATATGATTGTAATCTTAATATGATCAATGCTATTTTTTGTCAAAAAGAATAGTGATGTCTACATCTTGTTGTAATCTTAATATGATTGATGTTATTGTCAATACAAATAGTGATATCTATGTCTTGTTATAATCTTAATACAATTAATGCTGCTGTCAATAAGAATAGTGATATCTACATCTTGCTGTAATCTTAATATGATTGTAATCTTAATATGATCGATGCTATTGTCAATAAGAATAGTGATATCTATGTCTTGTTGTAATCTTAATATGACTGATTCTATTATCAATAAGAAGTGATATCTATGTCTTGTTGAAATCTTAATACGATTAATGCTGCTGTCAATAAGAATAGTGATGTTTTGTAATCTTAATATGATTTATGCTATTGTCAATAAGAATAGTGATATCCACGTCTTGTTGTAATTTTAATATGATTGATGCTGTTGTCAATAAGAATAGTCATATCTTTGTCTTGTTGTAATCATAATATGATTGTAAACTTAATATGATCGATGCTATTGTCAATAAGATTAGTGATATCTATGTCTTGTTGTAATCTTAATATGATTGATGCTATCGTCAATAAGAATAGTGATATCTATGTCTTGTTGTAATCTTAATATGATTGTAATCTTAATATGATCGATGCTATTGTCAATAAGGATAGTGATATCTATGTCTTGTTGTAATCTTAATATGATTGATGATATCATCAATAAGAATAGTGATATCTATGTCTTGCTGTAATCTTAATATGATTGTAATCTTAATATGATCGATGCTATTGTCAATAAGAATAGTGATATCTATGTCTTGTTGTAATCTTAATATGACTGATTCTATTATCAATAAGAAGTGATATCTATGTCTTGTTGAAATCTTAATACGATTAATGCTGCTGTCAATAAGAATAGTGATGTTTTGTAATCTTAATATGATTTATGCTATTGTCAATAAGAATAGTGATATCCACGTCTTGTTGTAATTTTAATATGATTGATGCTGTTGTCAATAAGAATAGTCATATCTTTGTCTTGTTGTAATCATAATATGATTGTAAACTTAATATGATCGATGCTATTGTCAATAAGATTAGTGATATCTATGTCTTGTTGTAATCTTAATATGATTGATGCTATCGTCAATAAGAATAGTGATATCTATGTCTTGTTGTAATCTTAATATGATTGTAATCTTAATATGATCGATGCTATTGTCAATAAGGATAGTGATATCTATGTCTTGTTGTAATCTTAATATGATTGATGATATCATCAATAAGAATAGTGATATCTATGTCTTGCTGTAATCTTAATATGATTGTAATCTTAATATGATCGATGCTATTGTCAATAAGAATAGTGATATCTATGTCTTGTTGTAATCTTAATATGACTGATTCTATTATCAATAAGAAGTGATATCTATGTCTTGTTGAAATCTTAATACGATTAATGCTGCTGTCAATAAGAATAGTGATGTTTTGTAATCTTAATATGATTTATGCTATTGTCAATAAGAATAGTGATATCCACGTCTTGTTGTAATTTTAATATGATTGATGCTGTTGTCAATAAGAATAGTCATATCTTTGTCTTGTTGTAATCATAATATGATTGTAAACTTAATATGATCGATGCTATTGTCAATAAGATTAGTGATATCTATGTCTTGTTGTAATCTTAATATGATTGATGCTATCGTCAATAAGAATAGTGATATCTATGTCTTGTTGTAATCTTAATATGATTGTAATCTTAATATGATCGATGCTATTGTCAATAAGGATAGTGATATCTATGTCTTGTTGTAATCATAATATGATTGTAATCTTAATATGATCGATGCTATTGTCAATAAGATTAGTGGTATCTATGACTGGTGCTGTTGTCAATAAGAAGTTATATCTATGTCTTGTTGTAATCTTAATGATTGATGCTGTTATTACAGCCAGAAACACCAGCCATGTCTTAATATAATCTGAACATGACTGAAGCCATGTTCACAGCCAGAAAAGTGACATGTTTTGTAATAATATTTACATGACTGATGTCACTGTTATAAACATAAAAATGACGTCTATGTTTTGTCATAATATTTAAATGATTGATGTCACTGCTACAAACATAAAAGTTACATCTAAATTTTCTTATAATCTGAACATGATCGATGTGAAGGTCACGGCCAGAAGAAACATCTGAATGGGAAAGATTACAGAGTCACAGCAAAAAAATGATTTTGATGCATTGCTGTTATTTCTTTTACATAAATAAGACAGAATTGATGCTGTAAAGCTGGACTAAAAGATGAGTAGATTGATTGGCAAACAGCTAGCGCAACTTTCAGATACAACTCAATTATCTGTGCAATTAATGTATTAATTTAAGGTTCACTTTCAGCCACAAACTCAATTATCTGTGCAATTAATGTATTAATTTCAGGTTCACTTTCAGACACAAACTCAATTATCTGTGAAATTAATGAATTGATTTAAGGTTCACAAACATTAAATGTAATATACAGAGATGGATAAATTCTTGTACATGTGTCTCTTGAGTTTTAACCATGCAATCCATTTTAAATATTTCATGTGCATTGTATGACTTACCTTGACAAAAGGTAAGGATCAAAGGGAAAGAAAGTGTCCAGCATTTTAGTTTCCCTACCAGCCCAACCAGTGCTGCTGTCCCCTGATATGGGTAAAATCATTCTGTTGTTCCTGTCTATTACTGTATCACAAAATACTAGCTGGTGCATCCTGAGAAAATTGAGAAAAACTAAATGTTTGAAAAACATTTAATGCATTTCCACAATACAGTTTGAACCGGGGAGCCATGGTAACTCAGTTGGTTACCAACTGAGTATTGGGCTCCTAATCCAAGAAGTGGGTTCAATACCCACCTTGACCAACCCAGTGTGTCCCTGGAATTTAGTTGGCATGATAGAGTCAATAATTAATGTGTTAAAAAGTATTGTTAAAACCAACCAAAACAAGAGTATTGTTTTACAAACAAAAAAGGACTGGGTCCCTGACTGGCTGAGTGGTCTAAAGCGCTCACCGTTACGGATCACTACCATCTCACCTCTGCATGGGTTCGAGTCTAAGATTCGGCTAATGTAGTTATGAGAGAAAGCTTGCCAGTAACTTCTTGTGGGTTGGTGGTTCTTTCAGGGGTTTTTTTCCCTCCACCAACAATACTGGCCGCCATGTATAGCCTATCGTGTGCTGAAAATGATGTTAAACCCTGCAACAAAACAGGACACATAAGAACAAAATATAATAAAAAGTCAAGAGTCAGTGAAGTGAAAAATTAGGGCAGTGATCTTTTTGCTAAACTACAGCTGGCTTCCAATGGCATTATTAATAATATCTGGTACTACAGCTAAAAAAAGAATAAAATATACTCAGTTTTATAGGTCTAATCAGAAGAACAGAAACACAGACCTTGATCTGTAGGCACATTATACTATGGCAACTCAGGATAATTATTGCTTGCAGTTTGAGTTGAGTACAAAACAAATGGTAAATAAGGAAGTTCTGCTACCAATGCATATAACAAATCCATTATCCTGCTTTCTTCCATTAACAGTATATATATATATATATATATATATATATATATATATATATATATATATATATATATATATATAACTTCTTAGCATGCATTGCAATTTCATAACATCAATGACACAAAGTGTAGAAGATAATTAACATTGCAAAGTCATCTGAGGCACATTCATGGTGAAATTTAATAATCTCTATTGATTGCAGTTGAGCTTTGTATTTTATAAAATTAGATTCAAGTTAACAGTAGTAACAGAAACACCATCAAGTATACAATATAGTAAATACATAAATAACAAAAACATCTGGACGTGGTCTAGTAGAGATACATCTGGGATAGAACTGAGTCAATATTTTATTATAAGCCTTATAAAGTTCTATTTAAAGAGCATTTATCTGATTCTACAGCCATGACCATAAAGTATAATTACCTTGTTATGGATGCAAACGTCTTTACAATCAAAGGGGAAATAACTCTCAGTGGATTCAACCGACTAGTTATTATTCTTTGGAAATTGAGACTCTCTACCCATTTGTAGCCTGAAATAAAAAAGGCAAGTAAAATAGGCAACATCAGAGCATATTTGGTACTTAATATGCATGAGAATTTACCATTATTCATGTGGTATCAATTTTCATGCAATTCAAAACAAATTTCAAGACCTAAGAATGAATGATTGTTCAGTGTATTCAATATGAATCCACTCCACCAATTTAAAAACTATTTTATAAAATAGACAACCAAAAAGACTTGAACCCAAAAAATAAACGAGGTCACAATATTAAAATGCACAACTATTTCTGAATTACATTGGACTGGAAAACTATTAAAATCTCCACACAAAAAAGAGATATTGACATATCACACTTTAGATTAGAACTTTTTCTTTATTACACATACATTTTTGTGCAAGGAAATTTAAAATTATACACAGCACAATTCACATAAGGTTGCAAATCTATGGATTCCAAACAGGTCTATTTTTCAAAAAATCTTGATAATTACAAGATATCTAACCTGTACCTTTTTTCATCTCCATCAGATCTTTATTCCTGAACACAAACACATAGAATATGGACTGACATACGGAATAGAAGGGGCCATGATGGATTATGTCAGCATGCACTGTGTCCTGGCTGGAATGGTCCAAATAACTGTGGATCCAGTTGGTCATTAAGCCCAAACATGTCTTCACCATGCTGCAGTTAGAAACGAAACTGCAATGTTATCTTTTCAACTAACATAAATTTTAAAAAACACACTAAGACAACTTATTTTCGGTTTAAAATGTAGAGTACGCATTTTTGAAATGTCTGCCAGTCTATCATTGCTATCACTAACGTCATTATCATCATCACTACCATCACCACAACCACTAGAATCATCATATTTGACTTTTTCCTCCTCTGCTATATCTGCTTCCCGCATTCAGCATTAAATGAATTAATTTACTATTTCTACTTATATTTAAAATACTGAATCAAGTCCATAAACAGCATTGCTGAACTTTGAAACCTCATGTGCTGCAGGTTCAATGTTTTATTGGGTTAAAGTGTTTCATTACTAAAATGTTATTAGGTTAAAAGCCACATAATCTTTTGCAATGGGACTTTGAAACCAATAATCAAATGATAAATTCCTGAATGATCAAATATTATGTATTTTTACCAACATTTAATGCCATTAAGTTCAAACAAGTAAATTTTGCTAATCCCTAACAGTTTGTTATAATGGAGACAGCTGTGATATCTAATTTTGTGTACTAATATTAAGTAACACACAGTACCCACCTCAATGGCACAAATTTGCCCCTAGCTAGAAGGCTTCCCATGTAGGCAACAGTGACTTGTCTAAAAATAGCTGCCGTATTTGGATCCTGTACCTTCTTCCAGAGGTAGTCTAAAAACCCTTCACATATAGACTAAAAGAAGACAAAAGAAGATAAAATGAATGTATAGAGTCAAACCAGTGGTTTACATGAAGGCATGTCCTCTGTTAAAAGTTGTCCTTATATGGAGTCTTGTCTATGTGAACAGGTGCCCTTTCCACAGAGGCATTACCCTTGTGGATCAGCGGGATTTACACTGAGGTATGCAATTTACAGACTGATGTCCTTTATATGAAAGCATTCCTCTTGTACATAGGTGTCCTTTAAATTGTGCATGTCCTTTATGCACAGTACTGATACTGTGCAGGTTTCCACAACTGATATACAAATAGCATAAACCTTGTGGAAAAAACATGTCTCCATGTCTAATAATTTAAAGATGAAATCATTAATGATAATACAGATTCTGACTTTCCTGGAACTACATTGGCAGCTTGACAAGTTCATAAAACTGGTTTACAGTCTTTAATCTGAGTTGACTCTGACCTTTCCTACCCCACTTTAGATATTTTGAAATACAAGTCTAAAAAGGTGGTGGGAAAAGTTCAAGGAATTGTAAATTAGCAGCCTTTGACATACAACTTTACCATATAAATCTAACAAAACTAATAACATTTTGTAACACATTACTGGGAAATATGATCAGTCAAATCCTAATTAATCTAATACTCTAGAGGAGCATCTGAATTTCAGGGACTAAAGTAATTATCTCTGAGAGAACTTTGACATTGATCATCCTGATTTTTCTAAAATTACATATGAATGAGAGAAAAAACAGACTGGTGGCAACTGAAACATTGCAAGCATTAGAAACATGAAACCTAGTAGCCCAATTGGAACTGTACTAGCTTTGGGCAAACCGACTGCTACTAATATCAAGCCCTGTAACTGATACAGGAACTTCTTAGGTCTTGGTCAAGACTGGAACTAGATAATCTGGACAACTAGAAATAGTACACCATGTCAGTATAGACATCTACAGTAGGCAAATAAGGAAGTAACTGAAAAGGATCAACACAACAATGAGTAAACCGAGGAGTTGCAAGAACTCTCTGGAAGAAATCCAACCCCTATTAAAGACTGAATCAGAGTTCAATAATTCTGATGGAAGGTAGATAAGCAAGGTGGAGATGGGTAAACATTTACATACCTAGATTAACGAAGTGAGATTCGACTTCTCTCAGCTGATTAGAAAGCCCAGGCAGGAAGGGCATAAGTTGTTCGTGTCCTGCATAAAATCTGAACTTACCATCTGTTTTTGAAAGACATCATCTAGGTATGCTTCTCCTTGTTAATAAGGTTGACTTCAACAGGGTGATGATGCAGTTGCTGGGTCTTCATAGATGCTTTTGGGCAGATGTCAAAAAATAATACGGCATCCATATTCTAAATGAACACTTTATCAATTTTCAAAACAAAAACATTATCCTTATAATTTTATATCCAGTGTTTTTCTCTGATAAAGGCATTCAATAGCAATAAAAAAGGAAATACTCAGTGCATATGATCCCTGCATATAATATAGCAAAACAAAAATATAATTATTAGAGAAAATATGCCAAATATATATTGAAAATGCATAATTTTTAAGGAGTAAATATCATATAAACTAATGCAGAGTATTAGAAGAACACACTAACCTCTTTTATACTACATAAATAGAACATGATAAACTGTACGTGGCAGGATGCATAAGTGGGTAAAATTATTCTTTCAAAGATCATTAACATCTCTCTGTATAACAATTTTGTTGTTTCCCAGTCCAATTCACCTGAAATGAGAAAAAAAAACTTCCATAAGATTGCAGTTCTAAATAGGAACAAGTATGAATATGAGTGTGTGTGATTAGGATTTTTAATGTAGCTTTAATAATTGTTCAGTCATATTACTATGCTGTCTGCAGTGAGGCAGTTTAAAGTGATGTCTAGCACTGGTGCATCATGTAGGAGACATGTAACATGATGTCCCACCAAGTCACATTATCCTGACACCAGGCCGCCCAGTCATAACACTAACCTCTTAATGCCGAGCGCAAAGCGAGGCAGCTGCTAGTACCATTTTTGTAAGTCTTTGGTATGACTTGACCGGGGATCGAACCAGCAACCTCCCGCTTCCATGGCGGACATTCTAACCACTAGACCACTGGCGCGGTGGCATGTCAGAGTGACTCATAATGCAATGTTTTTTAATTTGAGTAAAACTTGTATTAACATCAACGGCTAAGTGACAGGCATGCATGGAAACTGGGAATCTGAGGGCAGGGGCTATCTGAATCATTGTATAGGTCAGGCACCTTATTTTAAAAATTACTTTCTGAACAGTTGGAGGGAAGATATAATCCCCCAAACCCATTTCCAATGACTCCCTGGGTGCCCATGGCATGTGCCTCATGTTCTGAGACCAGACAGACAATGACTGGAAAATTTATTGTGATTTCAGCTCACTACAAAGAGACCTATCATTTGATACCATGGTAAAATCATGCAGCTTTTGGAAGAAGAAAAAGAAAACAATCATCTCGTGTGAAATCAGTACAAACTGTGATCTCTGGTTGGAGTTCTCCAGAGGAATTCCTACTGTAAACCAATGATTCTCTTACCAACTATTTTATCTTGGTTGAGATCGTAACACAATGATCTAGCAAATTGGTAAACGTACTGCAGCTGAACCAGAAATGCCATCTGTAGCAGCAAGTACATGATAAGGCAGCTGAGAAGAATTAATCCAGTACTATAATTAACAATCCAAAGAGTTGCAAAAACAAGCATATCCTTAAAGTCTTAACAATTTGGTTCTCATTGCATTTTTCCTGACCCTCATCTTTTCCTCAGGTATAGAATTCATGTATTCACATCCACTCTGAGAAAAGAACAGAACCCATGTTCTTACCGATTCCAAGACAAGTACAGAATTCATGTGTCCACATCCATTCAGAGACAAGTATAGAATTTGTGCATTCACATTTATTTAGAGAAAAATACTGCACATCCATTCAGAGACCAACAGGTTTTAGTATATTGGCTTTATGGATGAAAAATCATAAAAATTATTGTAAAATTACCATTTTTGGTAACTGTAAATTGGGGTTATGCTACTTTCTTTCCTGTTACACCTTATAATTACCGTATATACTCGCGTATAAGCCGCCCCCCGCCCCCCAACTTAATCAGTAAAACTGTTATAAAGTGCATGACCCACGTATAAGCAGACCCATAATTTCTAGACTACCAGTACATATAAGATGCACAAAGTGAGTTCTGAATACGTTTATTTAGGCAAATCACATTATTAAATAAAATGAAAGTAAGAAAGCTAATTTATACGTTGAAATAAAAACAATTCTAAAGTGTTATGTCTTAATGGAAATTTAATTAATCCTCATTCTAAAATCATGAATTATGAAAGTTCAATCACTTTTAGAATCCTTTAAAATCTGGCTCTGTATCAAACTCGCCAAACACTTCACGAAACTCGGCTTCTGTTACGGGCGTGCTTTCATCATATACGTCGTCATTGTCATCATGGTCATCCGATAGTCCGGTTCTTAAAATGAGAGCACCAGCCAGCAGATGTAACAAATTTTGAATCTGCCAACTGATATTTATCATTTTCGCCATCTGCATAGCATGTAGACGAATTGCCGCCATTCCCGTACTCGCTTCTCGTTCACAAAAATCCGTGTGCTGCAGCACAGTAATTTGCTTCTGCATATTCAATCATGTTAAGTTTGAAAGCTTCATCATACGCAAAACGCTTTCTTTTACTTTCTATACTACTCTTTTTATCCGATTGAATTGAATATAAACTTCTAAAGAGATTAAACTGAAATAATTTCTTTTAGTGGTAGTGAAATATTTATATACCTTATCCTGTAATTATTTCCACAGTTGATTATCAATTTGTATTTGTTAATTATTTATCATTGTTGTTTGTGTTTTTTTTTAACTACTGGTAGTGTGATTCGATTGATCAAAATATGACTGGTTTCAGCGTGGACATGATTCAAGTATTGTGACAGCTGATAACTTTGAGCAGAAACCATGTCCAATACCATATCTCAGTAAACGATACATCTGAGAGTCGGCATATTTCAGTAAAGTAATTGGCATTGTGCAACAAAAAAAAACCCTGGGGCATTTATCACAGATTAAGCATATGGTAGCTATTATGCAACACTTTACCGTTGAGAAACCACTTGCTTTACAAACAACCAATCAACAGTAGTACATAAACTGTGGCTGCCTATTACGTCTAAAACACCTATCAAAGAAATTCAACAAATTATATTGTTTTACAATTATTCACGCTGACTCATATATTGCAATGTTATTTACCCTTCCTAAGCGTGTGCACAACAAACCCCTATGGAGCCTCTCGCTATTGTTTCTTTAAGACTATCGTATATGTATTTCTACTCTTGATCAAAAAGTTTGTCATATATACCTTCAGTATCGTAATTCTTTTATTTTTTTATGTAGATTCTTTTATATTTACACTGAAATAGGCTAGCGTGCATTTCTACAAAACCGTAGAGTTTAATTATTACTGATTAGCTCAGGGTTAAATACTTGACTAGAAATTATTAATATGGTGGTTCTTTTGGAAAATACATGTATTTCCGTAGTTCAAACAACACGTATGGCTGTATACCTTCAGTATCGTAATTTTTTTATTTTTTTACGTAGATTCTTTTCATATTTACACTGAAATAAACTAGCGTGCATTTCTATGAAACCATAGAATTTAATGATTACTGATTAGCTGAGGGTTAAATACTTGAATAGAGATTACTAATATGGCGGTTCTTTTGCAAAATACATGTAATTGCGTGGTTCAAATAACACTTATGGCTGTATTTTCTAGTGGATGGACATCTGTCAAATAGACGTCAAGTATTTTAAAACATTTTTTTCATCCATTATCCTACCACTTATGTTAGAAAAAAATTTTTTTTACTTCACGACAGGACAAATCTTATCAGCCATGTGGCATCATTAGACATGTGATCTCATATTCAGCAATCGACAGAAACAATAAATACTGGAAATTGAGGGAAAAAAGCATTATAAATTTCAGATTTGGAACTTGACCCGCAGATAAGCCGACCCCCCTTCTTCAAAATATAGGCACCTGCACTTATTTGTGCAACATAATTTTCACCAACAAAACATCATTGATTACAAAACTACATCTCTAAAGTCTGCTTATTAAACTGTAGTTGTGTATATAGGGACTGGCATCTCACCATTTGTGTAACACGTATTGTGCATATAACTGAACACCAAATCCATCATTACGTCCAATCTATCTGCCTCCTTGTGTTTCATTGGCCGAGCACTGGCTCCAAGGCTGCTGATGTATCCCTTATCAGATTGACCAAAAAGAGATTTCTTACTTCCACCATCTTCCTGCAAATGATAAAAGGAGTCTTGGCTTTCAGTATTTCATTCATGGGCACCTTATCTCTCTGTAGGATGAAAAACTTCTAGCTGATTAAGGGAGATAAATTATATTATAAAAATAATTTTAGCAAACAGTACTTGACATGCAAAGGGGCCATGAGTGGATTAAAGCGCTCTACGTTATGGATCATTGCTATCTCACCTCTCTCTGCATGGGTTTGTGTCTTGACCTTTGGGCAGATCAAATACATAAGAAACTTTAAAAGTCAAGATGTATAACAGGATAATGTTTCATTAAACTATCTTTATTGGTTTATTACATCGATAGAGGCAACTAATTAACATTTGTTGTTGCTGAAATCTGGAACTTCAGCCAGAATATATGAGAAAGTGTCAAGCCAGTATACAGAACAGACTTAAGTGTGATTAAAATCTCTTCACTGATTGCAAAGGTCACTGATTTATATTTTAACTTGCTGCAATTGGAAACTTGAGGCAAGACACCACTGTGGTATACATCACAAACTCTAGTCATAATATATACATTGGCAGAAAAATATTGTCAGTGGATCAAAAGTTTATTACCAACAAGAATACCAGTTACAGAATCACATTTTTCCTTGCCATAATGGGTGGAATGTGACAGATTCTATCGACATTCAGCACAATAATAGCAGTATATGGTACAGATAAAAAGTAGTTCTAAAAATGTAAAAATAAAGAACAGCATAAAAGACTTTATAAAAAAAACTTCTAAATAAATATAAATGTAAGTACTACAAGATAAATTATAACAGGTAAATATTCTTTTGTAAAATGTTAATAAGATAAATCTGAAATATATCAAACACTAATATCATGTTATACTGCAGTACAGAATATTTCATTGTACCCAGCTGTGTACAGAATATTTCATTGTACCCAGCTGTGTACAGAATATTTCCAGTATTACAAGCAACTGATGCTTTAAATCTGAAATATATCAAACAGATTCAATCAAGCATAAAGACATATACTGACTAAATCAAAGATATCTCCATCTTCCATATCCTCTTGGGATTCTGCTTCTTCCACCAAATGTCTGGGACACCGCACCTGGAAATGAAACATGTCTGTTGATGACACAAAGAAAGCCCACAATAATTATAAGTGTGAAAACAAAAACAGTCTTTTGGGTAAAAAATAATAGGAGTTTTATGTTTTATTGTCAAATTCAACAAGACTGATACTTCAGGTTTCTTATGGTACCCTTAACCACTGGCATTTTAATCTAATTGTTATACAACATGCATTGATGACTCCAGTTAAAACAATTTCAGATTTCATTATCTGCAAAAACAAAAGGAGTAAAAATATATACATGATTTTATGAGATCAAGTGTTTCGTGACCTGACAAGGCTTATAATATTGTTATACAAATAGACTATATCAAACATTTTCCAATACAGTAAAATATTTACTAATATACTATGATGAATGCATCAGAATTAAAATAACTTATTTATTCCCTGTGCTGCTTCTCGTTTATTACTGTGAGAAATTATTTACAGGCTTAAAGAAAGGTTTGCCTAAAAAGGCAATATAGCAAACTGGGAAAACCTGGCCTCAGTTGCACTAAAATTGTAACATTTTCTTTCTCAAACTATAATATCTATCTGGGGTCCCGAGTGGCCAAGTGGTCTAAAGCATTCACCGTTATGGATCATTGCCATCTCAACTCTGTCAGTGTGGTTTTGAGGTTCAGTTCAGCCTATGTAGTTATGTGAGAAAGCCTGCCAGCAGCTTCTATTGAAATGGTGGATCTTTCCGGGGTTTTCCCGGGTTCTTCCTCCACCATTTATCCTGTCTGCCATGTACAGTCCATCTTGTGCTGAAAAATGGTGTTAAACCATAAAACAACATCTTCCTTACTACTTGATTTGCTGCAATGAATTTTTTCACCATAGGTGGTTGTTGCTGTTGTAGGGTTTTTACCACATACCCACATTGGCCAAACTCAAGACTTGAACCCACGTAGACAGAGGTGAGATTGCAGTGATCTGTAATAGTAAACGCTTTAGACCACTCTGCCACTCTGGGCCCCTATAGGCAAGATTTGTTTTATCTGAGAAATATCCCAATATTGTTAGACGCATCAAAATCAAAACAATGTTGATCTCACTCTGAGGAAATGTTGTAAAAAATTAGTAAACTGGTGCCAGCTCATACAAGATTTAGATGTTATCAGTTATTACACCTAACACTTCATTTCTAATTTCTGCAAAAATGATCATAATGTCAGAGTTATATATGCAAACAATAATGGAAACAGCATCATTCTCTGATGACAAATTTATAATGCTAATCACAGCTGAACACATACACTTTAAACAAATTCATTATTCCTTTTCATTCTGCTAATATTGTAAAGAAAACATATTCAATACAGATATAGGAATGACTCTACAGATGGTTTAGTTTGTTTGTTTTTATGGTTTAACGCCATTTTTAAGCACAGTATAGGCTATACATGGCGGCCAGTATTAATGGTGGAGGAAGAACCCGGAAAACCCCTGGAAAAAACCACCGACCCACGAGAAGCTATTGGCAATCTTTCTCACATAACTACATTAGCCGAATCTTAGACTCGAACCCACACAGACAGAGGTGAGATGGCAGTGATCCATAACGGACAGCGCTTTAGACCACTCGGCTACTCGGGTTTCCCTCCCAGATGGTTTAGAGCAATGCAACTGTTCTTTGAAGCATTAATCCAATTTAGTACAAAATGAATGTATAAAAGAGTATATGCCTAAATTGAATCTTGCTGAAGAACAAATCAATTGCTTTGACATAATAGTATTTACCTGAGGTGAACTTTGAAAAAACTGTACAAACTCTTCATTGACATTCTGGATTTATACACTGACCAATGTCCATCTTGGAAAATATGTTACTCATTCAAAGTAATAATTACAATCTTATTTATTTTTTCATAACACTGCCAGTGATTCTCAATACCATAATCACATCTTGTTTTCTTAGAATCTATATCAGTTAATTTTGTTTAGCAAAATGACGTGAAAATGTTTTCAAAATATTTCATAGATTACATTTTAATAGCACAATTTTAAATTGAGTTGCAATGTAATTAAAATTTTACATTCTAAGCTAGACAAACTCCATGTATATTTTCAAAAATACAAACTTACATCCAGGTTTATCATTCTGTCGACAATCAACTCCAAGACTCGCTGTCGGATTGATGTGATGTAGTGGGTTACCTGAAGCAGATTCCTCACATAGCACTCTTGTATGTATGTCTCCTTTTTCAAGTATGGGAAGTGCTCAGATAGGAGAGGAAGCAGTAATACTGGGGTCCTGATGAAGGAAAATAAAACCAAAATGCAAATCACTGCAAATATCAGAATGTTTGTGCTACTGCATTCAAGGTTTTAATTATTTGTTGTCAGCAACTCATTTTCCTAAAACTTCACAATAAACTGACTATTATCACTCTGGAGTTTAGAATCCCGTACTATAAAAATGTGATCTTTGATACCAACCCCATCTTCCCCATGGGGGCTACTACATCCAGATTCCAATTGTCTTCTATCATATATACATATACACATTTATAACTAAAGTCCTATTGCAAAGTGCAATGACCCAGATCTGCCATCGACTAATGCACAAAAAAATCTGAGTTTGTTAGGAGTAATCAGTAAAACAACACAGACCCAGATCTGCCAGTGCATTATGTAATGCAGAGCAAGGACTATGTTGTTTGCAGTTGGACATTGCTTGTGAGTGGTTACATACTGTACTCATTCTCTTATACCACCCTACAAGATATGAATAATCATCTATCAATCAGTTTAGATGTAGTTAGGTTACAAGAATAGTGATGGAAGGACATTCTTGACCTTACCTTTAAGTACAAGACACATGGTAAGATCATATTAATCTAACATTGAAGAGATTAAATTATGAACAAACTTTTCAATTGTCAAATTAAATAGCACCTGCTAATTAACACCATGTATTTAAATCATACTACCTGTAAACTGTTATCAAAAACATAACTATGTACACAAACCAATTGCAACCAAAAATCTCAAAATCATAACCTGTGACTTTTGCTCCAAGCAGGACAGGAATCTCTATACTTCCCCTCAAATAGAACAATCCTCCAATTTGCTCCAAGGTAGAAAACTTCCAAATTAATTGTATGTGGATGGAGAGACTTCTCTGTCTGTAGAAAGCATACTACTTGGCATGAACAGGTGTAGTAACTTAAGTTTTCATGGGATCTAGTACTAATTCCTGAATCATGTAGGCACAAAACATTTAGCTTCTTAGTTAAATCATTTAACCTGGGAGGACTGGATTTACGATATTGTAGTAGTTCTCCTAAGTTATTATGATCAGGCTATGATCAGGCAATGTATTTGAAAAATCAAACTTCACCTACATGTTCTTAACATAAAGCCTCATTATCAGAAGTCCCTCTAAAATTATCAGGGTCTGAAAATAATGGTAGTCTGAGATCCAAGACCTGCAGTTTTCCCAGTCTGACCTAAGTGATGAATTTGTCAGAAGTTTGTCAAACCTCCCACTTTTCCAAAATAAACAAGTATTCATCTGCAGCCTTGGAATTGTTTCTTTTGCAAAATGTGAAATGTCAGCAAATATATATGCAAAATTAGATACAAGCAATGCTGCTTGAAGCCTATCAACATTGTTGCCGTGTACATGATAGATTAGAAAAACATGTATAGCAAAGTGTGCAAACCAATGCTACTTTACATCTGATTTCAAGTACCCATCCACATAAGTATCAAAGTTCTAAGACTTAAGTCTAATCATACTCAAATGGGCTTCACCTTCTATCTTGGATAGAGAAAATTACAAAGTCATCCACTGGAAGCCTCATTCAAAAAAGTCTTGAGATGTCTAATGGCTGGATAAATAAAATGTGTTCATGCAAATTGCATGACTAGTCCTATACCATAATGTTAAATTTGCCAATAATTACAACATTAAAACACAAACCAACCTGCAACACATGGTTCCACTCCAATGAACATAACAGTTGATCAATAAAAGTCATAAGTTTCTTTAACTGTGGTTTCTTATTGATCAGCAAATCCAAAGACCCATAGGAACCCAAAAATTATGAAATGTTTTCTGGCAGAAAAGAATAAGCCAAACAAGGATGGAATGCATAGCTGCCAACCCAACCCAACCCCCAACCCCCGAGTGCAAAAATACTGATTACTTGTGACAAACATACTGGTTTTCAAGAACAAATACCGATTTTTAAATTTCAATGCTTAAGTATCTATTTACAACATATACAACCATCAGAAAAGTTGGACAGTGCCTTACATAATTATTTAATGTCAAAGATGTACATGTTGCACATTTGTACCTTCTGGAGTTGCACCATGTTCCATATGGGTGCCCATTCAAAAGGTGCAAGAGTGCAACACACTCAAACACAAGTTATTTATAGGAGCACTTTCCACGCCTTGTTTCTTTTTTAATCATTGATTCCAATGTACCAACTTTCATTGATTATCTCAGTTCTGAGATTTTCTTACTGAAATGTTTTCGTTCAAGCATAAGAATTATCTTTCGCGATTTTAATGTCTGAAAAACGTGTGCAAACTAAATCGCCAACAACACTAGTAACTGAAAAAGGAAGGTTTATTTCTAAAAGAAATTTAAAAATCAAATTTTGATCGATGTACATTAAGGTTCTCTCTGTCATTTATCTACGTCATAAGTTCAGGCTGAGTTGTGTGTGATGAAGCAGGAAGCTGATGTTTATTAGGTTTTTCTGACTCTTGCATTTCATGTGCACCTCCATGCCCAATAGCAAAATCACGTTACACAATTTTCAAAACGTCAATTTTTCTCCTTTACTATATGGTGTCACAAATCTATACAAGACGGCACAAATATCCTTCCAGTTGTCTCCTATTTCTCCTGGAGAAAATTCTGAATAGTCTGCCTTCCAATTTATCATGATTAGAAGCTGAATATTACGTCGACTAGATATAGAAACAACAGCAACTATTGCCAAATCCAATATGGCGGATAACAACAGGCCCGGTAGCCTCGATTTTGAATGAACCACTCGTATTGTAGAACTGTATTCGTGTATACATGTAATATATTCTGTCAAAATAGAAAAGAGAGCACGTTCGAAACTGACAATTCCAAAGAAATTTTATTATAATTTTTTTAATTAAAAAACGTATTTTTTGCACAAAAAAATGTACATCTGTATTCAGGTCCAAAATATGGGACAAATACGGAAAAAAACGGGACAGTTGGCAGCTATGGGAATGTATGACAAACACCATGTTCACAAATTTAAAGAATACTGGTAAACAAATTGGCCATAGGACATATATGATCGGATACAGGAAAACTTGTATTCAACCTATCTAATGTTCCTTGATTTAGCTGACAGATCAAGTGCCCTAAATCATGGTGCAACAAATTTAAAGATAGATTTGACTTCAGCTGGATTTATCTAGAGCCCTGTGACAGTGAAAACAATGACCAAGACTACTAGACATTTTACTCAGATCTGCAAAGAAAGGAAACTGCATTGTTTAAAATAAAAAACTATTCATTTATCAAGCTCATACAAAAACCTATGCCTTTGTATTGAATTTGACATTCCTCACAACAGCTCAACAACCTGTTTACATGCATGCAGGACCTGGCTCACAAAGAGAGTGACTGGACCTTCAACCCATCAAAACTTTTTTCAAGCCATAGCTACTGAGTAGTAACAATATTTGTATCCAATGATACATGTGATATGATGTGAAAAGGTGGTGATGGGAAGACATGGATAATTAGGTATGCCCCCTCCAAAGAATTTAGAGAAAGCATAAAAAGCTAAAAATTGTCAGATTTCTTATAATTTTCATTTTAAGATCAGAAATCTTACATGGGTATTATCTGTGCAATTGCTTTAAGGAGGGTGTGAAGACTGATGAAGATCACATCATATTTCTTCCTGACTGAATCCTGTATCACTCTTGTTGATTCCTCATCCTCTGTCATGAAATCTTTTGCCTCTGTCAATCATATACAAAACATACTTTTGGTAAAACAAATGGTATGGAATAAAACAGTAAGTTTAAAACTTTAAAATTTTAGTCTAAAAATATCTTAGCTATTCATGTGATGGTGTAAATATGAAAATAAATCATTTCCTTACAAAATATCAAATATTTCGATTTTAGAAAACATTAAATTAAAATCAATTATTAAGTATCTTAAGTCTCACTGCAATGTCTGATCTACTTTCATAAAATCAATTTATTAAGGACTAATTGTTACATTCACATTAAAGGTTGTGGTTAAATGGTACTGAGTATTATAAATAAACCTGTTTGGATGAAGAAAATCTATTGTTAACATGAAACAAATCTGAGAAAAAAGTTGAAAAATAATCTTTATTTACATTTTCTTTTTTAAAAACTAATAAATATTTCAAGAGCTGAACGATTAATAATTTCAACTCAAGATGTGAGGTTGATGACATGAACAGACTAAAAAATTCAGCACCCTATAAAGTACCCACTTATTAAAGAAGAGATGAATATCCTAAAACCTAAATGGTACAAATACTTTTTGCTAAAACCAAAACATGCAAAACATTTTATAGCCCTTTTCGGATATTTTCCCCTGAAAGTAAACATGGTGGCCAGAAATTGCTAATATTTAATACTGAAATTAAAAAAACAATGACAATAAAAATAAGAAAACAGCAATCTACCTCATTCACCCTGGGAAGACAATTTTTTGAAAATTAATGTCAGGGTAATTTGATTTTAATGAGATCACATTCAAATGATAAGAAAATTATAAACTGCTGCTACTGGTGAGTACCCCACATTAAAAGCGCCTTCTTTGGGTCCCAGGTATGTTTTTATGAACAGCCCTTAAAAAATATACTCAAAAAATTTAAAATTTTTTTAATTCTGGATTTACATGTGGGACTGCTTAAAATTAAAAAGACCCTGCAGCAATTACTCACTTTTACGATTCTTTTTACATTTTTGTTTTCATCTATAGAACTGACGGTGAGCAATAAATAAATAGCATCATGTTTGTGTTAATAATTGAATTTACCACCCTAATGCTCACTAAATAACCATTTGCCCTTCTCTACCTACATTTAACAACTGTGAAAATCATAGCATAGAAAGCAGTTTAGCAAATGGAGTTGGTGACTCATTGCACTCATTGTCTAAAAACAACAAAACAGGGTGTATCATAAAGGACTTAAATTTTACTGCTTTGGTGTTTACTTTCACATTGTAATGGACAAAATATAAAATGACATTTGAGATATCCAAGAGTGAAAGTTCACTTGTTCAAATTATATGTCACTTAAACATTATGATTGGTTGGTACTGTCTGGTAAATAAAGAGAAAAACAATGAAGAATATTAAACATGTTTTGTCATAGAAAAAAAAAATCGCAGGTTATCAATCATAGAAAAAAACAATGCATGTATAGTATAATATTGCTGGTTCAAAAACTGACTGGCACAACACTATGGATTGCATAAACCTGTTTACAAGATCGGAAAGGAAGTTTTTATTCAATCTTGCTTTTTTAAACTAGGGATCATTCTTTTGGACTCAGGCTAGGTTCCTTAGTTTGTTCAGCTTAATGAAATGTTACTTTATCAATATGCAAATGACCAATGCTAGAGGTGAAACTATTATCAATACTTTTCTATACTGATAACCATACAGATGCAAGAGGTAGGTTGGTTGTGTGGGCTTGATACACGAGGTAAGTTGGTTGTGTAGGCTCGATACAAGAGGTTGGTTGGTTGTGTCGGCTCAATGCAAGAGGTTGGTTGGTTGTGTTGTCTCGATACAAGAGGTTGGTTGGTTGGTTGTGTGGGCTAGATATAAGAGGTTAGTTGGTTGGTTGTGTGGGCTCGATACAAGAGGTTGGTTGGATGGTTGTGTGGGCTTAATACCATTTTTTAGCACATGAGAGGCTATACATGGCAGCCAGTATATCTGGTAAAACCTCAGGAAAAACTCCAGAAGGAGCAACAACCAAAATAAAGTTATTTGCAAGCTTTTTCACATACCCATATTGGCCAACACTGAGACTCAGAGATGAGCAGAGGTGAGATGTCAGTGATCTGTAAACGTGAGCAAGGATGAGAATGTCATATGGACAGATGACAAGTCACAACAACCTCCACAAAACAGATTTTCCAGGAATGAAAAGAACTATTTTGTTTGTTTGTTTGATTAGGATTTTTAATGTAGCTTTAACAATTTTTCAGTCATATCACTACGATGTCTGCAGTGAGGCAGTTTATAGTGATGTCTAGCACTGGGGCATCATGCCGTAGACATGTAGCATGATGTCCCAACCAGTCACATTATCCTGACACCAGGCCGAGTTAGCTGTTAGTATCATTTTTGTAAGTCTTTGGTATGACTCGGCCAGGGATCAAACCCACAATCTTCCGCTTCCATGGCAGACGCTCTAACCAATAGGCCATCAGAGCAGTATGAAAATACCTGCAAGTTCATATAAATAATGATAACGTATTGTATTCCAGGCTGTGTATGGGGAATCTTATGTGTTGTGCAAGTGTATCATTTTACACCCCAGTCAATGTTATAATTTCCATGAAAAATTGTTTCTGCATAAACTTATAGGCCTATAAACACAAAAACTGATTATCAACTATCCAACTTTAGTAATCTTAATTTATTCATACAAAGCAAAAATGTGTGTTTTCCAATGCACTGGTTTTATGCAGGTCATTTTTTAAAATATTAAACATTATATGTAATAATGTGATTTTTTTTAATCCCATGGAGAAATAGTGCTAGGGTTGACAATATGAAATGGTAATAGTAGGCTGACCAGAAACACACATTTTGTTGTTGTTTGACCTTATTAAAGTATGATTGTAACCTTTTTATTAATATTTAAATAATCACTTTGTCCTGATAGTATTTTCTTACTTGGTAGGAACTGAGACACTATCATTCTTAGTCCTGCCTTCAGGTAGTCAGTATGCACAGACACAAGATTCAGCAGTAAAGACTGGTACACTTGGACTACAGCTTGCCCTCTTCCAGTCCAGTCTAGTCTCTGAAATAACACAAAGAGCTTTTTAATGATTATAGCATTGCAAAGATACCCAACACCCAAATTTGTTCAGTTTGGCCCTAAATGGAAAAACTTGTGTTGGCCAATCAACTATGTGTAAACAGGCTTTCTGAGACCATAACATTTCTAAATAAGGACGTGGAAAGCTGAAAGTTCAACTCATTCATTGTCACATGAACATAAAGGTGCACAAGAAGTTTGATTGAAATCCAACATTCTTAAGTGAAGTTACACTGTGGAACCAAAGTTTGGATGGACAATCAGGGATCATAACTATTCTAATAATGTGAATGCTAAAAATAAAACTTATTCAAGTTCTCATCAAGGAATTGGTATGGTAAATTATGTTAATCTTTAAATACATTAGGATGTCACTATCAATCCATCCCATCATTTTATAGTTTTTTTTTTTAAATAGACTTTGCTCAGGTTTACACTGGTAAACATCTAGCATACTGGTGGACACCAATCATGGATGCGGGTGTTATTATGAAAAAGTAACTTGCTTCTGTGTATCCTTAAAGTTTAATGACATGCCCGACATTCTTCTTCAAAATTTATCAGGTAGCATATATTGGTCAAATTTACAAAAAAAATTATCAGGTAGCATATATTGGTCAAATTTACAATAAAATTTATCAGGCAACATATATTGGTCAAATTTACAACAAAATTTATCAGGCAGCATATATTGGTCAAATTTACAATAAAATTTATCAGGCAGCATATATCGGTCAAATTTACAACAAAATTTATCAGGCAGCATATATTGGTAAAATTTACAACAAAATTTATCAGGCAGCATATATTGGTAAAATTTACAACAAAATTTATCAGGCAGCATATATTGGTAAAATTTACAACAAAATTTATCAGGCAGCATATATTGGTAAAATTTACAACAAAATTTATCAGGTAGCATATATTGGTCAAATTTACAACAAAATTTATCTGGCAGCATATATTGGTCAAATTTATAACAAAATTTATCAGGCAGCAAATATTGGTCAAATTTACAACAAAATTTATCAGGCAGCATATATTGGTCAAATTTACAACAAAATTTATCAGGCAGCATATATTGGTCAAATTTACAACAAAATTTATCAGGCAGCATATATTGGTCAAATTAAAAATACAAACTAATGAAAAGGAGACATCAAAAGTGGTGACAAATTAGAAAACATTAATATATCTAAAAATAAAATATACACAAAAAACTCTGTATTTCTGCTTGGTTCCTTAAAAATACATGATAAACATGCATTTCCAGTAAAGTAAGCTGGTAAAGCTTTACTTGATAAGATTCCCAGACAAAACATCAAGGATGGTAATAAAAGCTACTTTTTGTAGCAAGTATATTTTTTTTTATTAATTCAGGCCTAGATGGCATGAATCTTATCAGATAGACACCTGGTAATTTCAGCAATCTTATCAACAACTGCAAAATCCTAAAGGATCGGGGTTCATCATTTTAATCAACAAACACTGTGACCTTGACCATGCATGAGGTATTAACTACCAGCAGGGAAGGAAAGTCAGACAGAGGCATAATTATGTAGATCTCTTCAACTGCAACCTGAAAATAAACTCCAGTCATTTCCATGGTCAGATCAGAATGTTCAGGTAAGTTAATGTCAGTCATACTCCTGCTTGACAGTGGTGGAGATGTCTTCCAGTATGCTGTGCACCAAGGGATATATACAGGGTTGGTATTTCTTTCAACATTTTCAAGGTTAAAAATCATATTTATAAAGACACAAATCATTAATTTTAAAGGATTCATAAATGAAACTATGTAAACACAAGTTAATACTTATTATTACTCCACTGAAGAACATTTTTTGCAACCTTATTTTTCTAAAACAAAACAAACTAAAACATAAAGTCAATAATATAATCATTGATCCCATCTTTCCCATTAATATTAAACATCCTACATGTGGGCATTAGAATAATGTAGTCACTGAACAAAGTTTATTTTACTCTGTCTACAATGCACTATATACAAAGTCCAAAATATTTTAGAATGAATTTTTCAGTTCATGTAGCTCTGTCATCAAGCATTTTTTCAAGAGCTCTAAGTTCAGCGATTTTGTCCATTTCATTTTTCAATAACCCTTTCATTAATATGGACAAATTTTCTGGTCCTGCAGAAGTAAGTTCATAAACACTATGGAACAATTTACCAATCTGGAGCAGCACTCTTCTGTAACGATAAAGTACCCGACTTCATAAATGTTGTGGTACCTCTAATAACTTCCTTCTTGTAATGTAGATATTATATTTTGATTATCTTGTGAGTTTAGCTTGTAGATAACTAGAAATATCAAACAAAGTAGCCACTTTTAGTGAGTTTTTCAAATGGTGAAATTTATATCCAAAATGGTGGAGTTCAAAGAAAGATTAGATGAGAGTAAAGTGTCAGATTTTGAATTATCAAAGGATTTTACCAATACCGAACTAGAACAGTTTGATAAAAATGAGAGAAGTCTGCAGAGACAATGGCATGCACATGTAGGTGACAGTGATGATGATGACTTTGTTTTTTTTTCAACCAGAGGAAGTGTATGCTCCATGTAATTTTTGTTTGGACAAAGTCAGAAAATGAAAGAGTTTTGTTTCGGAAGCACAAAAACTACAAGGCCAGCCATCCATGTGTGTCTTTGACAGATAATCCCTTCAAGCACTCCAAAATTACACTAATCTGTGACAAATGCAAAGTTCCACTGTGTGTTAATGCCAAGAGCACCTGTTTTGTGGACTTTCATACAAAGGTTCACTACTGACATTGAAGACTTGCATGTGTTGTCTGCATGTGACAAATGAATAAAGATTACATGTACAGACATTATAAATGATGGATTCTTCTAAAAATTCAATTATTATACTAGTGTTACAAGTGTTATTTTATGTGAAGATAAAAGAAAAACGGCTTTGTGAAAGTTATATTCTTTTACTCTCTATAAACTTGAACGAGACTTGACAAGCTTCTACCTGTCAAATACCTGAAAGAATGTATTGTATTGCTACTGGAATTATTAATGAATTCATCTAAGGTCAATTGAACAAGTTTTGGGAACTTTCTAAGTTTTCTAAGAGGTAAATATATAATTACTTGTATTTTACCTGTTGTGTTACCTGTTTGCACATGTATTTTAACAGTTGTAATTGATGTGCATATTTTAGTGAATTAGTCATCAAATTAGATTTTTTTTTAAACCTTGATTTTGACACCTAATCTAGTCAGATAACTTTAAAATTGGCATAGTTATATTATTCCAAAATCCAGAAGTCATTTTGCTTTACAACTCCAAAGTTAGTTAGTGCTGAAGACTCTATGCCTACAAAGTCATTCAGTGATGAAACGGTTGAAATATTTTGATGGCATAAAGTAAATTCAACTTTTAAAGTAAAATTATTTTGATATCATTATGTCAGGAAATTTTCCTATGGATCTTTGCTTTCAATGCACAGTCATCATCAGCAGCTGTAGTTGTTTCAATGTAATTTTCAGTATCTTACTTTCTTCTTCACTCATCTCCAAAACAAAAAGAGTAAAGATATTTTTTTTATGTTATCACTTATTTATAAACATCATATGGATATTTTAAACTATTTCATATTAGATATATTAATATTTTTCTCAGCTTAGCTGTATTCGATATTTTTAGATTTATTGTGTTCATTGCAATTATCTTCTGTGCTATTTCCACTCAATCCCACAACAGAACCATATTGAACTAATTTCATAATTAAGACTATATACATTTTCTATTTTAAAACTTGAATCACAGACATACCTCTTTCATCAAATATGAATTCATGCTGAAAACTTCTTGTTTTGCCTGTATTAAGTGCCAATAGGCCTACAAGAGCTTGGGGTGAAGGGGGTCAGCTACATGTGACTGTGGAGCATGCCCTCCCATTGCATGCACATCAATATCCATTTGGCAAAAATTGCATTTTGCAAACTCTCCGAGAAAAATAACATAATCCAAACTTTATATTTTTCTTCATCTAGCCACCAAATTTGGATTTGGCAGCCAGTCATGCCATAGCAAATGATTCACACTTAAACCACTGCTGCACCCGGGCTTCATACAATCAGAAGTTCACAATGTATGACTGTGCAGTGGCCAGTTGTGGAAAAATTTCCGTTCTGGCACAAGCTTGGCAATAGATTGTTTTTTTTTGTTGTTGTTTTTCCCATTTTCTTTTTATTAAATTCTGTAAAACAAAAACTATTTATTAATTCCTTTTGGTTTCATGAAAATCATGGCTTTTCATGGTACACAGACAATACTTTGAATTTTCATGGTGTTCTCAAGGCCTTGAGGGAACAATTCATTTTTCAAGGCTTTTCAAGGTCCCTATGGACCCTGTATAAAGTAATTTTAGGTATAATCAATCTAAACCCACATATCAAATTAGAATAAAATCAACAAATAACGCCAAAGCTATCTTCTGGAAAGCATAGTCATGAGGATGAAGTAAAATATATTTCCACCAACTTATTATGGAAGCAAGTGGAGAGTTCAACTCGCATGACGCATGATGTCTTATTAATTAGTAGTTTTACATCCTAGCATTACATGGTGACAATAAGGAAGTCCTATGACAAAATTCACAACCTAAAATATCCTACCACTCCATATGGTCTACATATACTGTATGAAACAAACTTTATTATTTAATCCATTCCGAGAATTCATAAGCATGTTTAAAAACTCTAGAAACACTCTTACCAAAACTTTTCCCACTAACATTTCATGGTTTCTGTCCAGACTTGTGATGCAGTGTCTGAGACCATTCAGGTACTTGACAAGGTTATCATCCTGTGTAAGCAAAAAGACATCTTCAATACTTATGTTAGTACAATTTTCTTACTAAAACAAATGCAGTACATACAAACACACATATATTTTATTAGGTGATTTTGTTTGTTTTAATTCTACCTTTAAGTTCCTGTTAATCATCATAAATAATATGTGTATTTAAACACAAAATGTATAAATCTACCATAACAGCTATATTCACAAGCATTGATCTGAGAACCTAAATAAGTGGTGACCATGTTTTAATAACTGACTTGCAGAAGTATTTGTTGTATTAATGCACTGAATTAAAAGCTGTCCTCCTTTGTATTATCCTATTAATTATGTCTTTTGAATCAAATAAAGGAGGTGGAATAAAAGCAAACTTAAAGTGCATGCAAATTCTACATATTTAAAATCTAGCAGCAACAGTCGTGTGTTGGGTAAACTCACTTCAGCTGAACAATCAAGCACTGTTATAAATGTTATCGTGTAAGTAACATTAAACTAACTACCTTAAATTAATTGACTCATAAAATAAAGAACCTGGTTATGCATATATGGACAATTGTGGGCAAATGAGTTTCCAAGATTTCCTAAACTGGCAATTAGTTGAGTTTCAAAGTTGACGATTGTCTCAAGAAATAAATGGTGCTAGTTTTTGGAAAAAAGGATTCTTGTTGGTAGTGTATCAACAGTTACTCAAGTTCCCTGCTATTTTGACTCCTGACTTGGCATTATACTATTGCTACCAGTCTGGGAACCAGACTTATCGACAAAACAAACAGCATTGTTGTATATACACAGATGTTTTCACATACATGTTATGGTTGTTGAAACCAGCTGAAATGATCTTTCACATGTTGGGCATTTTGAAAATAAATGTTATTTATACCAAAAAACAAACAACTTCATTAGAAAAATGCATAATTAACAATTATTATTAAAGTGATTGTAAAACGAAGATAGTCATTAAACAGCCCAATTCTCTAATACCACAACCCCCAGTGGTTTTCAAGATGTCTAAGTGGATTTTTCAATATTTAGAGGTCCCTTGATAAAATTAATTTACATGTGTACTTACACTTATTTCTGGGTCAGAGAGTTGGCCCAAGAAGATATTGTAATCCTTGCTGGCTCCCTAAAATGATTCCAAATAATAAATTTATAAATTTGGGTTCTGTATTTATGCTTGTTTGCTTGGCAATGACAAGCACTTTATCAAGTAACTAATTTTTTAAACAAAGACTTAAGTTTTTTTCAAAATTTTCTTATATATATATATATATATATATATATATATATATATATATATGGTTGTCGCTGAAATTCTGTATCATAACTGTATGATGAGTCAATTGAAATTGTGTTGTCAAGCATATCTCTAATGGTTTGTACTTTAGAACCTGTCTTGAAAGACAACCTCTTTTGCCAAAAAAGTACAAGACATGTGGTCTTTCTTAACAGGTCACAATGCAATATAATCAATAAATTTATGCACTGAGAATGTAGTCTCTCAAGACAGGTGGTCTCACATAGCAGTGGTCTTTCAAAACAGGTTTTACTGCATTCCTGCCACATTTGTACTAGCAGAAAATCAGTGAAAATCAGTATACTGTTAGACAAGTTATTAAATATACCCAGCAAATGGGGTAGACCATTGCACAGACTGTGAAATGCAGAATGTTACCAGCAACTTGAAAACCAGATGTAGGTGGAATGCAGAATGAACACAAACAAAATGAAGAATGAAATATGAAGGAAACAGAAAATGCAAATGTTATGCACAATGAACAAAAAAGAAATCAAATGTGAATACATTTGTTGAAGGGATTTGAAAATCAATCTACCTGTATTTCTGACTGTCACAAAACTTCCAGTTAAAAGCCCTTTTACAAGATAATCTGAGATCAAATTATTTAATTCTTTATACCATCAGCTGCGTCTGTACGATTTTTACTTGGACAAAATAAGAAAAATTTCTTTTTGCTGAAAGTCTCTTTAAAATTACTTCATATTAAATATAAATTAGAGCTGTACAGATTAATCGCCTGTACTCATAATCGGGCCGATTATTAGAACAATCGATATAATCGGTATCAGCAGAAATAATCGGTGCCAATGTAAAAAAAATTAAAAAATAACAAATTTCCAAAATATAAATTCAATCATAACATTCATCTTGACATAGCTTTGAATTTTAAATCAGAATTAAATACAGTCCTAGCCGTTTATATTGACATCACTTATATCAACAAGCCATCTATGTCGACAAAAAACAAAGTCCCAGTCCCTTGGTCTACTATTACTACCAAATTTATGTACATGTCGACTAAAGCCCTTGGTCCCAGTTTGAACAAATCCTTTGTTTTCTAATCATTTATGCTGATAAGCTGCCAGTTCCAACCCATACTTTGTTCAATAATTAGTTGATCTTGCCACCAGTACAAGTACATCAATGGGTCAATCTACCTCTGAAATCAGTCATATCGCACATTTTCTCACCACTCTGCAGCTAGTCAAGTCTTTGATCTTGCCGCATATCTTGTGGGTCATGTTCTTTAGATGTACTCTTATAAAGACAACATGTACATCTGTGAGTCTTTCAGCCACTGAATTTTCTGATTGCAAACAGCTAAAATAATCAATTGATCAACACATTTTAGCACTCAACAGGCGGTCGAAGCAGGACTAGCAAGCCCTTAAATTTGCCGTCTAGCAAATTGATGCGTACTTAGAACTCCTGTATACGTTATTGTCTGAATCCCAGATATAAAAAAGCATCCAAATACGCATGATTACGCTTTTCCGAGACCTTTGAAAGTGATTGGTGATTAAAACAAGTTTATTTTGCTGTGAAAGTTTCATTTTTAACTTTATTTACATTTACAATGGCTACCAACAGCAGTGTAAACGCAAATTAAATTTACAGTCTCTGGAAACTAAATATCTGGCTGTTAAGGAAATTGAGGGCTGAACATCTCGCAAAGAGGTCTGTGAAATTTTTTCACTTAAAAATAACATCCGTTTAGGAAGGATGAAAACTGCTGAGTCTATAAAGAAAGACTACGTTGAAGGTAACTGCTCCCCAAAAGAAGAAGCAAAAGACTTCTACATTTGAAGTCGTGGAGGGAGCCACAAAATGGTTCAATGAAACATTTGCAAAAAAACTTAGTGTGGAGACTTCGCTACAACAAGTGGTTGGTTCAGTCGCTTTAATGTTCGTAATATCATCCGATACAAAAGTATTTGTGGAGAATACATGTACTGTTGACAGCTTTTCATTTCCATGTGAATAGCACCATCCCCTTGTTAGCCTCAATAAGATGGGAAGAGACTGACCAAAATCAAGGCCAATTTAAGTACATGTACATGAAGCATGTAAATAAGAGCTATCCAACCATGTGCTAATGCCGACATTAAATATCGTACTGTTTTTCATATCAGGATGTGATAGGTGCAATATTTTATTGTGGATTTTATTACACAAAGGTAACCAGAATGTAATTTGTCAAGATACAAGTGTATTTCACACTGATTCTCTCTTCATGTACTCAAAATTTCCATTTGTTTTCAAAGTGTAAATGTTACTCACTGACGACAGGTCATTCTTTGCAGATGAATATTAACTTTTCTCTTTTAAATCAATGATAGTACTTTATAATAGTTTAATAACTGTCGGGTCACGGAAAGTTATTTTTTAAATTTGCCTATGTCTTAGGACACAGAAAAAATTATTGTTTCATGTCCCAAGATTTACATCCGTTACAGTAGTTAACAAAAAGACCTAAAAATGGTAAAGTTTAGACATTGGTCTGCGGATAAGCCAAATGCACCCCCACCCCCATTCCAGGCCTTTATTTTTTCCTAAATTATTCAGCTTATACCTGAGTATATATACTGTGATAATGAAATAATCGGTCTCATAATCGGTATTGGCAATACGCGGTATCAGCATAATCGGCAAAAAGTGACATCTGTACAGCTCTAATATAAATTAAGGACATCACCATACATGCTAACCCCTGACAAGAACAAAGCATTATCCAAGTGGTCAAAAAGCGGAAACCACATATAACATGCTAAAATTTCAACGAACAACGATTTATTTGCCCCTCTGGTCTTTTAACATCTTTTACTGCTTCAAGTTTTCATATGTAGCACTTTTAGCTTTACACACACATCAACTAGAATCCATCAGAAGACTTTTAGCACCAAATATTAAAATTCTTTCCACACGGTCTGTAATAGAAGTCACATGATGCTGCACTCATGTCCTAATATTTGGAGGATTCTGTTATTTTTTTATTCATTTATTTGTTGCCTTTTCTTAATCCGTCTGTGAAATAATTTAAAAGGACATAGTTTTGCTTTCATATATGCATCGACTAAAATAAAATATACTTTTCAGCACAAAATACATTTACACTGGTTCTACATTAAATATAAATCGATCTGCACGTAAAAATTAAAATTTGAAAACCAGTCTGTTCTCTCCTCACTAAGCCATCCAGCTGCAATAAATGGAATACAAGGTCGAAAGTAGAACCAGGATGTTTCTTGGTAATAGGATTGTTGCTATAATACAACCATATACTATTAGGTACGTGGACTAGCGTTCATAAAGCATACTCTTATAATGTAATAACGTAAAAGCCATCTTTTCTAAAATATGATCTGTGGAATTAATGGAATGTTAATAAAAATGAGAAAAGAAATAATTGATTTTTGGGGGGAAGGTGGATAAACCAAACAAGCATAATCCACATACATTTACACCTAAGGCGTAATTTAGTTTAAAAAAGCATAATGATTATACTAAAAGCTTAATGGTTGGCATTTATGCATCACTAATTGATCATTTATTGCGAACAACTTCCTTTAAAAAAAAAATGAAACTGGTCAAGTATACTATTTTGTTACTCAGTCAATAAACATTACCCATGTTATTACTTTTGTGAAGATGTAATCATTAAATAATGGGAGCCCTATAGAATGAACAATTAGTTAAAAATTAAAAGAAAAAAATACTGCTTTGAAGGTAAAAAGAAAATTTAAATGTGTTAGTTCAAATTAACTAATTATTTCATCATAAGACATGATGGTAATGAATGTATACTGTACCCGTGCAAAGGATTCAAGGATTAACTCCATATCAAACTGCACTGCAGGTATAGACATCTTCTAATACACTGAAAACAAGAAACAAAAACATAAGTCAGCATCAACATCAGACTAAATGGGGGTGAGGCAACTCACCTAGCTTGTATATTCCTCAAAACCAAATGCCAGGGCTAATCTAAGTTAGTACAATACTCTCTTACACTGAAGACTTTATGGCAATATTTTGTAAGAGCCATATATCAAACTGTAGTAAAGTCTATGGTAAAAAAGGTATTTAATATTTTTTTTATTATAAGTTATTCTTTCACACTGTTGTTAGAATACTTCATGTACTTAGCCATATACTTAAAGGTCACTGACCACCTACTAGTATATTGTACAAATGTGTGATGTTATTAGTCATAAACAAAACGCATCAGATATGTAGGTACACGATAAAAAATGTTTAGTTAAGACTTAAAAATCCACATTTTTAAATAAAAACATTATTCAGCAATCTCGATAAACAATCTATAGTTTCCTCGTGCCAAAAACAGATGTGACGTACATTTATCCCTTCTATTCAACCTTGCCATTCAAATGTTTCATTTCCCCTTGTAAATGTCAATGTGATATATCTTACAATTGTGCCACTGTATCATGCACTGTCTTGTATACGGATATAACCAGAGTGATGAAAAGACCCTGTTTACCAGAAAAATGTGGATTGAAGCTGCATGATCGAATAGGATGGGAAAGTTGTATCATTTATGCCAGATTATCGTCAATTTGGCCCAAGACAATTTGACTCATATTGGACCGAAATGAAGATAATTTGGCCCAATTTAACAATAGTTGGAACAAGTTCATTTTCTCAAACAAAAAGTAGATGCTATATATGATAGGTTTAAAAAAAAAAAAAATTAAACTTTCTTGTTATTCTTTAAAAGAAACAAACTAATCATATATAATATACATATATATGAGGAAAATACATACTTATTCTAATCAAAATATTTATATGCATTAATAAATGCATATAAACATCAACATTCTCAATTTATGTCTTCCAATATTGTTTTGTTTGTTTTTTATGGTTTAACACCATTTTTCAGCATAATATAGGCTATATATGGCAGCCAGTATTAATGGTGGAGGAAGAACCCGGACAACCCCGGAAAGAACAACCGACCCACAAGAAGCTACTGGCATACTTTCTCACATAAATAAATTTTGCCGAATCTTAGACTCGAACACACGCAGACAGAGGTGAGATGGCAGTGGTCCGTAACGGACAGCGCTTTAGACCACTCAGCCACTTGAGGCCCCACTTCCAATATTGATTTATAAAACAATAATACTTAACAGATAATACAGATAATATTCTACAGAATACGCATACATTTTTCTAAAAGTAATGTACATGAGGTATTCTAACAAATATATTTAATTTTAGTCTTCAAGTTGTAACACTGCTGCATTTAAAAATCACAATCGCTTGATTATATATATATATATATATATATATCTTAATGTGCACATGTAAATTGAAAGCTTGTCATTTTTAGTCAATATCGTCGATCATATTTGCTCCATTATTCCATACAAATAAGAAAGAAAATCACAGTACAATAAAATTGAAAAATTAAAACTACCTTGCATTACTATCATTTTTTCCATCATGCAAAATTTATTAAAGAAAAATATATATCCACAAATCAGGCACTCAAAAATAATTAATCTTAAGACTTTTAGTACCAAATATTATAATTCTTTCCACACGGCCTGAAATAAATGTCACATGAGGCTGCACTCATGCCCTTCATATTTAAAGGATTGTTATTTTTTGTTGCCTATTTGAAGTTGGCCAACATAAGGAAGACAAGTTTGGTTCCTTTGGATTCTTTTAAGTGTGCAGATTTTTAAAATTTTTATGTAAAGACGGCTGACAGAGAAACCAGCATTAATTCCTTTTGTATTAACAGAAAGCAGAAGTCTCGCTAGGGTTTTAAAACTACAAGTCCAGGACTCCCTATTTGGTAAAAATAAGAGTCCCACCAGTAGAAGTTGCAGTCCCATCCTTGACAATGTTCAACTTTGCAGATTAGAAGAACTGTTGGTTGCCATTGAGTTTAATTTTCACATTCTTTATAACATTGACATGTACAACTGTGTCGGCACGTCTGGTAATTCTGCACAACGATACATCATTTCTGTAAACATTGGATCAAATGTTGGTTTGGTTGAAAATTAAATTTTTGGCTGAAATGCCAGAAAGAGTCCAAAGTAATGTATTTCATTTCCATAGCCTGATGCATAAACATTACATCTTTTCAAAGCCATGCACAGAATTAGGCTGCCATATCTCAAGTCATGGAAACATAGGGGTGCTATCCATCTCTCCAAACTTTATATTATTTTGAATATAATATTCTGGTGACAACTGCCGCTTTTCAATTGGTATGCATTGCAGATTTTTTTCTTCATCAACTGAATTCAGTATGGGTTTTGTGCCAATATTGGTAACCTTAGATACCCAGAATAACCTGACATTGATGTAACTCTTGATAGTCCTCTGGGGTGAGACTGAATTCTGTCAATCCAAGGAATAGTCGTATTCCAAACTCTAAGCCAGTCATCACACACTTTCTTACATTTGGCTACTATTTCCATCCAAACTGTCAGTTCTAGAAACTTCAGCAATCTTCTGAATCTCATTAAAACCTTTGTTAGTTTGCCATTTAACCCCGAACTACTTATCCAAATTTGCAAACGACATTTTGTCCTGATGTTTCTTGATTTTGAGGTCACAGGCACTATTTATTTGGCTATAGTCAGAAATTAACAAAATAATGGAAGCTAAAGTTCTGGTGTACTCTTATAATAACCACAAGTACATCTCAGGATCTTTCTGTCTCTGAATTCAGTCATTGTACAATTCAGCACATTTTCCCACCCAAGCTGCTAGTCAAAGTCTTTGAACTTGCCTCCCAGCTACTGCGTCATGTTCTTTTGATGTACTCTAATAATAAATACAGCAGGCACAACTGGGGGTATTTAACCACTGAATTATGTCACTGTAAATATCAGCAAAGCTAAAATGATAAAGTAATCAACATTGATTTTTGTCTCACAGCTATTTGCATGCACTCCTGTATGGAGTGATTTCTGCGTCCCAGATCAAATATTTGCACTCAAATAAGCGTAATTAAGCGTTTCTGAGATCTCTGGACAGTTTCAAAATAAATTAAAATAATGGAACAGTTTAGAAAGCAAACAATCTAATGCATCGTGCTAACATATTGATACAAGGTTAAACAGTAAATTAGTTTTCAGTAGTTTCATCTAAATGCTCCCTATCCATAGCTTATAGTGTTTCTGTTGTTCGTAAACAAGAAGCATGTACTTTTTCTTGTGGGGATAAATGTAAGTCATTTCTGGACAGCGTCCTATATAAATGTGACTAAGGTTAATTATAAGCATTGTATGGGTTGTTTCCACAGACATCATGATTAAGTACACAAATACCCACAATGCTACGCACGCACTCCTTCTGCTGCCATTTCGAGTCCCTTACAAACCGTTGTCAACATTGGTCATCATGTATATTCAAGATAATAATCTGATTTAACTATCGATAAGGATATTTACTTCTTCGACACGATACATAGATTATACTTGAAATTATGTGCCCTATAGCACAAAAATAAAAATAAAGCTGGAAGTTCCCTTGCTTATATTGAAAGACAGAATAGTAAAGTGGAACCGTAAGTTGAACCGTAATCATGTATATTGATATCTGATAGAAATGCACTTATTTTGTTTTACAAAGAGACAATATTTACATTTTTAAAAAGTCATTCGTATCATATCCCTAAGCTTGTCATCTTGAAAGAGTATTTCCAGATAAAAGATTTTCTGGATACAATATTAGTCACGAATTAAAATTTCATCTTATGTATTTTACGCTGGAACTTTTATGTACAAATACTTTTCGCAACAACGTTGTGTTTGTGCCAAAAAATATTTGACAAAACATTTTAATTAGTTTTGGTCAAATATTGTATTTGTGAAGATGGTGGACATAGGCTTATACTAAATGAAAGCAATACCCAGTCAAAGAAGTGTCATCTTTAGTGTATTCAAAAGAAACACGTGTCTAATGGAACATGACTTTGTGTCGAATGTTAAAACGATGTATTACTAAAATTCATTTAGAATTATGAAATTACATATTAACAATTAGCTTTTTAACTTGAACAATAACCAAATTATTGACTTAAGCCCATGAATATTTAAAATCATTAAATGTTCCTACTTGGTTGTGTATCTAGTTTTTTACGTGTTTGTTTATTGATCGATCTATTTGTTTATGAAAGAATAACTAAGATGGACGAAATTTAAATATTTTACTTGAAGAAAACACGAAGAAAAGTTACGCATTCAATCTTGTGCGGTTGACATGCACAACAAAATATGATGTATTATTATATTCTTACTCGCAAAATGAAACGTGCATTCATAATTATGCGGTTAGCACAATGTTATTAGGTGCCAGTTATGAGGGATAGGGAATCAAAATGGCGGATATGGAAGAACAGACGTTTTATGATGTCACGTGAAAATAACCCATACTTCTATTTCAAGTCATTAAATTATTAGTACTTCTTTATACTTGATAAAAAAATCTTTTTGTGCTAATATAACTACTTTTAATCATGTAATGCAAATCTTATGTGAAAAAAGAAAAATGACCTTTAACGATTTCGAACATCACTATTAATGTAATTTTTAGCCATTTCATCATCAAATTCATGACTGTACCTTCCCCCACCCACCAATACTTAATTGTGCATGACCAGAACCCTTGTAGAATATTTTGTATCCATGCAGTGAACATTTGAAATAATATTTTGCTTATTGACGTTTATTTGCTAACTCAGATGCCACTCACTGGACTGTACTGTAAATTTTAATGGGTTTGTAAGGATTCTATTTCTAGGTTCAATATTGCTGTGCAAAATGACATATCAGTCAAAACGTTCTCAGCTTTCTGTACCTTTAACATTGTTGACAAAGTACCTTTAAACTATATCTTTGCTTTACGAGTATAATATCTAAAAAATCAAACCTCTGATAGCCAAAGTTCCGGTCGTATTTATATCATAAGAAATTTCACAACGTGCTCGCTCAGAACCCTACACAACTCATTTATAAACCGGAAGTTTGTATCAATCCGTCTATAATGTACAACAGCGCGGGGACACGGTTGAGTATTATTGCAATAACAACACAACCTACTAACGTTCAGCAGGGGTGAAACAATATGGTATCACGGTACCAATTGTTTTTCCATAGACCTCAATGCTAATATCTGGAGAGATAAATATATTTTCTATCCTAATTTAGCGTGCATCTCACACACTGTTATAGAGAACAATGTTAGATTGTCAATTTGACGATTACAAAACCAGGTACTCCATTGCATTTAAGAGAGATAACTCTGCTGGAACTAGACAGGGGTATGAGTTATCTAGTCACAACATACCTATTTTCAGTCATGTGTATTACATTTTCAAAAAATCATAAAAAATACAAAATATGATCTATATAGGAATTAACATAAATTCACATGTTGCCAAGAGGCTAAACTATTTTTTAAGCCTAACAGAAAGTACAACTCTTACATAATCCACCAATCAAAGCTCGTGTTGTTGTTTACTTTGGACTGCAATGGACCCTACACCTTATGCACCGCCCACCTGGTCATGCGCAATTGGTACCGTTATACCATATAGCACAAAGGATAATTTAAAAAAAGAAATTTTATAAATATTTTACATGTTGTATAAATATAATCTCGGATTTTGGTGTCATACTTTACTCTGTTATATTGTCATGTAGCAAGATAAAGCTCAATCAAAATTATCATTTTGATGACGTCTACTATCATAAAAGTTGACTGAAGAATGTTAATGATATCAAAAGTTGACAGAATAATGTTAAAGGAATAGGGAACGTACATGTTGATTTTATATTATCTAATTGCCTGTCATGCAAAATTATTTTTTATCTTACTCCCTTACATCATGATATCAAAAGTTGATGGAAGAGAGTTTAAAAGGATATAAAAGTTGACTGTCAAGTGTTTATAGATATCAAAGTTGACTATTAAGTATTTATAGATATCAAAGTGGACTGACAAGTGTTTATAGATATCAAAGTTGACTACCGGTAACAGGTATTTATAGATATTAAAGTTGACTGACAAGTGTTTATAGATATCAAAAGTTGACTGACAAGTGCTTTTTTTTAGATATCAAAAGTTCAATGACGAGTTGTTTTTGTTACATATTTAATATTACATGGCTGATCCAGATTAGGATACGGATGTTCACTCTGGGATTTGTATCACACACCTAAAATATCCATATATCACACCCAACCTGTAATTGCAATTTGAAATCTTCAATGGTAGTCCACTTATAAATTATCAAGAATGATTTATTGCTATATATTTTAAATTATTCAAAACTTTCAACACACATGTCTAACCTTTAGAAATTCAGTCATATTGGGTGATAATGTTTATTTTTGCCACTGGCCAAAATAAGGTATGTAGCAGGTAAGTAAGTAGCAATAAGTAGTTTATGGAATTTACATGGTATCAGGTAAGTAAGTAGTAATAAATAGTTTATGGAATTTACATGGTATCAGGTAAGTAAGTAGTAATAAGTAGTTTATGGAATTTACATGGTATCAGGTAAGTAAGTAGGAATAAATAGTTTATGGAATTTACATGGTATCACCAAGAAATTAAAGTTAGTTGAGATTAACAGCATTATTTTGGATAGACTGTCTGACGATGAGTTTTCATATAAAGCTGGTGTGCAATGTGACACCAGATGCATGAGAGAGAGAGAGAGAGAGAGAGAGAGAGAGAGAGAGAGAGAGGTGGGTGGAAAGAGGGGGTAATTGCTTTGCCCCTGAACTCTTGTAATGAATGTTTACAAATTACAAAGTAAGAAGGAAAGAAAGACTCTGGGAGTCATGTCAAAATAAACAGATAATAAGGACCGGAACTATAACTACATCACTTGAACTTCAAATGAGTTTACTAATTACTGTGAAAAGTTGAATTCTGGACTAATATGTTTAAGTGAAAAGGTCTAGGAACAAAAACTAATAAAATATACACCTGTTTATATCATTTCCAGCTACAGCAGTGATGATAAAGGGATACATTCCACAATTTCAATTATCTAAAAGTAACCACTTGACCAAAATCCATTTAAGCTTTAGAGTTTGAAAGACATGGTCGGTGAATATTTCTTATTATTATTATATCTTAAGGAGCATGTTTAAAGTTGGAGAAGTTTAATTTGTCTATTAATATTAATTAGAAATCAAAATTTGTTTAGTACATCTGATGCAACATAAACATAGACATACCACAGAGAGCAGCAGCTATTTTAACTTATGCAAAGTTAGAAGAATAACATAATGTTACAATGCTTTTGAGACTTTTTAACATTGGGGCATATGCAGGAAAGTGTATATTTGTGTGTTTTTTAAATTCTTATGGCTGTTCAATTAGAAAATAAAGAGAAGAAAAAAAAGCAGGACAATATTGTTAAGAATTTTCTTGTTAAAACATATCCACATGAATATTAAAAAACTAGTTAACTTAGAAAGAGAGCCAATTTCTATTTTCTCAAAAAAAATACAAGCTTAAATTATCACCCTTAAGTTTAAAGCAACAATAATTTCTTGAAAAAATAAATATAGAGAATTTAAAAGTACTGTTGATTAATTAAAGTTCTGTCTAAAATTGAATTTATTTAAAAACTGTTAGTCTGTGAAATTGGAAGAGGTTAGTGTTAAGACTGGTTGGTCTGGTGTCAGAATAATGTGACTGGGTGGGACATGATGCTGCATGTCATTGGCATGATGTCCTAGTGCTAGACATCACTATAAACTGCCCTACTGCAGACATCATAGCAATATGACTGGAAAATTGTGAAAGTTACATTAAAAATATTACACACACACACACACACACACACACATTGTTTGAATAATGATGTTAATTTTTTGATCATCACAAACAAAAATTAAACAATCGTTATTTTGAGTTTAGTATTTATGACTGGCTTTGTCAACTGGTGTCCCTTCACTGTGTTTTTTTTTAAAACAAAAATTGTTTGTAAAGAAGAGTTGCAGAAGGCCATTCATAAAATAAATCTTTGTGCATTATATATTTTGCATCTAATTTTTTTCAATTATTTTAGTTTATGAGAAGTAAAAAGGAAAATTGTATGGAAGAGTGTTTTGGTTCTGTTTGTTAGGATCTGATTGGTGACCCATGCTTTTTGGATATATTTAAAAGAGCAATTAGGGTGATTCACACACACACACACACACACACACACACACACACTGATTTTCCTCTAAGAAGCTATTATTATTATTATTATTATTATTATTATTATTATTATTATTATTATTATTATTGGGGCTTAGATTCAAAACAAAAGCGCGCTTAATTTGTACCTGAACCGTAACTTTAATTGGACAGTATTCAGAACTATTTAAATTAAAGATGGCAGCCGCCATGTGTGAACATGTACGAATCAAGCTCCAATTTCTCAATTTTTCGTGTGAGCCTTGTTGGATGTTAGTTCATTTTAAGGAGGTGATTTGCATAGGAGATGTAATGATGAAAATAAAAGAACAGTATTTGGAGGATAAAAGCAACTTTAATCTATATCTGGACGGTTGTATTTTACCGAAGAAAGAGTCGTCGTTGATCCTTCGTGATAATGACTGTGTTTGTGTTAGGTAAATCTCTTGTTCATTATATAAATATCTCGTTTTAGTTATATTGAAATAAAAGTTTTGCTGCTTTCCTACCACCCGTCATGTCCATTCATCTTTAAGTCCATGGCTTGTAGCTGTGTATTACTAGTTTTCGCTGTTTTGCGCTAATGCCATATTGTGTTAGATGTGTACAGTTATATTTTGTGAGCATTCAGAAAGCATACTTATATTAAAAAACCCGACCGATTTTTCCAAATCCACCCAGTGGCAACACTGACTAGATGCTGTACAAAAGAGCTGACCGCACTCTAGTCCTACAATGTAAGCCCCGACGCTGATATTTATGTTTGCTCTAGCACTAAAATCAAGATCAACATGTGATACGTCGTACGGGTAGGACTAACCGCACTCAGCCATAGACCTGATGATAATATTCTGCGATACACCATCATATCCCATGAACTTGCATCAGATCACCTGTGCATTATATGGCATCTCGACGTATCAGTCCCTAACCCTCCACCTTTATTTGCTACTAAGAGAAACCTCCATATGATAATTAGAACCAAACTAATGCTTGACATCAAAGAAAGCCTAACAACTTTCTTACCTCCTACAGCAGAACAACTTGATAACTGCCTGCGTTCATTGCTTGAAAAACATGCCCCTGCCACCAACTGCAGAGTATCAATTAAAAAGTGTTCTCTGTGGTATAGCAGTGTTAGGGACCAGCTTCGCACTGCTTAAAGTCACCGCCATAAAGCAGAGAGGCTTTGGCTTTCCACCAGACTCACTATTCATAAGCAATTTCATGATGTTTGTTGTTTTTTGGCATTCATATCAATATAGATGTTGTTTTTGTTCGATTTAACGCCATTTTTCAAGACACGATAGGCTATACATGGCTGCCAGTATTAATGGTGGAGGCAGAACCAGAAAAAAACCCAGAAAGAACCACTGACCCAAGAGAAGCTACTGGCAAGCTTTCGCACATACCCACATTGGTCAAATCTAAGACTCAAACCCACGCAGATAGAGGTGAGATGGCAATGATCTGTAACTGACAGCACATTAGACTACTCAGCCACTCTTTGCCCCTAGAGATGTTGTAAAGCGCTTAAAGCTTCTAAAGATTAGGCGCTATACAAAGTCGTCATTATTATTATTATTATTGTTATTATGGTAACTACTGCTTAATATATGATCTTTTTAATGTACAATGCTGTTGGTTATTTCTGTGCATGTAATTGTAAGGTTTCAGTCTCCAATATTGATGTAAAACGCATACTGAATTCGACTGATTGATGAAAATAAAATACTGCAATGCTCACCTTTTGAAAAAGGGCAATTTTACCAGACTATTCTGTTTAAAATAGTATTAATTTTGGAGGCATGGGATACCACTCCTGTGTGTTTTCATAACTCGTGATATGTCAGCCTATTCTGCGCACAGCTTTGAAAAGATTTAATGCTTATCCGTCAGCTATTGAAATTAAATACATTACTTTGGGCTGTTTCTGTCAGCAGTTCACTCAAGTAATTTGGTCAGGTTTATTGCTACTTTTACTAAATTCAGTGTAACAATGCCAATAAACGGCAAGAGATATTAAACAAATGAAACTGATCCTGTAATAAAATTAGTAAAGTAGTAAACCTTTTCCATGCACTGATCATCATAATACATTGACCAAAGATATGTACCGGTATACAGGTGAATACAGAGATGCTGCAATGGTTATTTATTGATTTGCCCACCTCCACAGATCCTTAATAAGGAGGTGACATGGGATCAACTGCTCCACTGCAGTGCTTGAAGAGATTAAAAATAATGTAAGCTGTACTGTAATAATAATAATAATAATAATAATAATAATAATAATAATAATAATACAAATGAATTTTAAAAAATATGAGGCACCCAGTTACTTTAATATGTAATAAAAATATTATTTCCTGAGGCCCTTTGGATAATGATACAATTGTAACTACAAAATTAAAAGTGTGAAATGCATTAAGAGACTAAATTATACTGCATTAATTTCAACATTTACAATGAAAACTGCCTTTCAGAAATAGTCTTACAATTTTATTTTGAATTCATTTAGATACATTTCAGATTTAATATTTTTTTAAAGTTCATTTTTTAGAATAGAACCAGAGTAAGGAAATGACCTTTGCAATAATCCTTTGCATTCGATCTCAGCTGAGGTCCAACCAGTTCCTAGGCCTAGTGGTTAGAATATCCACTGCGGAAAGGGAGGTCATGGGTTTGATCCATGTCCGAGTCATATCAAAAACTTTTTTAAAAAATGGTTCTAACAGCTGCCTTGTTTTGCGCTCAGTTTCTAGAGGTTAGTGTTAGGACTGGTCATCCTGGTGTCAGGATAATGTGACTGCATGGGATATCATGCTTCATGTCTGTGGCATGATGCCCAGGTGCAAGACATCACTAGAAATTGCCTCACTGCAGACATCGTAGTGATATGACTGAAAAATTGTTAAAGCAACTTTACAAATCCTAATCAAGCAAACAAATCAAACTGATGCAGATTTAAGTAACACACAGTTTAGGTCCTTGTCACTGTTCGTCCAATTTAAATGAAGTATACCATGCAAACATACATGCCAACCATTACGCTTTTGGCGTAATCATTACGCTTTTTCCCACTAAATTCCGCGTTACGCGTTAACGTTTATAGATTACGCTTTTTCGATATATCCATCTTGCAAAAAAAAAATATTTTTTTTTCGTTTTTATTAGCATTACTTTATATTTTACATACTGTTTTATTTTTAATTAAAAAATACCCTGCTTCTACATAACTACGATATACGAGTATACTTGTCCGTGGACTTTCCTAATATTCATGTTCTATTTATAGCAACTATCATGTTACTAAGATACTTTCAAACTTTCGACCTCATATTCTATTTATAGCGGCTTAGTGAGGAGAGAACAGACTGGTTTCTATTTTGTTTAAATCATTATGCACATACTCTTTGTTCTTATTTTGTATAGTGCAGAACCAGTCTAAAAGTTTTTTGCGCTAAAAAGTATTAAAAAATTCTCAATGCGTTTATGAGTGCAAAAAATATCTCTTAAATAATTTCACAGATGGGTTAGAAAAAGTCAATAATAAACAAAGCAAAATGTAATCAATCCTCCAAACACGACGAGGGCATCATCACGTGACGTCTAATCGTTGGCGCTAAATGGCTTCAGATGTTAAGATGGATTCTAGTCTTTGTGTATGTTAGAGCACATTTTTTTCCCCAAGAATTTCGCAGATGGATCAGAAAAAAGCAAAACAACGAGTCCTCCAAAGATTCAAAGATGAATATATGAATGGCATAATACAGCGTTCCATTCTAGGACAGCATCATGCTCATTGCAGACTGTGCAGAAACGATTTTAGCATTGGTCATGGTGGTAAATTTGATGTGGAAAAACACTTGAAAACAAGGAAACACATCGAATTAGCTCGCATTACGAACTCTAATACTAAGGTAACTTCTTATTTACAGCAGAGCTCAAGTGCAGACTTGAATACTATAAATGCTGAGGTGTTATTTACCGAGTTTTTAATAGAACACAGACTACCCTTAGCGGTAGCAGACCATGTTGGTCCCTTGTTCAAGCGGATGTTTCCTGATTCGAAAATTGCGGAAAAATATGCTTGTGCAAGAACAAAATCATCTCACATTGTTTGGTGCCTAGCAGAAGATACTTCACTTAAAATTGCAGAAGCAATGAAAATTGGGCCGTTTAGTATTGCCACAGAGGGGAGTTGTGATTATGATGATAAAAAGTTGTACCCAGTATGTGTTAGATACTTTGACAGTGAAAAAGGCAAAGTCATGAGTGTTCTTCTTTCTTTACCAGAATTAACAGTAGATTCCACTGGACAAAACATTTTTGATTTGCTTGACAATGTTTTGAAGAAACATGACATAAGTTGGCAGAACTGTATGGGGTTTGCAGCTGACAGTCAAAAAGCTTCAAAAGTGTTAGATTCTCTGTCAAGAGATATCCCTTTCTATTGCCACCCTTGTCTAACTTGGATCATCTGGAAGAAGAATTCCTGAAGTATCAAGTTGGGATTCTACCTGACAATATACTTAATGCAGATAGAGTTGATGTGCAATGGCACCTTATTTCCCAGCTAAAAGACTCTATCACTGGAAGAAATAAATTTCCTCTTCTTTGTCAGGTTATGAAAGGAATATTGGTTCTTTACCATTCTAATGCTGACTGTGAGTTATTGTTCAGTGTTGTTAACAAAAATAAAACTGAATTCAGGTCCAGGCTAAGTAACCCGGTACTGAGTGCTCTACTGGTATGCAAAACATTCATGGCCTCAGCTGGTACAAAATGTTTTGAAATGCAACATAACAATCTGTTGCTTTCTAAAGCTAAAAGTGCTACATATGAACACTTGAACCATTAATGAATGATAAAAGACAAGAAAAGCAAATAAATCATTGTTAATTGTAATTGTAGTATGTTATATGTGGATTACTCTTTTTCTGCTTGGATTCCTCTTTTTGACCACTTGGATTACACTTTTTCCTCGTCAGGGGTTGGCATGTATGTGCAAATATTGTTGACAGAGTTCATTGTTTACTTTGAATATTGATACAGACATTTCATAGGCTAATCATTCATATTAAATTTAGTCATTTTCAATGTAGATAATAGAATTTTACATTGTATATCAAATGGTCAAGTTAGGATGATTCTTGCTGCCATTTTTTGAAGTCTTGGGATCATTTCAATATTAATGTTGCATTTCCCCAATCTTTGCAGCATTATTCCAAAAGAAGTTAAATGAATTCATTATAAAATAAGTTTAGATAGTTGAGGAGTAGATAACATTTTGTTAAAAGATGCAAAATTGGTTTAAGAATAGAACTCATTCATAATCCAAGCCCCAGTTTTACAGAATTCCAATATATTTTCAGCAAATCATTCAGACACATAAAAGACATCATCATCATCAGTTTCTTATCTCAGTGCTTATCTCCATGTCAAATCTGGAAGATGTTTCATCCACGTTCTTCACTAAGGTGGTAAACGTGTCTTTACTACCTGCTAGCCCATCAATTTTGTCTGCATAGCATAGGTTGGTGATATTACGCCCTCCAATGCCAACTGTCCTTCAGTGGTTTTTCAGGGCTTCACTCATAATGTGCTCTAAGTATATGTTGAAAAGCGTGAATGACAGGACTACAACTGTTGTCTTGAACCAGTCCCCCACATAATCTTGAGTAATGACTGCACTGGTAGCCTTGACATACTGATGCTTGATGGTTTTGGTCAACTTTGACCCATGTTGTACTTCTTCATTGTGGCCCACAATGCCTCATGCCACACTCTGTCAAAACCCTTTTTGAAATCTATGAATAAATGATTGATGTCTTGTTGTTGTTGTGAGTACTTTTCACACAGAACCCTGAGACTGAATATTTGTTCTGTTGTACTTCTTCCACTCTGGAACCCTGCCTGTTCTTTAGTGATTATTTATTCTGCTTGTGGGTTCAGACTGTTCAAGATGATCTTTAGCATCACCTTACTAGCATGGCTGATCAGACTGATAGTTCTGTAATTTTGGAACAGCTGGAGATTGCTTTTTTTTCTGGGGAGTGTTATAATCATTGACTGGATCCACTGTGTTGGCCATTCACCTATCGGCCAGATCTTGTTGCAGATTTTTGTTAGTAGCTCTAACACTGATTCCACCCCACCACCCCCATTCTTGATAAATTCAGCTGGGATGTTGTCCACTCCAGCTTTCTTCCCATTCTTCAGTGCTGTTATATCTGACTACAGCTCTTCTTCTCTATTTCATACATAAATTCAAGTTACAGTGAGATTGAGAATTCACAAGCTCTCAGTTTAAAAACATTGATATGGTTTATTATGTCCTTACTCCTTTGGTGAAAACCATATCAAATTTTTTTTATCATTTGCATTCTTTGGCATTCAGAGACTTGGAACAAAACTATTTTAATGCAGTTACATTTGTAACATATAATTGAATGATGAGTTTTCAGTATCATTATTTTGTCTTTTGCAGAGTAGAAGAAAACCCGCAAGAAAATACAGCAAAGAAGACGAAGAAGAAAAAAAACTTGAAAGTTGAGCAAGAGGATAAATCTTCATTTAATATGCTGGAAAAAGATCAAGTTTCATCAGTCATCTGCCTTCCACATTCAGAGACAGAGGTTCCCTTTGAAACTACTGAACATAGCCAGAGTGACACCCTGTCAGGTAACACGCACACTGAGAACAATCATAAATTGAAAAAGAAAAAAAGAAAGATGAACAAGGAAATGGACGATCGTCAAGAGCAGAAGAAACAGAAATATGATTCTTTCATGACACCAGTAGCAAGCATATTTAGTAATGAAACTATTCCATACTCAGATGCAGTTATAGAGCCTGCTATAGATAAATATTTAAGCCTGTCAGCAGGTAAGAATCAGGATGAAGAGTCTGATGATAACCAGTGCAAAAAGATAAGTAAAACTAAAACAACTTCACCAATAGCCACAACAATTATGGAAAAAGATCAGGACACATTAGAGGTGGCGGATGGTGTACAACAGCTTGTCAGTGGGAAAAGAAAGAGAAAGAGACACAGGGTAAGAAAAAGGAGAAAAAGAGAGAATGGATCTGGAAATAACAATGAAGAACATTTCCAAAATGCAAAGAATGGACATAAAATGTTCAGTGAACAGGGTGCTTTCATTCATGATAAAGGAAACTTGTCAGAAGCTTCATCAAGCTTTGTTTCAAATTCAGGTTCCAAAAAACACTTTCATTTTGAGTCATCTGGTGATGAAGAAGAACAACAACAATCAAATGTTGATGGCAGTATCTTGATACCTAGTACAGTGGAATCCCAGATGAAAAAAACAGTTGATTCTCATCTTCCAGACGAAGAGAATGCTAATTTTGTTGAGAAAGATACATATATTATAAATAATGAACAGACTGGAAAAGCTCAGAAAAAGAAGAAACACTCGAGACAGAATGATAGTCAGCGAGATCAAGGAGGGAATAATTTTCCAGAGATTGTTACCAATCGGACAAATAAGAAAAATTATAATAGAGTAAATGAACTGAGTGACTCAGCTGTAAGTGATGGAATTGTGACACAAATACAAGATGATACATTGAATGCAGACACGTCTGCTTTGTATGTGTCAGTATTGCCCAATGGAGTACCTGTGTTCAGCAGACAACGAAGGGCAGCTGTGAGCACTGTATCTCAGAACAAGAGTCCACAGATAAATATCTTGGGCGAAGAGGCATCTCTTAATGGATGCTCACAGGCCAGATTTGGGGACCAAAGGATATCTCAGGATGTGTCTCCACAGAGAAAGAGATGGGGCCATGGGATGGGTCAGAAAAACTGGGGTTGTGGGTCATATCAGAAAGGGGTATGGCAACTTAGCAAGCAAGAGCAGCTGTCAACACAAGCACACAACTCCTCTGTCATCTTAGTGGTGGGTTTCAAATTATTCAGTTATCATAGAATCATTTCAGTCAGTTTAGTGAATCATACAGAATTTATTTTTAAATTAATACATATGCAAAACTATATATGTGTTTAATTTAAAGTCAGCAAAAATATGTGTTTGACATTATGTTTGGATAGTTTTGGACAGAAATAAGTTTCTTTAATCTGGAAATTTGTCATATTCCAGTTGGTTACATAAACCCATTGTATTTACTAATGCATGATTTTCTTTTTTAACGTAAGCTTTATTTAGGAAAGTTTCTTTTTATTTACATCTGCACACAAATTTTCAAGTGCATTTTATACTCTTATCACATTTTGTCATTGTCATCATTGGCAGTCTTGACAAATCTACAGTATATACTTGCCTATAAGTCAAGACCAACTGCAAACTGGATATACCCAGATCTGCTGTCACATAGTTCATCACCAGAGCTTGGTCTATGCAGTTTGTTGTCAGTAGAATTAGCCACATAGAACCTGATCTGCACTCGCATTATGCTATGGCAGATCAAGGTCTTTGTTTTTCAGTTTGCCATGACTTATAAACCAGTATATATATTATGCTTTGGTATGTTTAGCTGAGGTTAAGATGCCATTGCTGGTAAAATATATATTTAGATACATGTAATAGGAATATTACCAAAGTGAGTCCTCCATTTCTCGTCATGTATGTTTGCAATTAATATTAGTTTTAAGTAACACATTGCTTCAGTTAGAAAATTCTGTTTTGTAAGTATATTATAAACACATTTTGTAAGTGTACAAATGTTTAAAACTAATATGCAGTGTATTTGTACTTGAAAGTGTATTTAGGTGGAGGGAAATATATCCAATGATTTTTTGCCATGAGGTTTCCCGAGGAGTACATTAGAGAAAAGCTATATATTATTACTGATTTTAACTGACAGGAGTACAGAGATTATAATACTTTAATTACAAATAGGTAAAAATACTGAATCAGAACCAAATGCTACATAAACAACTAAATTACATTTTTTGTTAGTTTCTTCACTAGAAAATGTCAGTTGAAAACATTTGTCAACTAATTTGAAACAACCATACAACATTTACATGTGGGCACAGGGTAACTGTGTCTCCACTTAATAGTGTTCATCCATGTGATCCAGGAGCCCAGTGTGGTCTAAAGCGTTCTCCGTTATGGATCACTGCCTCTCACCTCTGCATGGGTTCGAGTCTCAGATTCTGCCAATGTGAATATGTGAGAAAGCTTTCCAGTAGCTTCTCGTGGGTCAGTGGTTTTATTCCAGGGGGTTTCCAGGTTCTTCCTCCACCATTAATACTGTCCGCCATGTAAAGCCTATCATGTGCTGAAAAATGATGTTAAACCCTTCAACAACAACCATGTAATCCACAGTGGTCACTGATGAGTAAATTCAACTTTACAACTACATATCAAATAGCAGATTGAGACTTAAATGTTAATCTTTTGACTCATATTTTGGGGGATTTTTTTTTTTTTTTATTTTTTTTTTTAGTTTAAAGATTAAATAGCCTATTCTAACCGCTCCGGTGGCTTAGTGGTTAGAAGGTCCGACACGGATGCAATTAGGTGAGCAAATATTTTAGAAATGGATTTTAATAATATGAACCACTCACTTCCTTGCTAGTGTTACAACAATCCATAGATAGGATTACAAGTTTCTGAGCATAATATTTGTCTGTGTACTAGTATTAACTTTCTTGTATCATTTGCATATTTTTTGTGTTGCTACTTTGTTCGTATTTTCACAGAAATAAGTCATTTAAGCAAAGAACAAAATAGACCTTAAGTTACAGCACTTCTCAGTTAGACAAAATCGCATTATCACTTCTGTTTCTGATTGACAGATTTTAAATTGTAGGCATAATATTTACACATAGCTATTTTTGCTTTTTTGAAATTATATATTTTCCTCAAGTTATGTGCCCAGTGATTACAAAAATAGTCTAATGAAGACTAAAGGTTTTAAAATGATTTTATGAAGAAAATAATGCAAGTTAAAATCTTCAAAATATATATTTAGAAAGTACTTTCACCGGTTCTTTTCTTTAAACATAAATTGTTATTTACATAAATATCATTTATTTTCAAACAAAAGTTGGTTAGTTATTGGGCAGCAATATTTTATGGGCAAAATATTTAACATTCAATCAATTATTAAAATACATCTCTGTGTATGCACAAGAGTTTGTTTTGTCTGCACAATTGATATGAATACCTGCTATGGCCATGTGCAGTCCATTTTGTCTGGGACTCTAACACTAATTTAATTGCTTGGCCAGGTTGAGGGAGTACAGTAGTAACCATAAACTGTCATTTGATGTACATCTGAAACTAAAGGACACAGCTAGGTCATTTTCACTTTTTAATAAAGGATGGTGAAGTTTGCTTTTTTTGACAAATTATTTGTCCTCATTACCTGATAGCATGGCCCCAGCATTAGTTTTCTGAATTAATTTTAAAAAATATTTAAAAACAGTATGTTTAAAATAATTACTTTAAACTGATAGATTTTCTTGTAGAATGATGTCAGAGAACATACACAAGCACAGAAATCCTCTATCAACCCTTGGAAGAATGCAGGCTGTACAACCTTGAATCTTGATGCGGATAATTCGGTTGAGGAGGAGACTGCAGATGGTGATGAGAGAAATCTGACAGCAATACCTCTAGGACTAGATGCCAGCAATTGCCCTCTCTTACATGGTCCTCCCAGAGTTGGTGATAGGATTGCATATAAAGTGAGTCTAGCCTGTTTTGTCAGATGAAAGCCTGTGAAATATTGGCATTTTACTTGTCATGCCTGTGGTGAATGTTGTAAGTGGTGTCAGCCAAGATAAAGTGGTGTCATCACTGGCTTTTATTGTCTTTTGCACATTTGCTATTTATCAGTCGCAGCATTTTAAGAAACTTGTTTGAGATGGTTTTGCAACACATGGAAACAATTTTACATTCTGAATTGCAAATGTGCAGTAAGGTTTGTGTGTTTTTTCTCTGGCACATTTTTGAAGAGGATTTCTTCAGAAATTGTCTACAAGACATATTTTGGGAATTGAGTTCATCATCATGTTGCCTTCCACACCAGTTATAGAATTTTTCTGAAACTGTGTAAGGTAAATATGGGTTGGTTGCAGATGCTAATAATGTTTTACTTTAAAGGCTGTATCACATTCACTCCTAGCAAGATAATAAATTGTTTGCATATTGCATTGAGCTAAATTGTTATCCAATACTAGCCTTGTTAAGAAATAAGTAATGCTTACTTTGATAGTTCAGTTCATTGATTCTTTTTACAAACTTGTTTTATTTCATGTCACTGTGTAGCATTTTGTTCAAAATCGTAACAGTAATAAACAGCATTGTCTTTAACATTTTCTGGTAATTCACTTTTCACTTTAATGCATTTATATGTATGATTAGGAAAACCAGACAAACTTTCGAGTATCATATGATGGATTTGATCATCTATCTATAATGATTTTCTCAAACTGCGAGTCACTTGGTTAGACAATGGTCTAGTAGAAATGTTTACTCATTGATGCTTAATTTACTCAGTGATGCTTAAATCATCAAAAGACATCTGTGTTTCACAGCAGATCAAATGATCATGACGGGACTTGACTGTAAAGACATAATAAGTCAAGGAACATCAAAGAAGTGTGATCTGTATATAATTACAAGTTGTAAGGTGAAAATTGATAGAAAATTCAGCCTGCAAAGACAAGTAGCTGTTTAGTTGAAATAGATGCATCATATCACATTGTTTCATCTTTTCCTTTTTTATCTTGTTGGAATACATGTTAATGCTTATTTGAAAGGGTTTATTACACAATTTATTTCTTCAGATTTGTATCATTACATTTTTGAAACATTTAATTGTCACTATATATTCAAGATTGTGCTGACATACAATATCAACTTAATATACAAGTATAAGTGATTCTGTAACTTGGCTTAGTGAGTGAAGCTAAATTAAAATGAAAGATACGAATGTGTATTCTTGCTGTTCTCATTAACTTTAATGATGCTGATTTTATATTGTACAATTTTTTCACACTAAAATTTCCAATAAAAAGGGAGAGATGGTGTCCTTGAATGGTATTATGGTTTGAGAAATTAAAAGTACTATTGACATATGCTGGACTTTAATGGGACAGATAGGAATTTATCAAGACAGGAAAGGTCAGTGACATTTGTCAAGACAGGAAAGGTCAGTGACATTTGTCAAAACAGGAAAGGTCAGTGACAAAATTGTTTTGTTTGTTCCACCATGACTTTTTTCATCAGTCATATGTGAAGCAATGTTTGGAAAACTTTTAGAGAAAATGGAAATTTTTCAAGTTTAGCTTATTATTACTTCTCTAAAATTGCTTGAAGGATTTATGGAAACTGTTTTGGCTGGATGGTTTGGATATGGAATACACTTTTTGTTTTTATCTTACCCATTTTTGAGAGACTATTTTGAAAAAATATTTTAAAAATGATGCAGTCGACTACAGTTAACTGCATAGCTTCAGGCCCGTCACAAGACTGTGCAGTTAACCGGAGTGTGCAGTTAACCAAAGTATGGTACAATACCGCTTTAAATCAGCACAGCATGAATATATGTGAAGAATAAATTTAAACAATGATTAGAATCCACTCTTTCAACTTTTACTTAAATGTTAAGCTTGTTTTCCTTCCGCCGAACACAACTTCACTGATTCAACCAATGGATCAAGGAATTGTAGCGAATTTCAAGAAATTCTATAGATCGCTTGTTATTCGAAAACTGCTGTCAGACACGGATTGGTCATCTCTCGAAAAAAAAGCGTTCAGCTCCAAAGTCGTCTGCATCCTGTTTTTCGTCGTTGTCGTTTAAATTGAATTCTGTTGCGCATTTTCCATCTTTCTAACCATCCATTTGTTGGTTTGAAATTATGCAAACCAGAACGGTTTAGAGTAATGTTTCCCATGCTGTACTATGCTATTTCTCCCTAGTAGGCGCGGAAGTACATGTATATACCACCTATGGCGTCCTTTACATGTCAATAATTTATAAAGTCGCATTTACCAGCTTAATTGTCAGCTTTTTTGAAGCACTACAGCAGTGGACTGGCAATAACTGATCATGACTATACATCGTGTAGTTAACCAGAGTAAAATTGTATTGAATAATGTGCCATGGGCAGAAAATTTATTGTGCTATTATCCGCAGTGTGCATTTAAGCAGTTATCCGAAGTTTGTTCCCATTAGAAAGCATTGGGGAAACATGACTATGTGCAGTTATCCGGCGTGTACAGTTAACCAATGTGCAGTTAAGTGGAGTCAACTGTACTTGTACTCTTTACCAGAGTTGAATTTTTGAACTGCATTGTATATTTTAATGAAGTTTTATTTAGTTATGTATCATGATTAGATAACGATTAGATTCCATAGTGTTACTATCGTGATTAGATAATGATTAGATTCCATAGTGTTACCTCATGCCATGACTGGACAATGTGTTATGTGCATTATTTATACCCCATGCCATGACTGGACAATGTGTTATGTGCATTATTTATACCCCATGCCATGACTGGACATTGTGCTATATACCATTTCACACCCCATGTCTCAAAGATAAGGCATTACATGGAAAGATATAAATCAGTTACCTTTTTTCATGCACAAGTATAGCTTTTGAACCAGTGAAGATATTTTAATGAAACTTCAGCATTTTATTTATCAACTTAAGTGTCTCACATATACTCAGTCATTCCCCCTGGGGATCCAAACTGGACTTTATACTTGAGCTATAACTGTATTTCGGGGTTGCAGACATAAATATACTAACTTAAATTTTCACTACTCAGACTTCAGGACAGGTCCTTGACTTTAATTCATTGTTTTGTTGTTTCTTTGGGAATATTCATACTGTTAAATTCTGCCTTGAACCCATCTAAAAATATGGTTAGTAGATTCACACGTATGTTTACCATGTTTTGTTTATCTACATATAGCAAAATGAAGTCAGCATGATATTTAGAAAGTTTTAAAAGTATGAACTGTATTTATTATTATACAAATTATTGCAACTTAATCCATTTTAAATTTTGGTATGATGCTGTCTTTAAGGCAGGCTCTTGCGTAGTCATATCGCTATGATGTCTGCAGAGAGGTAGTTTATAGTGATGTCTAGCACTGGGGCATCATGCTGCAGACATTGATCATGATGTCCCACCCTGTTATATTATCCTGACACCAGGCTGACTAGTCCTAACACAAACCTCTTAATGCTGAGTGCCAAGCGAGGCAGCTGTTAGTACCATTTGTGTAAGTTTTTGGTATGACTCAGCCAGGGATTGAACCCATGACCTCCCGCTTCCACGGCAGATGCTCTAACCACTAGGCCACAGGAGCAGTTTGCCAGAGCTGGGAGGTAATCCAGGACTGCAAAGGTACAAAACAAGTACATCACCTCTGCACTGTCAGAGGCCATAACTCAATATATTTATGCTAACTGTATCGCTGACTTCCAGCAAACATGGGTCATATCTTAAAATTAAGTAGCAATACACAAATATTTCACAAACACAGATTGCTGTTTGCACCTTCGCACCATAGAAAACTAAAGACAAATGTAGTTTCAGATAGGTAAATGTTTTTAGTATCAAGACAGTTACAGGTTGAATTTTAAAGATTATATATTCATTTTTACACATCATGTATTCATTTTTCACATGTTCAGTATGTTTCTCTGATTTTCAGATTTTGGAGATGTCCAGCAATTACACTCCAGAAATATCTAGTTACAAGGTGGATATACAGTTTCATTCTCAATTATAACTGTTCTTTATACTTACTTTGATTTCTCAATAACTTTGTTCAGCTTTAAGATAAATGTTCACTTTCATTTAGCCATAATTTTGTTCAGCATCAAGATATATTTACTTTCATATGGCCATAATTTTTTTTAGCTTTATGATAAATACTTAATAAAATATCACAATCATCTTTAAAATTATTTGCACTTCATATTTTCAAGCTTCAGACATTAAATATTGTGTTAGAATTTTGATTGTGATAGAAAGTGACAAGCCAAATGGATATCATTTAATAAATAATAAGAGAACATAATCAGAACATGCACAGCTGTAGCTGTAACTTGCAAACTGCCAGTATATATTTACTAGCATTCTTGCATTCATATGAGGAAAAGCAGTTATGCATTTTGCCATCAGACTAAAGGTACCAAATTTTTTATTTTAAAGAACAAACTTAAAATGGAAATATTCTTTTGCAGACACCTTTATTTTACGTTACAATATTTAAATTAATCAATTTTACCAACTACAGCGTGCTGAAGTTATGAACTACGACCCAACAACTGGCATGGTTACTCTGCATAATTTGGATCAAAGTCAAGGTAAATGCTGAGTCATTTCTTAATACAAAATAATCCACTGGTTTTTCAAGACATCTGCATTATGATAGATAAATTAGTTCGTTCAGCAGTTTCCAATGTATAAATTGTGCCTGCACAAACATAGCGAGACATAGTTATTACTTTCAGAGGTCAACAGTATAATGGTTGTGAGCACACCTAACAGATTTAATTGTGTAATCATGTTTCAGGGGTAGGTGTAACTTATTCATTGGAGTAACAGACTTGGTTTCATCACTGTAGTCTCATATTCAATCCAAGATTCTAGCATTTCCAGGATATGTGATAGATAACTAAAATAGTTATTAATTGATCTTAAATGTCAAGTGACCAAGCAGTTTTTTTATTTTGTTCTTTTCATAATTGTACATAATTTTATAAATGATTAAAAAGTTTTCTTTTTAAAGTGAATGACTTTTTGGAATGAAACTTTTCTGGAAAAATAAAATAATTGAGTACAAGCAATGAGTTACATTAGTACAACCTAAGCATCAACAACATGGCAAACAACAAATTTGCCAGTGGACTATTCAGATTTCCATGATACAGTTAATTCAACAAGTAGGCAAAAATAGCAATATTCATAAAATAATATTCAAAAACTCTTTAGCCGATTAAAATTCATGAATGATTGGTTCTAATGTAACAATATTGATCTGTGAATTTTTTAAGATTCCCAACACCAGCAAAGCTTTCTTTGATGTTCATTGACTGGCTGTAAAATTCAAATTTCTTCAAGTTTTGCCAGCTCAGTTACTAATTAATATATGTGGAATTTATTTATAAATAATCAGAATTTTATTAAATGCATTTTTTGCCTAATATTGAAACAGTTTACTCAGTACTTTACCAGCATATGCAGTGACCATTCGGTGGTCTATTGATTAGAGTGTCTGCCTTGGATGCGGGAGGTTGAGGGATAGATTCCTGGCAGAGTCATGCTAAAAGAAATATAAAAATGGTACTAAGAGCTGCCTCACTTGGCACTCAGCATTAAGAGGTTAGTGTTAGGAGTGGTCGGCCTGGTGTCAGGATAATGTTACTGGGTGAGACATACTGCTACATGTCTTTAGACATCACTATAAACTGTCATACTGCAGACATCATAATGATGTGATTGATTTTTTTTTTTAAGCTTACAACATATATAGATGGCACTCTATGATAACATCTCTAGTGCTGGCCTTAAAACACAGAGTTGGCACTGTATGATAACATCATTAGTGCTGGCCTTACAACACAGAGATGGCACTGTATGATAACATCACTGGTGCTGGCCTTACAACACATAGAGATGGCACTGTATGATAACATCTCTAGTGCTGGCCTTAAAACACAGAGTTGGCACTGTATGATAACATCATTAGTGCTGGCCTTACAACACAGAGTTGGCACTGTATGATAACATCATTAGTGCTGGCCTTACAACACAGAGTTGGCACTTTATGATAACATCATTAGTGCTGGGCTTACAGCATAGAGTTGGCACTGTATGATAACATCTCTAGTGCTGGCCTTATAACACAGAGATGGCACTGTATGATAACATAATTAGTGCTGGCCTTACAACACATAGAGATGGCACTGTATGATAACATCATTAGTGCTGGGCTTACAGCATAGAGTTGGCACTGTATGATAACATCTCTAGTGCTGGCCTTACAACACATAGAGATGGCACTGTATGATAACTTCAGTGTGCTGGCCTTACAACACATAGAGATATCACTGTATGATAACATCACTAGTGCTAGCTTTAGCCAGTTCTCTAATGTATGATAACATCATTAGTGCTGGCCTTACAACACAGAGTTGGCACTTTATGATAACATCATTAGTGCTGGGCTTACAGCATAGAGATGGCACTGTATGATAACATCTCTAGTGCTGGCCTTATAACACAGAGTTGGCACTGTATAACATCACTGGTGCTGGCCTTACAACACATAGAGATGGCACTGTATGATAACATCATTAGTGCTGGGCTTACAGCATAGAGTTGGCACTGTATGATAACATCTCTAGTGCTGGCCTTATAACACAGAGATGGCACTGTATGATAACATCTCTAGTGCTGGCCTTACAACACATAGAGATGGCACTGTATGATAACATCATTAGTGCTGGCCTTACAACACAGAGATGGCACTGTCTGATAACATCATTAGTGCTGGCCTTAAAACACATAGTTGGCACTGTATGATAACATCTCTAGTGCTGGCCTTACAACACATCGAGATGGCACTGTCTGATAACATCATTAGTGCTGGCCTTAAAACACAGAGTTGGCACTGTATGATAACATCTCTAGTGCTGGCCTTACAACACATAGAGATGGCACTGTATGATAACATCAGTGTGCTGGCCTTACAACACATAGAGATGGCACTGTATGATAACATCACTAGTGCTAGCTTTAGCCAGTTCTCTAATGGACTTATAGTAAGTAAATGGCTTCTACCAGAGGTTTGACAATTCCTGTCAATCTATGTTTCTTCTGAAAAACGAGTTGCGATAGATTTGGATAGTTTTAAACTAGAAAATTCACTCTGAAATCTTCTTGTGGAATTGCCTGTGGACAGTTGGTTAAATCACACTGAAATCTTCTTCTGAAATCTTTCAGTGGAATTACCTGTGGACATTGGTTAAATCACTCTGATTGGTAAGTGCAGGAGTTTTCATTTGCAATTGCTTTATTATATTTGAATCAAATGTGGTGGATTGGATGTGTTTCACAAAGTTTGAAGAATTCCAATCCGACTTAACACATTTCTGGTTGTTGTGGGCTTTGCAGAAGCTCTTGAGAATAGTTGGGATTTTTGTAGCCATTGAATTTTATGTATAACGCATGTGTCTGGAACTGTGTTTTGTGTTTTTTTCTACTGTTTGTTTTTATGTGATATCATGCTTACAAGTCAGCTTGGGTCAGTTTGTTTTTACATCTTTGTTTCATTAAGGTTTCTTGCCCCAACTGGTGTCCAGACAAATTTATTGCTTATTTGGCACAGGTGCATTAACATTGGTTGCATGGGCCAGGTAGAATGTATGTTCAGGTCATAAAATCACTGGGACACTTGTTCTTAACAACATTTATAGATACATTATGCCTGTCTGGAAATATGGAGTTAGCTAAAATTGTTGGTTTCTCATTGCTTGTGTTTCTTACATCCTTTCATGCCTTTGTCTTAATCTGTCTCTTTAATAAAACTAGGAATATGCTAAAGTTAATTTACAATCTGGCCATAAAGAGATATCACCACACTTGATGTTTCTTTGTTCTTCATCCCCTTCTCCATACCCCAAAGTGCAACATTTTTTTAAAACCATAAAGTGTTTAATATTGTTGAAGGTGTTTTAGGGCCCAATAGCAATGATTCTAACAGTTTGTTTATGTGATTAGCACTGTTGGTCTTTGCAGTATTGGGTTATATGATACACTGTCAATTATAAGCTCTGCCAAATAGCAAAACTTCACATGCATGTGTCTATCTCTCTTAGAATGTTTTGTATGGTGTATTATCAAAGTTTGAAAGACCTTAAGTTGCTTTATGAGTGAAGTTTTATTTGTTATATATCTGTTGGTGTTTGATTTTATTAATGCAAAAACCCATCAGGCACAGCAGAAGACCACAAGGGTTTGTTCTTTTTACAAGTAGTTCCTAGCTTGTGGACATCATGACAGAATTAACTGGTCCGAGCCAACATTGTTGAGATAAGAAAAGTAAGGTTAACAAATCAGCCAATTTCTCTGTCACATGAAGGAGAAATTATGATACCCTCCCTAGTTTGATCCATCTGTCCCATAATCTGTCACATGAAGGAGAAATTATGATACCCTCCCTAGTTTGATCCATCTGTCACATAATCTGTTAATAACAGCTTAATCTCCTGTTTTAGCTGCCAGATGAATATTCATCAGATGTAGCACATAACTTGCTACTATGGTAACCATCATCCAGAGGGGTATGGTTTGTGGCCTCTCATTGTCTGAATGACCAAATAAAATTATGAAATTCTTCATCGCTTTCTAGTCATCATAAATATCATTTGACACTGATTTATCTTCTTTCCTATAATGTGCTTATATGAATAATGAGCATGGTTTCACTGTCATAATCTTGTCCTGGTGTACAGATTGAGCTTTGGCCCTGTAAGTAACAATTTGATGATACAGTCTATAAAATGATTAAAAGGATGCAATTGAACATGTGTCAGTTGTGTGGCAAGATCACAGAGTTCAAATAACCACTTGGCACTGAGCAAGTTCAGAGGGTCAATCTAAAGGGTTATCCCATGAGAAAATGAAGAGGGTGTTGCATGTACAAGCTATGGGATTATGCTCAAATGTGGGACTCTACTTGGCACTGAACAAGTATTAAATTCACAGCTCATTAAAAACATTGTCAATTTTAAAACAAAGTGAATGCTGCTTTTATAAGCTTAGGACTTATTTGCAATAGCAGATAACATGGGAAATATCACTTTGTAATATTAGATCTAATTTATGATGAAGGAAAATAAATTTTAAAAAATATTTTTCAAACATAACAAGACAAAATTTATTACAAATAAAGATTTTATGGACTTGCACAAAATTGGAAGCAATGTACTTACTAATTAACACCCATGTTCAACAACATTGATGGATACTTTACTTTGTAGTAAGTAAATTTTAATTTAACAAGTAATATTTTCCAATTATTAAAATCCAATGACAGCAGGTATTTTGCTGTGAATAGTGCCATGTAATGGATAACCACAAGACATTCCATTTATGTTTCTAAATGGAAAACGTGGTATAAAAATATTAATTTTTTTTAACTGCCATTATTTTGTACTAACTTCAAACATATAGAGCAGAGGTGGGCAAACTTTCCAGTGCAAGGGCCGCATACAAAATTTACAACTTTAGCGGGCCGCATAGTTCATTAAGTGAAATAATTAATATTTGAAAGAGCAAAAACAAAAGGTTTTTCTAAATAACATCATAATTAATTTTCAGTTGTTAATATGTTGTTAATATTTGAAAACATAAACTTCAAAAGAAGCACATTTATTTGATAAACAGAGTAACATAAACGGAGTCACTGCAATTGCATCAATGCGATGAACAATAGTTCTTCATACTAATGATATGGCTTCTACTTTTGACTTGGCTTCAGGACACACAACACTGACAGCATCAATCATGCAATCTTTAATAAATTCTGCTTCCAAAAATGGTTTGTTTTGCTTTGTGATTTTTTTGGCCAACACGAAACTTGCCTTTGTTGCATTCTCTTGTAAAGATGAAGTTTTCAAAAACACAGCTTGCTGTTGTTTCAACCTTTTGAGCAGATCAGTTGCTCTCTTTTGCAGTTCATGCTTTGATAATTTTTTTCCAAAGTTATCATGCTTAGTTTGAAAGTGAAGTTTCAAATTGAACTCCTTGAAAATGGCAATAGTGTCTTGACAAATCAAACACACAGCTTTAGCTCCAACATCAGTAAAGAAATACTTGTCAGTCCACTTCTTGTTCAATGCACGGCATTCCTTGTTAATTTTTCACTTTCTAGATATCCTCGAACAACCCATTTTTGGTAAACTTTGACAGATAACAAAAGCTTTGTTAAATGCACAGATTGATACGGAACTGTCCATCCCGGTAAATTCTTCACTTCAAAAATTTCGCGTTGACTACAAGTCACTCGTCTGCCATGGCGAGTGCATACACTGTTAATAAAAATCCTTTTGGCGCATAAGCGCCCTGGTTCCGATGACACAGTCAAAACACACTGACGAAGCACTCAGCCAATTCGTGATTGTGAACAGTGAAAGACAACCTCGATCGACTCACCCAGTGGGGAAGAAATCAATGATATATGAATAGATTGTGAAACAAGCCAAACAAAATTCTGTTTAAATTTATATGGCTGTTCCCACTGGATATTTGGCATAGCGTGGTTACCTTTCTCTCAAAATTAGAAAGAAATTTTGTCCATGAGAAAATTAAATAGCGTGAACATAGGACTTGTTCCTAGGCCACATGAAAACCCTTGGTGGGCTGCATGAAAGCTCGCATGCCGTAGTTCAGACTTACAATGCGAGTATATATAGTGCTTGATAAATTCTTCACTTCAACAATTTCGCGTTAACTACGAGTCACTCGTCTGCCATGGTGAGTGCATACACTGTTCAAAAAATCCTTTTGTATGTTGTAAATTTATGAAATTTTAAGTATAAATTATTTATTTTTTTAAAAAATTGCAAACAATAAAATTTAACTGCTGTTACATGTAAGAATTGTATACTATGATTTCCTGTGAAAAACTTACATGCCTATAGACAGCATAAACCCAAATCTTTCCTTACGTAATAGATTGGCAGGTGTGAGTTGTTCCATCTGTTTATATTTTCAGGCAAATAGACTAAACCTGATCTATTTGTGCAATATGAAGGATCTTCAGTATTCCAGTTTTATGTGCATCATCCATTGTTATGTTTTTTGCAGAAGAGAGGCCACTTGGGAAGTTTGACCTGATTCTGCATGAAGACGACTCAGATGGAGGGATAACTAATATTCTAGAATCTGAGGTCGAGGTAAAAATTGAATACACCTTTCTAATCAGCCTGTCATCGTAATAAACAAAACAAATTGAAAATTCTCCAAACTGGACACATATGGATGAAATAATATTGGTTGTTTGATAGAAATGACCACTGTATGGAGGTTTGTTTAGTATTCAAACATCATTTTGGACCAAAATTATTGTCCAGTCTGCACGTAAAGCCTGGTTAGAGAATGGCTTTTGTATGGCATATTGGATGAAAATGTTTGGCCAGTCTGCACAGAAAGCTTGGTTACAGAGGGGCTTTGTTTATGGCATATTTGACCAAAATGTTGGGCCAGTCTGCACAGAAAGCATGGTTAGAGAATGGTTTGTGTATGGCATATTGGACCAAAATGTTTGGCCAGTCTACACAGAAAGAATGGTTACAGAGGGGCTTGTTATATGGCATATGGTGGGGCTCTAGTTTCATATTTTGCATAGGGTTAGAATTTTTAAAAAAAGAATTTCCCTTGCTTTCCTGACTGGAGATACTGGCTGTTTAAAAAAGACCTTGTATATCTTAAGTATACTTTAGAAAACCTTTAATTCCCTTTATTTTGGTGTATGATTGATGGATGTAATATGGGTTATAGAGTATATTGCTTGTCCTTACTCAAGGTATACACCTTTCAGAAAAGTGCTAGCTCCACATGATCATTTTCATTTCCTTAACCTGAAAGGTAGATTGTGTAAAATAAAGAGCTGATAACTTTTTTTTACATTTTATATATTTGGTAATACAATCATTACACTTTCAGAAGCTGGTATTATCTAGTCTGGCTAAATTCATTTTCCCTATTTTAATAGCTGCTAAGGATAGGCCGATTTTTGGAGTACAAAGGAGCAGTCATTTTAGTTAGCAGTGTGCTTAGATCATTTACAGTTTCCAAAAGTACAATATCCAATGAAATGTCAGCCACATTACATTAAAGTATCATAAAGGTATGCCAGCATTCTCTCCACTGTGTTTGTTTTAAATGCAAACAACTTCACCTTAAATATATCACTATCTAAAAAGTACATAATAACTGTGAGTGCCCCCATATTGGACAAAAATATTTGGCCAGTCTGCACAGATAGCCTGGTTACAGAGGGGCTTGTGTATGGCATATTGGACCAAAATATTTGTCAAGCCTGCACAGATGGCCTGGTTACAGAGGGGCTTGTGTATGGCATATTTTACCAAAATGTTTGGCCAGTCTGCACAGATAGCCTGGTTACAGAGGGGCTTGTGTATGGCATATTGGACCAAAATGTTTGGCCAGTTTGCACAGATAGCCTGGTTACAGAGGGGCTTGTGTATGGCATATTGGATCAAAATATTTTTGCCAGTTTGCACTGAAAGCCTGGTTACAGAGGGGGTATGTTGTGGTAAAATCCTCAAATTTATAGATTAAGTCAAAAGTTGTTCATGCAACCATTCATGATGGATAACTTGTTACAGTTTTTAATATCTCTTAATGAAGTTTTATCCCTAAGGTTCTGCAATGCACTGGTGACATTTTCATACTATATTTTGTATTTCTGCTGCCATTATATGTGATATATTTTTGTCCTTATCTATTAAATTTTACCATTTAGCTTGCTTTATCACATTTCAACCTAACTTGCCGTAATAATGTGACCTTTCATCAACTCCAGTTTTAACAATTTTATCAGCTTTTGAGAAATAAATAATCTATCCAAGTAAATTTTGATGCAGTGGGCGTTAATTAATTTCAGTGTTTACTTGGTTTATGCGGGAAAAAATTTAGATATCAATAGAGAAAACAATTAAAATATGGTGAGCAAATAATGTATCATTCATGCGTTCTTGTGTGATATGTATGGAACTCTGTTTTTATATAAAATTAAGATATAGATTAGATATAGAATTTTCAATTTTTTGTCTAATGTAAATGTTCTCTACATTTTTAGGTACAGATATCCTGGTCATCTGTGATTGAACCTAGGTTACTGAAGATTTAGACAACAGTGCCTGACAGCTTTTTCAGATCATTAATAAGTTCCAGACTGGTTTACTCATATTCATTGTATGGCAACTGACATATTTATCAGACATTATCAAGTTAACAAGACTGGGAGAAAAAGTATTCACTGTAATTCTCTGTAACATTGAATAGACTGGCTTTATTTGAAGCACAATTATGGACAATTTTTTTATTATTAAATCTGTAAGATCACAAAATTCAAACTCTCAGTCCCAAACTGTAATTATAACAGTAATAAGAAAACGTGTGTTACATTAAAGATCACAAAATCCACAAACTCTCACTCTGAGCCCCAAACTCCTAAAAACAGTAATAAAGGAACATTTGTGTTAAACATGTTTTTTAAATTGTATTATGCAGTACCAAGGACCAGAGTTAAGATAATGCTGACTTTATTTTGGCTAAAGTTACTGGCAATGATAATAATGAAACTATGAGATTGATTTTCATCCTAAACAACTTTTTGAGAATACATTACTACCATATTTACCATTTATATTGAGAGACCGTATTTCTTGGGACACTAAAAATTATTTTTTAATCTAATTTTTTTGTGCACAGTATGTTCTGGAACATAGCGCTTTGTTATGGGACACCATTTAAATATTTCAAAAATAGTTTGAAAATTATGTAAATCTTAATTAAAAATACTTTTAAAAAACACTGAGTGTTGTTTGTTTACACTTTTCTTCCTATATGCAAATTTGCTGAGAACATGAGCTCAAGTAAGAATGAATCATTTGTGTATATTAGAACATGTTCAACATTTTCTGTACTAATTTATGCTTCAGCAACAAACAAAAAATATAATGCCAAGGTTTATTTGTCATTTGTGCTCATTACACAACTTATTTTGGCAAAATAACATTGGATGCGCACAGTCAATAATTATGTAAAAATACATTCAGAGAGAGAGATAAACCTGTCGATAGTGACGTTACAGAGTGATTCATAAACATATTAATTCTGAAACCAACATCTTTTTTTACACAGCAGTCATATTTGATATAATCCAATTACTTCAGAACAAACTTGAATACTGCTAATATATTAAATTTAAATCCTTCAGTCTTTCCACATTTCTAATAGCCCACTTAACATCCTCAGGCTTAAATCCATCAAATTTGTCCTCTTCACTGTCACTGCCATTTTCATCACATTCAGTATCTCTTATGATATTGTCCTCACTTCTATTCAAGTTATTGTTAATACCACTTTAAATGATTTTCGGATGAGATCTGGTTTGTCCCTGAAGCACTTCGACTGCTTTCACAATCCAGTCCACAACTGTTTATCTCATCTCTTAATACAAGACGTGTTGTCATTTTCCTTGGAAAGGCTCTCTGCTGCTTTACAAATAAAAATTTGTCCAGTTTTTCCTAATGTTGGACTTGACCGGTTTATTAACAATGACATCTAGTCTTTTGCAGTTTGGAGTTGCATCCACCCAGAATAAATGCAAGCACTGTGTTACCCCTTCTCAAAGTCTTTTTTTTTTTACAGCATCTGTAATATGTGCCCAGAATGAATCCATCACTAAAATAGATCGTTCCTTTCCTGTATACTTGAGAATACTTGCCTGAAAATCTTTTAGCTCCCTCACACAACAAAAAAATTATCATTGGAAGCAACACATCTCCTGCTGTAGAAACTGCAAATACTAAACTAAAGTTGGATGCTTTATATCCGCACCAGTTGTACAAATTCTCACACATTTAATACCTTTTTTATTGACAGTTCATCCGATAATGACATCAAAGTACATAGAAGTTTCAGCCATGTTAATTATATTGTCTACTAAGTTGTCTTCTTGCCTTTACGAATTTGTGGAATACTTTTATTTTCTCCTCCAAATCTTTTGGGAGACAGTGGGACATCTTTGTCAGTAAACGAAGCACAAGGTTGTTACGCTTTTAAAAACCTGTCACTCAGTTCCTACTGGCTTGAAACTCAATTTCTTGATGTTCACTTGACACCAATTCCTTGGCATAAGCACATATAATGTCCACATCAACAGGGATTTGCAGATCACGTTGGACGAGAACAATTTTTCTATCTTACTCGTTAACATTTGATACTGGTCTCTCACTAATTGCTATATGTCCCCATTCATTCAGCTTCTGAGAAAAATCTTTTTTTGACCAATTTGCTATGGTGAATTTGGGGATTTTGAATGTCTTGTTGTTACTTGAATTCCATACAATTTTGAGAAATTTACAATTTCTCCTTTTGCCTTTATGTAAAACACATGTCATCAACATTAGTATATGTATTTGTATATGGCATACATAAAATACAGTATATATGTAGCATCTTTCATGTACGATGTATAATTTTAAAAATTATTTAAAGGAAACTGCAAGTCTCAGTTCCTTAAAATGTATGCAACTATTTATTTATTGACTAAATGAGCACAGACATTTGAAAAAACAAAGTAGGATACCATTATATTCTTTGATGCTTCACAGTTCTCTTTATATTGGACAATCTTCAATGTTTTTGCCTAATAATTATGTTCAGTAATTCACAAATGCCAAAGACCACATAACTCTTGATGAGTGCAGCAATTCATTAAGTTACAGGACATTGAATGTGAATGAATTATTAAACATTTAGTTCTGCTATAGCATGAATCATATGTCCTAGAAAATTAACACTTCTGTTTTGTTGTAAAGAAAATGAAATGGTTTCATAAAGTTTGCCACTTTGAGTGAATGAATACATTTATTATATATTATATAGTGAGATATTAATATATATGTTGACGAACAATGTTGACATAGTATCATTATCATATTTAGAACTACTTTTTTCCCATTAATGAAATGTTTTTCCTCTTATGGATGTTATTCAAACCTGTATTTTGATATTTATGCCATTTCATATTTTTCTTCTGTTCCTCTCTCTCCTTCCCTCCCTCTTTTACTCCAGATCAGGATGTACAGGTCTTTTAACATGTCAGTTGTAGATCCTCTAGTGTATATCTATGCACTCAATTAGGTGACATGAAGAAATGTTGAGGTGAAATATTAACTTTTTATAGTTAGCTTTCTTGGAAACTGTCAGTGACTAAACTTACATGACCTGTTGCTACAAGTCACCCATACAATATTGTGAATCAGTAATACTCCAAAAATAAATAGTACACATTTTTAATTTAAAAAATCATCATTTATTAAAGTAATTACACTTTTAAGAAAAAACTTAACATTAAATGAATTACATTTTTTAGAAAAAAAAGTTGTAATTAACTAAAGTACATGTAATTACATTTTTAAAAAGAAGAAAAACATAATTTGGTATAGTAATAAATCTTTTTTAAAAGCAATATTAACTTGCATCACAAATATGGTTGAAATTGAATTGAGTAATTTTTGTAAACTGAAATTTAGTGACAATTGATAATTGGATATGGCATCTGCTACCAAAGAGACTTCAGGCTTTCTTAGGTTACGCAAAAATTCACATTTAAATGTAGAAATAGACCGAAAATTGTTAAAAGTAAACTCACAATCATTCAAATGTGTTGTATAAAAATATTAAACTCTGAAATTTTTCATATACAACTGCTTTGTGGTGGTGGTAAATTAAGCATACCACACACAAACAGTATCAGTCCACACATGAAATGTATTAACAGAAATCACAATCTGTTCATTTTATTTTAAAAAAAGTCATGATTTTGACAAGGTACACTGTTTGATAAATATGTAAATGCTAAATTTGTAAACATCACTGTACTAAAATCTAAAATTACTGTAAAATGTAAGAACTTTTATAGAAAAATAAAAAAATAGTTAGAATCATGTGTAGTTTAGTTTAGTTTCTGATTTTTACATATTAAATTTATTAGTATATCTTCTTTAGATATGCACTGTTAATGTTGTTCTGTTAAAGTTATGCAATATAGACTTCAAAAATTGTAAAGAAATCGAGAGATTTAAATTTGAGTCACTCCTGTAATGTTTGAATGAACGTTTAAGAACATTATCCATTTTTCACTAATAATGTTTTATATAATGTCATGCATTTAGCTTTGATAAGAGAGGAATGATTTTTAAAAAAATTTTGGATCCAATTTGACTGTTGATGTGGTTTCAAGTTTATAAAAATTATATGATAGACAGGAACACTGGTTTTAAATTGTCCAGTTAAATAGGATAATTATTCAAAAGAAACTGCACTGCATTTATGACTGCTTTATTATGCATTCATAACTTTTCCATATCTATGATTATTAGTATCTGTGCTGTTTTTGCACATTTCTGAGATTGACATACACATTATATATATATATATATATATATATATATATATATATATATATATATATAGAGAGAGAGAGAGAGAGAGAGAGAGAGAGAGAGAGAGAGAGAGTTTATCTAGTAGCTTTTTGTTAGAATGGTTTTCTGCTGAGGGTTGTTCATAGTACACAGGAAGGGCACTTTTTAAAAAAATATATGCTGTGGTAATCTGTTTACTCGGAGAGTTAATATGAAAATGATACAAAGTTCTAAATTGCATCCACACTATAAGTATCATCCCTGGGCACTAAGTATATTCTACTAGAACAGCTCTGAAGTAGACTCTTACTTTCAATATATTTAATAGGTAGCTTATGGAGTGGGGGTGATGAATTGAATTACATGTACTATCAAAGACTGCTTTATTTCAGTAGTGTGTTCATTTCTGCATCAGTACTTATTAGAAACTTAACTTCCATTAACCCTCAAATCCAGCCCACCCCCCCACCCCCAAAAATGTAAAAAAACATGTATTTCCTATGCATATGGTATTAATACTCCGAAAACTAATATCAATGGAATCAACTCTTCCAAGATACTATATTAATTACTTCCCCTGTCTCTGCCAGTGATTACCAGAATGCAGGATTTTTCAACTTTAATCCTGTTGAGGTAACACTGTATCTCACTTATTTAAGTGTGTTCAATTCTGCCATCAGCTAACATTGTTGATACACTCTAAGCATTTTTTTTTTAAATATAAAAAAAATATTTCATCATGAAATTTTCATTTTTCATTCCAGTAACAGAGACAATTCAGTTGACTCAAACTGTGCAGGCAGCATCAGGTTATGTTACCTTTTAAAACAGATTATGCAGTCCTGCTGATTTAAACATTTTTCTCTACCATTTCTGCAACAAGATATCTCCACACATAAGGACAGAAAGTTTGTACAGGCATTCAGTTATAGAAGAGACAGAGACTGAGTTTGTAATGATGAAGGTATTGTGGTCCTGATAATAATCATTGATGAATTTATTATCAATGAATAATAGAGTTAACAGTGTAACAGTCCTTGGTCAAGAAAAGGTATTAAAGACATTAATAATTAATTTGAGTTAATCTAGTCTACATTCATGTATGGAAAAAACTCGTAGACACACGACATCACTTCTAGTCTGCATTAGTGTGTGGAGAAAACTGAGATAAGAAACAAGAGGCTTTCATTTTGTTGATCCCACCTTTTATTTAACGTGGAAATAAACAACTTAGCATTGATTTCAGTCCATTAACTTTAAGATGTGTATTGATAAGTGGACACACACACACACATACAGTGATCAATAAATCAAGCTTAAGCCAACACCGGCTCAATAAAATCAGGAGTAATAAGAAACGCTGTCGAAGAATATTTTTTCTTATCTTAGATAATACTTAAGGTAGAAACAGAACATGTTGAATGGGGAAACATAGCCATTAATGTCATAATTTTAATGTATAAATCAGTCCAATGAAAAAATATAAAAATTCAATAGTGCAATTATAAGGTGCATGAAGTTTCAGTAAATACAGAAGGATGAACGCACAAGTAGATTACATATAAAATGCATTATAATTTTCTCACTCACTCACAGCAGTAATTAACATCAGTCTATGGTGTTCATTTGACTTCACAGCAATAATATCAGTCTATGGTGTTCATTTTACTTCACAGCAATAACATCAATCTATGGTGTTCATTTGACTTCACAGCAATAACATCAGTCTATGGTGTTCATTTGACTTCACAGCAATAACTAACATCAGTCTATGGTGTTCATTTGTTTTAGACTCCTGGTTCGTGCTTTTAAATGGAAGAACATTTCCTAAAGGAAAGAAAGACAATCCAATCTGACATTCGACATTTCAGAAAATATATAGCCATTTAGGTGAAATAATGCGCAGACAATCTGTCAATATTTTCTACACCTAGTTTCATACTTCGGAGATCAAAGAACTGTGTGATAGTAGGATGAGTGTAACTGCAAATGACACAAGTCATTCTCAGTTGGTGGAAACAACAAACTTTGAATCTTTGCCAATAGGTGGACATCATTCCCCCTCAAGAAATTTAGAACACCTGTTTAAGTGACTATTTCTATGAATTTTACTTAGGATCCCAACCCAGACACTTTAAAAATGAATATTTATAAAAAGTAAATGGCTTCAATTAAAGAGAACTGCCTATGGAGGTCAACTGCTTCGGAGGCCTAATTGTTTATTGCATGCGCCACGGATACATGTGGCTGCGGAATAAAATAGACAACTTATGACAGACTAAAGAATCTATATCTCCAGCGGAGACAATATTTATAACAGCATCACCATCTTAAAACTCTGAGACAGTCACCATATCCAACACCCAATCAATTATGCTAAAACATCTTTCCCTCGTACTGGTATGTGTTTTTGAGGACAGCACACAGCCCAAATCCAGTCAAGGAGAAAACTGGTGCTGTGTATTTTCTGCATTGACAAACAGATTTTTCTTCAGTTACACAAATACATTCATACATAATTTGCTGTCAATGTTTAACACTAGGTTTTGTTTCATATTTGACTGTGCTGCCAAGTAGGTGTTCATGAAATGGATTCCTTCATTAGTTTCAGTGACATATTCATGACAGATGAATCATTCTGTCATAATATCACCAATTACATTGAAATAGCTAATACAACATCCTTTTTCCTTTTCTGTTCTCTCATAGCAGCTTTAAAGTCATCTGGATTCAATCAGTACTGTTCTTCACATACTAAAATTTCTTACAGCAAATCTTTCAAAATGCTGTTCAGAAAAAGTTCATCACAATGCAGTATCTTAGCTTTAAACTTGATCCATGCAAATTCTAAAGTAACTAATTTGAAGATTGTATTTAAGCTAGTGTTGCTTTCTTTTTTAAATACACAAGACAAGCCTCAGCTAAATTAAAGATAATTAATCCTACCTCATCTGCAAAAGGTCTGTAATTTTTTTTAACAGTAACACTTTCTGATGCTCTGAGCTAATTGGTCATCAAATAAAAAATCTCTCTTGCTTTCATTACTGTAGGCTTTGAATATATTTAAGTGTTTCAAATAACACCAATGGTGACAACAAACATTCTTTACAGTAAATATTGTACGAAATGATACTAACTTCCCGAGGTAGACCATTTCTTCACAGTAAAAGGAATAATGGTTATGGATATGTTTCTGATCTTTTGTTTTCATGGTAAAATCTTGAGAATGATCCTATCTACAATTATTCTGTTAACTTTCCAAACTTTTCATCCTATGAGGCTATGTGAGTGAATAATGAACATCCTTTTAATTCATATGTTGGGACCATTCTTATTAATATTTGTGAGTGAATATTGCATCTATAGCTGATTCTGATCTGAAACTTTTCAATACATCTTTTAGTTTCAGACGTTTCATCGCTATGTCTATACTCTCACGCCAAGCCATTTAGTCCCTGTGTCTATACTCTCACGCCAAACCATTTAGTCGCCGTGTCTAGACTCTCACGCCAAACCATTTAATAGCTATGTCTATACTCTCACACCAAACAATTTAATCTCTATGGATACTTTAGTCTGAACTATTATATTTTTCATTGTCATCTGCTTCCTAGCTAGCAACGACAAGGTTGGTGTTTGATTTTCCGAGTTATAGAAGTGATAATTCTGGAAGAAATAATTTATACTTGCAATTTAGTTTCAAGTGATCAATCCAACGTTTTGCAATCTAGTTATCTGGTGCAAACGATAATTTGATGCTCCATACATATCCTGGCCTCAGGTTCCCACTTTTCAAAAGCACATCATCAGGTACTTCCCTTTTCTTGTGTATATCATCATCTCTACCAGTAGCTGGTTTTGGATGTCAGTATAAACTTGAAGGCAGACAAAACTGCAAAAATCTAAAATACCCAACATGCACATTGATTTAATTTATTATGTCACTAAACCAGCAACAGACTTGCAAATGAGACGCAGGCTACTCGTCATGACTTGTCTGGATTTGGTCTCGTGTTCAGTATATGGCAGCTTATTCAAACCATCTTGTGGTTATGTTAATACCCTTTACATAAACTGGAACAAACATCGAAAACATTAGTCTGGGCCTTCATGCGAAATGTATGCTTCAGTCTCTGTATCCATCTCACCATCCTTACAAAATGAAACTCTACTAGCATTAAAAAGCAAATTAAAGATGCGTTTCACTGAAGTGTTCCCAATTCTGCTTGTTCTATTTAGTTTATGTAGTGTTAGTGTAATTTTTCATCCATAATGGCACATCATTTGTATTTCAATGATAATTTTGATAATTGGTAATATTTTCGATGTTCTGATATCTGTCTTTGGGATATTGTAGTAAATGTAGCTTAGAAGAAAGAAGAAAAAAACTTTTAAATGCAGGCATAACACTTTCTTTTTTTGTCATTGATTAAGAGCTTCCCTTTCCTCATACATGACAGGAAAAGAATCCTCCAAAAAATGTAGTTTTAGTTGTAATTGTCTATGGTTGTTTCTAGTATTTATAATGCAGTTCAATCCTTCTAATTGCACATAAACGTAGTTTTAGTTGTACTTTTCCACTGTTATTTCTAGTACCGGTATACATAATGCAGTTAAATCCTTCTAATTTGTACGTAAACATGCAGTTTTAGGTGTAATTTTCCACTGTTATTTCTAGTAGTATCTATAATGCAGTTCAACCCATCTATATTGTACGTAAACATGAAGTTTTTTTGTTGTAATTTTCCACATTAATTTTGTTTCTAATTTAATGTGATTATTACAACGACTATACCATTAAAACTTAAGATAATAATAAGTAATATCATAACCGCCCGAAACTGTGGACCACCATGTTGTAAACGACTGACTGTCTTGACAACTGTCATGCTTCTGTATTACGTTTGACTGTGCTGGAAAATCTTCTGGATTGCAGCCAACCTTCAGCTTTTGTCAGCTTGCTCTGTATTTCTCATGCATCTTCATGCACATTCTATTTTTGTCTCTGCATTCAACAGCATTGTGTTGTATTTTCTTTAAGGTGAGTGGCAGTGTGCAAGCTGATTTAATCTGCTGTAACCAGGATTGAGATTGCTTTTGTGTTTCAGTCTTACAAGTTTCTTTATCATCCAGATGAGGAGATAATCTGTTGTCGAGATTATCATATGTTGCATTCTCTCTTATGTTTTACATTCAATTGATTTTCACTTATTTAGGAGTTGTAAGAGCGTAAATGGGGTTCTACTTTTGATCTCTATAATCTCAGCCTCTTTTAAATGATTGTTTATGCTTCAGCTGTTCCATTTAACGTGGTGTTTCTGCTGTTGTAATGAAATATGCAAGTTGCAACGAATTCCTGAATGATTCATCTGTGTGTTCATATGAATGTATTTACGCATCTGTAATAGACGTGATGCCGTTGTAAAATCTTTGTTATCAGTCACTTTGCTGCATCATATGCATTCCAGATGATTTTGGGTTTAATGACACATTGCAGAACAGTAAATTCATATTCAATTGTCAATATTTTAACATAAGTATAATTTTCAGTTGTAGAGGTTTGTGTAGAAGTATGCTCTGACAAGCAGCACAAACACATTTTTTTTTATATCTGGTAATACTGGGACATGTCAAGGAATTTTGTTTTCAAAGTCTTTCTCTGCATAATGTGATCTTGGACATGATATGTACTAAACGTTGTGCCATGTTTGTATTTATCAAGATCACCCACAAGAAAGAATACAATACTTGGAAAGAATAAATACATCAATAGTCACTAAACAAAACGTGCATGATTAGGGCTGAAATTTTGGTAATATTATCAAAAGCCATACTAAATTCAGCAAAGAGATTAATTCTACTTTAACATATGTAGTTATGACACCACTAGCTAAATAATCATAATTCCATCTTGTACTCAATTTAGATTAATAAAATACGACATATAGTCTATGCACGTATTGAATACTACTATTTCCATGACCTGCAGAATTCAAAATAGTGCATTGAGACTCGTTTCCAAAAATATTACCCAGTTAATTATGCGCATTAGCTTATAATAACGATAGATTATAATATTACGTCAACCTCTCAGATGAGAAATTGTTCTATTCACTTTGATAGGTACGTAAATATTTTTTGGGGGAAAATTTTAGTCCATGGCGACATCATGAAATTACGAAGTTACGATAATTTATATATGAATTTATGAAATTATTAACCATGAATTTATGAACTTGTAATATTATGAAAATATATCAATACATGGGAATATAACATCCACTAATGGATATAAAGCAGTTTTGTTTACAATACATGAATTTAACACACTGTACTAATGTCATTTTCTTCAAGCATGAAATTACCTTCCAGTTGCAGTTAAGATGGTATCCAGTTTAATTATGTCATGGCGCACACGAAGAATGATCGCATCAATCACATTCCTGTACCAACTGCCAACAATTTCACTATGTCGTGGCGTACACGATGAATGATCGCATTAATCACATTCCTGTACCTTCTGCGAACAATTTCACTTTCTCATGGCGCAAACGATGAATGATCCGCATCAATCACATTCCTGTACCATCTGCCAACAATTTCACTATGTTGTGGCGTACACGATGAACGATCGCATTAATCACATTCCTGTACCATCTGCAAAGGGATCTGCTGGGAACCTTTCGTGCAGATGCACACTGGAGCAGGAATTCTTGTGAGTTAATGGGCTAAGCTAGACCATCATCAATGGTTCCATGATCCAACATCAGCTAAAACTTAACCACTGAGCCATAACTGAGAAAAACTGGTTAAACTTTAAAGCTTTTCTTTATATATAAAAAAATACAACAGGTTTATAAATGAAGAACAAGAAGGATAATCATACAGGATTATATAATGCTAGAATGCCTTTCATCGTTATGCATATTTGGACACAATTTGTCAATTCAGATAAAAATGCAATTATAACATGTAACATACTATATTAAATCTGACCCCAGCATGCTAAATATGAAATTTGTCTACCTTACTGGAAACATACGATATATTTTGAAACACTGAATGTGGTAAAGTGACTATTCTACGAAGCAGAAATTAGAAAAATAAAAATGAGAATAGATCTTACATACCTTTACAGCAATATCAACTCCATTACAAAGCATCTATTCAGTATAATACGAATGAAAAATGAGCATCAAATACTTTTGTAAATGGAAATATATGAAAAACGCGATTTCCTACCACTTCCACTTTGCCACAGTACGTTTGCTGACCATATGAGTAAAACTATATCACAGTCGCCTGAAAGAACCTAAGGATTAAAACATTCACAATGTGTAACCTGTACGGTGTAATGAGATCCATGCTATATTTGGAATAGAATCGAATGTTTTGTGTATATACTTCCATAAAAATGATCTTATCAATACATTTTTATACATATGCATACTTACCTGCAACATACTTACCTGCAACATACTTACCACCATCATCCTTACCTTTTCATCGATTATTATTGTAGACAAGGACAAAAATACCGAACTATAAATGAACTTCTACACTACTACTCATGTTTAAAGTAAAAATCAAACCTTCCAAAAATATACTAAAACATATTACATTCCAAACGTATTTTCTTGAATCCTATACAATGTAACCCAAATACAATAAAAATAAATACATTGTCTGAAATAGAATGAATAATTAATTTCGGAATGACATCGTACTGTCCCTGAAATCTGAAATTAAAATGAAGGAATTAATTAATCGTATGTCTATACCGGTAATTAGCTGATATCCAATGAAATTGTTACAAAATGTTTGCTTTTTGAAATAAAACATTTTAGAAAGTAGTTTGGCTCATTTGAAAGGGGAACTAGGCACTAGAGGGGAAATTTAAAAGTAATGTACATGCCAGCATATATATATATATATATATATATATATATATATATATATATATATATATATATATATATATATATATATATATATATATATATATATGACCCATCTGTACATTATTCGTGTCTATCTTACAGTCTCACTTGATGGAGATATGCAGGAGAAGCAATGGAATTTTATCCACTATACCTCCATTGGTTACTCACATTTGTTTTAAAGCCTAACATTTGCTAATTGTATATTGTAACATTTACATGCCTGACGTATGGCCATAGCTATGAAAGCTTTATACAAAGTGATAACATAATTTAATATCTTACCAGGGGTTGTCATTCGATCTGTAAAATATACCCTCACCCCTGCCATACTTGTGTGATTAGGATTAGTTACTTCAACTGCTTCAACCTGGAATGAGAAATGTCCATGTGTCACTACATTTAGATTATTGATGTGTCATTTTGACAGGTGACTATATATCAGTGAGTGTGTTATCTTTTATAGATTTCTAAAGATTTTTTTTTAAATACGTTAGAAGAGTCACAAATTACATATTAATTTATTTACATTTGACTCAAATTCAATAAAAGGCGTTATTGTGCAGACAACACAAAACTGAGTTGCACAGTTCTTGTACAAGATTTCCTTGAAGTTGGCAGTTTGGCAGAATTTAATGTTGAGGTTTCATTTGTATGTTCATATGTAATGTGACATAATGCTTGTGAAATGATATGGAGTTCACTTTCGTTTTCATTTGTGCAATGTGTACGTAACATGGTGTTTGTGAAGGGGTAAGGGGTAGAGATGTGTATGTCGCTGTGTAAGCGTAAGGGTTGTGTGTAAAATAATGTTATATGACTGAGTCTTACATTTTGCTCTGCTAGATAAAATAATGTATGTAAGCGTGAATAATACTCTCTTTATACGGGTCTTATAGCATATTTTACAGTTTAGGACTGGCCATTCTGAATTATTTCATGTACATTGAATTGACAAAGAATGTATTTTATTTGGGGATTTTTTTTTTCGTGTTTAATGGAAAACACAATCAGATGTTATGTTTGCATATTAATTATAGATTATAACACCTATCCGTCAATTACTGGCACACCCTAGTAGAGTGCTGTCCAACCTTTTTGACACCATGGGTCACTATTATTATTTTTTATTTTTTTTTATTGAAGCTGAGGGCCACAACAGAAAACTTAAATGCAACGACTATAACAATTATTCACAATTTTTTTGCTTGATTAAGAAGATATACTATCAAAACAGGCCATTGACTATTTTTTTTTACATAAATGTTAAAAAAATTGCTCGAGCTCTGGTGGGCCATTTAAAATCAGCCCGCGGGTCGCAGGTAGTAAGTTCATCGCTGCCCTAGTATATCAAGTAATGCACTTACGACCAATGCCCACTCATGTGAGCGAGGCAACTCCCAATCCTACCTACCATCCATGGTGGCGACAGGTACCTCCATTTTTTGAAAACCACTAAATGTCTCATTCGCTTGCAAACATTTTGACTTCTCCTTCGCGGGGGTTTGCGGTGTGCGGTATTTAAGGTCACATCTCAGGGGTAACACACAGTCTGGCGTCATATCCACCAGTAATACTGATGAAGGTGTTCTGAGATGTAACTTTTTGTCCGCATCTGAAATCGAACTTTTGACCTCTGCTGCCATAGGTCTAACTGTTATACCACCACCTCATGTAAATCAACTGGACACAAATTGGCCTCTATTTTGGCAGTTTTTCATGTGATCTCTACACCAATACAAAAAGTATAAGATTTTACTTATTATGAATGTATCAGTCTCATAAACCTGTCTGTGGATCATCAGAGAGCTGTACACATCTCATAGGATGTGTGGATGAAAAATTCGTGAGGCGCGATTCCATGTAATACGACAACAGGGAAATCATATTGCAATATAACCCCGCCCCCTCCCCCCAAAACCCTCCTCTTATTTAAGCTGTGAAAGTAAACGAAATCTGTACAAGCGTCTTCTGAAATTAAATCCAATTCCGCTATTTTCTTTTGTTTAACTTAAAATATTCTACCCAGTGTTTTTCAACAGATCTGTAGACACCTACAGTTTATAACACAAACCTGGAGGAAGATTTCTGAGCCAAGGAAAGTACTGTTGTCCATGTATGCATTCTTCACGAGTACGCCCGTGTTTTCATTAATGCTGAAGTACTCATTGCTTCCGTCTAAAATAAATGAAATATATAAAACTTGATTGAAGCAATACAGAATTTCAAATTAATTTATGATGCTATTAAAGAAATCTTTGTCAAAAAAAATTTCTAAGACGATGCGATGTCTTAGTAATTTGCATCTGCCACCCACCACCCCCATCCCTGGTGCACTTTTCCCAATGCATTCTATGAATTATAAAAGTGGATTAGTTCAGGAATACAGTTAACATTATTTAACTGACCTTTTCTTTCGAATTGTTTTATTTTCTTTTCAAAATGTATCTGGTATATGAAACCGAACTGCAAGCTGTCTGGTTTAATTACAGAAAAATACAATGAAAGTGATATATACCTTGGCTAATTGCGCCGCTGATTGAATTTTCTTGATGCTTATTCTTTTAAATACGGATTGTTTTTGTAGATAGATGCATGTATATTTTGTGCGCAAAATATATGGTCATCCTTCATTCAAGTGCATGTACCCTACTGCCACTGAGTGGATCGGTTTATATAGCAGTATTTGACATTCCTGCGTGGGTTCGAGTTTCAGATTCGCCAATGTGGATATAAGTGATAAAGCTTGCCAGTAGCTTCTCGTGGGTCGGTGGTTCTTTCCAGGGGTTTCCCGGGTTTTTCCTCCACCATAAATACTGGCAGCCATGTATAGCCTATCGTGTGCTGAAACATGGCGTTAAACCCTACAACAACAACAACCTTATTGTGCTGTATTGTGTGTATTGTTGAACCCTACAAAAGTATTTGACATTCACCATTAATATTGCAACATATGAAAATATCTGCCATCGGTATACTTAATCAGCTTCATTGTCTGTCTTCCAGACTGTTGCATATTAAATCAAATTTTAAAAATCGCAATTTTCGTAAAAGATACTGCTCTGTCTTTTGCTTATTTATTAAGTCCGTTTAGATACGTTGTGTATTTTAAAAAATCTGAATATGTTGTCTTTCTTATTTCTTTCTTTATCTTTTTGTTTCTTTGAACTTGTCAATACATGTTTTGAGAATTAAGAGACAAAATAACTTTATGAAATATTCTGCAGCCGTGTAGCACGCCGGGCATTTGAAATTACATGAGTGTGAAGTAACATTTTAAATTCCAGTAACATAAATATATCTAAGGAGGACAACTTTTTTCCCCGAGGAAAAATAATTATGTAAAGTCCAGGTGATCTTCATGTACTCTCCAACTGGCATTAGGCCCATTTAGAACGTTTACTGATGTAATTATGCCACAGAGGTGGTTAGGTCGTTTATAAGATGGTTACGATTCATTGGAAGCTGACCCACGTTTTGGAAGATCGTTGTCTGCAATTGGTGAGCAAGAAGTGAATGTTGCAAATACGACAACTGATAGAGATGCTCGATGCACAGTGGAAAATTTGACTAGTATGGTGGGAATTAATTTGTTTGCTGTCTGTTACATATGGAAGATATATGGAAGAATCATTGGAAAGGATTGTAGAAAATGGGTCACGCATTATGCGATCGTTGATCAAAGGCAGATTCAGAAAGAAATCTTCAAACATATACTCGCCAAATCTGAAGAAGTGTCCAGACACACGTAAATGAGATCGTTACAGATGATGAAACCAGACTTCTTTTTTTTTTTAAAAACCCAAATCAAGAAAAAATAATAAAGTTTGGAAACGAGAGGTGTCGATCTATTTCATGACAACACAAGGATACGTAAATCTGCCATCGAGACAGACTTTCTGAAAGAGCGCAACATCCAAACTTTGCCACTTCCTTTATACAGCCCCGGTTTAGCTCCAAGTGATTTTCACCTACATCTGTTATAAAAGATTCGCTATGGATCAGACGATTTGAATTCTACCATGTGGTTGGGAACGAAGATTTTCAAATTAAAATTAAAGATTACATTTAATAATTGGATAATCAAACTGAGATATTGTGTTTAGGCGCACAGGCAGCATCTTAAGGGCATCCCTTAAATTATTCCATATGCTCCTCTACACATTTTTGCAGTAATGTTCATTATTAAAATAACTTTGCTGACTGATATTCAGAACATTAAATACCCTACATCAGAGCTTGAATGCTACAGTGTTTCTTTAAGTAATTTGAAATCGCATTGGTGGGATGAACATTGTTGCGTCAGACCGTCGGCAAGGTTAATTCACTTGATACGATAACGGAAATTGCCTTGGTGGACGGAATAATATTATGTCATCATGTCAACAATGTTGTCTCACATGGCATGCCAATAAGACGTTTGAGAAGTTGTGGGTACTGTATTTAGGACGCAATGCTCTGCATCGTTGTCATTATGATGGAGTGAAGGCTGTATCAATTACCTGCCACTAGGAAGTAGATGACAGATTCATTCAGGGTATCCATATCTCGTGCAAGGATTGGAACAGGTTTCAGGTCAAGAACACCCTTTATGGAGAATAAAAATATAGTATTATACCAACGTTATTCGTGTAAGAAGTTTGTTTCTTCCAGATCACTTTTTATTATCTATGAGTATTCTGGTATTGAGAGCAATCTGATTAAAATCATATATCAACAGTCCTATATGGAGATTTGACGGACACGCCAAGAGGTTGTGTTATGTTGGTCTTAAGGTTAACCAATCAAACTACAACTTTGAAAACAGGAAGAGATACACTTCATTCGGAATATGTCGTGACCAACTATAACTCTTCCTAAGAACAATTAGCAACGCTTTATCTGATAGGATGCTAAAATTAAGTGGACTGGAGATTCCAAAGGTCACATGTCCGATCTCCACAAAGGTCTGATATTACAAGATGAAGAGTAATTATATATATATATATATATATATATATATATATATATATATATATATATATATATATATATATATATATATATATATATATATATATATATATATATATATATTTATATATATATATTGTTTATGCAACACTTAATTTGAAGTTTGAACATTACTCATTGTCTTAATCTGATAACGTGTCTAAATTATTTATATTGTTTATACAACACTTAATTTGAAGTTTGAGCATTACTTATTGTCCTATTCTGATAACGTATCTAAATTACTAAATTTCTATAAATATAATGTGCCCCAAAGAACCAACCTGATACGATTCATTGGTGTAAGTGACATAGATTGGACCAACGCATGGCGTGGGGCAGTTCGGGATGACAAACTCGAGTCCTAGGTCGTTTACATCGATTATAGTGATGTTTAGTGTACTGTATGATCCCAGTCCTCCTTCATCCTTAAACAGTTAGCAAAATTTTGAAATATTAAACTGTATAAAAAAAATACATCGAATAGCCGTCTTAATTACCTATAACACAGTATTAAATTACATGAATATCCATCTTAATGACCTATAACACATCATAAATTTATATTAAATAGCCATCTGAATTACCTAGTAGCAGTAATCATACCCACGCCAACTCATCAAAAGATTTCTTTGTACAAAGTTTTAGGTGAAATTTAAAAAATAAAACAACCATATTATTTAAGATGTGGACAAAAAGTAATAATATTACAACAGGGCGTGTAAGCCTTAACTGAACGGTAACACTTTTGTGTTTGGGCTTCTCCGTTGAGATGTTTGACAAAGTGCAGCCCATAGTCAGCTGGCATTTTGAAGTCTATTCGGATTTTTAGTTTGATGTCGTAAGTATTATATAAATAGGAACTTGGGACATGAAAACGAAAAAAAAAAGGAGTCGTGTCCTTAATACAGGATTGTTTAATATAATGGAATTTCAACGAAACAGATATGAGAAGCGAATCGGCATTTTCAGCAAATTGATTCCGAACTTATACTGACTATGGAATTAATAAAGGTAAATGGCTGAAGACTATCAACATGTACGAAGTTTCAAAATATATCAGACATATTTGGAGATATGAATTATACGAAACTCAACACCAATATTATTTTTTACATTTTGTGAGTTATGAGCATATTCACTGCTTGAGCTTTCTTGTCCTTGTTTGTATGCATTAGTGATAATCACACGAACATAAAATACAGGTCATATTCCTGATAACATAACTCATCGTAACCGTCTCTATTTCATGCGTACAAGTGAGTTAAAATTAAGCATTAACACTAGTATCGAGATTTAGCAATAGAAATACCATTTCAAAATGAATTTTTAAAAGGGCGTAAAAGAAACGTGACTTACCGTTACCGTGACATTTAAAAAGAAATAGGGTCTATTTATATTATCTTCAAAGTTTATCTGGTGTTTTAGGGCTATTGTGCCAATTTCTTCATTCAACACAACAAATTTGTCTCGTCCATCAAACTGAAAGGAAAATATTAATCTAAAAATCCCCTGATAAATATCCCTTAAAAATACATTTACAATGAAAACAGCTAAATATGTAACATATTTCAATGCACCAAGATAATGTGCATGTGCTTCTGTACTCTGTTTGATTCAGCGTTGTTTTGCTTCTTTAACTTTTCGTCACCAACATTTAAGTTACTTCAGCTTGTGGCCTCCGTTAAGTCGTTTTGGTGATCACTCGTAAGGAAATATTTCATGATCGATTGGAAATGTTGGATTGTCAATAGTGACAAATTTACGAGTGACACAGCAACATGTTTACATTGCACGTACAAAATATGTCAATGTGTCTGTTCAATAGACTTTTTTCTTTATTATAATATTAAGGCAAAACCGGTCGATATGCGTGGAATTTCTTCTCCATTCTGTGCCAATGGCAATGCGTAACAGCTGCATTGCTACATCGATAAAAAAAAAAAATTAGGAAAGCGAATTTCTACAAATTTTGATTGTAATATAATGCTTTAAAATTGTGTATTTGGACAATCGAATGACTGTTTTCATACACAAACATGGAGATTTATGTTATCGTTAACACATTTCTTGCGCCGATTGATACAGTGAATAACTGTTGGTGTGTGGAGGGATTATATAGAAATTTCTGAGCGTTTAACTCCGACAGACTTTACAACATAGAATCTATAAACAACATATTTTAATGGTTGTGACTTTACTTGTATGGGAATTTGCTTCTTTTTCTTTTTTTTTTTGTTGCGTTCATGTTTACATAGAAACATTAATTTTTTTGGGCTTTGGCAAAGTTGCAGTCCAGTTTGGCAACCGATGCCGCAACCCAATTTTGATTGACACGTAATTTCTCGTTGCAATCAACACTCATTAATGTCCATTTTCACCAACATTTTCAATCCTAATATAATTGAGGTGAGAGTTAAAATCAGTCACTACTTAGACCATTGTTTTATTATATGTTATCAGAGTTTTTCTAAAATTGTGTACTGTTTATCGTAGAATGTAACAGACAGACAATAAACTTTGGCTAACCTAGAATATCGAGTAAGCAACACGTCATGTTAGCTTCAGTAGCTGAAAATTTGCATGATTCAAATGAAAAACTAATTATAAGAAAGCTTATACTTTAATTCTATGTTTTGTTTGTTTTTCAGTTTGCTGCTATCCATTTGTTGAGGTCGCACCTCATTGATTAAATGAATGTGTAGTCTAGGGTCCGCATTATCGATACGTGTCAAGATATGAGAGAGAAAAAAAAAAAGATAAGAAAAAATGTAAAAGGCCTAAATATTGAAATACGAAGCTGATTAACACATGTAAGGGCAGATTTATTTCATAAATGGGAAAAGATAGTAGTTCCAAAAGTAACAAAAGTGACATTACTACCGTGAAATAAAGCTGTCAAGCTACAGTGGCGATATAATTTTTCTTTCACTGATATTATATGTTTTGTCCTGCGTCTGGATAAAGAACTAATTTGATATAGCGGATATTCATATATCATTTTAAATGAATTCTTACATACCTCCCCCTCCACTATTTATTATATGTCACCCATTTCAGCTTTGTAAATAGCTTAACTTCACTACATGAATGTGACATATAAATAACGAATTGGGATTTATAAAAAAAAATGAACGAACGAACTTTGAATTATAGTGCACTCGTCTACGAAGATACAGTTGGCACTGTTTAATACCAGCAAAGCTGGCTATTTGATTTATCCCGTGGGGTAAGTAATGGTGCCACATCCCCCACGGGCGTTTGTGCACACATAGTGTGCTATTTAATTTGGTCATGTCGCGTCCCTATTGAGGGACTATCGACATGAATGAAAGGCCTTTGGATGAGAGGGAATGGACCCAACACACACTCAACCCTATCAACCAATCGGAAGCAGTATACTATAGGTGCAATGGCACCAAATAATGACAGTGAAAAATAGATTTTACATATCGTCATGTTGAGAGGTACTGGTCGTAAAAATGAAGGAAAAAATCCCGGAATGCCAGCCTATGGATGTCGTTAGCCTTGAAACGCCCTAGCCATACTTATTTCAAACCCTTTTTAGCTGAAGAAATCAGGGGAGTGTCCGTATAAACCGTAGACGATTGATCATTGAATCGTCTTTGCTGACACTGCATACGTATTGCCTACAATGAAAATTGAACGTGGATATGGAAAAAACTAGAGTGGCTGAACTTTGCAGAGGTGGCTATCTCAGATGCTACGAACAGTGGTAATAAGGTCATACAGAGGTAAAGATTCAATCATATTTAGGATGCACATTATATTTTTTAAAATCATGGTATATGTGCCAGAAAACGTATTCCTTGCAGACGCTGAAGGCTGTGCATATATTGAAACAAAATCTTTCAAAATTTGGTACATTATCCATAACTGGATTGCTTCGTCTGTTTCATGCGAAGATAACTCCCATACTTAATTATGGAGCTGAGGTTTGGGGGTTTTATGATGCAAATGATATTGTAAAAGCTCATAGTAAATACATCCTTGATACATATAAGTCTACTTCAAATGCATTCGAATAAAACGAGTTAGGAAGAATTAGTATGCAGTGTATAAAATATAAACATATTTTTGAAATATTGACTAAGAATTCTAAAAATGCCAGAAAACAGATCCAAAACAATGCTACAATTTAGAGTTAATTGGGGTGTGTGGACTGTGTGATGATTTAACTTTTTAAAAGCTTTATATTTACTTTTGGATTTGGCAATGATTTGTGTACTCCGATCGTAAATGATGAAAATATATTTTTTTAGATTATTCAGCGAGAGACTACGCTTCCATAGGTCATTGGTAGTAGAATTTACTTGTCAAACATATCTAAAATTGTTGGGAAATAACGATTTTTGTTATATAATCACTATGCTTAGAGTGGGGAACTTGACAATCAGAGGTAATACCGGAATAAATGAAAGTATCTGCCATGAGAAAAAATTGTCAAAATTGTAACGTTTAAACATCAAAAATTAATTCCATTTTATTACTGCTTGTCCGCTATATGGAGAAATATAAAGAAAATACTTACCCACCTTTGTATATAAAAATCCAACTTTAGAACAACTTAGGTCTTTATACACACTGACACTAGTAAAATTCTGACCACCTTTGCATATAAAAATACAGCTTTATAACAACTTAGGTCTTTATACACAATGACACTAGTAAAATTCTGATCACTAATTTAGCAATGTTTACTATAAAAGCCATACATATTAGAGAAACCATTTTATCAACGACTCCTGCTAACAAGACTTTAGATCAATATCACAAATATTGCTCCACAAAAGTTTTAGGGTTACCCTTAAATCCGTTTGTTTGATTACTGTGCAATAAATACTTGTATCTCATCTAAGCTATCATTATTACTTTCATGTGTATTACTTCTTATAAATAAGATGTTCTTTTATTACGCACTATAACATCCTTTTGTACCACATGATGTAAGGATATGAATCGTGAGCCAGTGGCCTACGTTACAAATAAACACCATTATTATTATTATTATTTTTATTATTATTATTATTATTATTATTATTATTATTATTATTATTATTATTATTATTATTATTATCTTTTCTTTATATAGTTGATAGGTATACCAAATGTGCTTGAGGATTTCTTGTAATTTAAAATTTGCATAACTTAGCATAGTCTAATAAAAACCATTGTTTTAGGAGGAAAGAACCCAATATGAAAGTTTCTAAACATACTTCATTGATCATGTACGGAGCTATGCGATATATTTTCCTGTGAGACTGACTTATATCCATGTCCTGAACAAGCCCTTCCGGTTCAAATACTACATCTCCCACTTCAGCATCCTGTAAAATTAGAATATTATGGGAAGTAAAGGGTAAAATATATTCCATATATTGCTCTTTGGCTCTTGAAGAATTTCAGTATTATATATCTTTTGATTTTGATCATTAAATTATTGATAAATTCAAATTTGCATGAAGAGTACGGTGTCAATTATTGAAATCATTTGTTTTAAATGTACTATCCTTTATCATTTCCTCCGAGAAAGAACGCTACCTTTGAAGCGTTTAAAGAGGAACTCTTTTTCTATTCTATCCTCAACTTGGGGGGAATAACACGATCTATTACCGGGTATACACTTACTGGTTTGAAGGACACGTCAACACGATCACGACTATATGAAGCCCTCATTTTTGATCAAAACAATCACTCAAATTAAAGATAAAACCGTATGGGAAAACTCCTTAAAACTGAATGTGCAATTCATTCATATATAAAACCAGACTTCATTAAAGACATTTTCTACTTCATTATGATTCATTTGATGCTAATTTATACTGAAAGAAGTACAATCTAAGAAGCACTCTAGAACAGTTCATATTGTATGTTTTTAAATTCCAGTTTGTGAGCACAAATATATCAATAAAATCGTAAAAAAACAGACTATTTTTGTCTCACTCACTTTCGTGACAATAGTCGAATGACCAAGTGTCCCGTGTTTTAAAGAGTAATTACCTCTGATACCCTCACATTATATGCTGCACTCATGAAGACTGGAGTAAATTCGTTTACTTCCATCACTCCAACGGTAATATTAACTGACTGAAAATGAAAAATATTAATATTATTCATTTCGGTTGCTTTTCTATGGTTCTTGTCGAATACTTCAAATCATTTGCAAACGGACTGGAATTTCTTTATAACGGTAAGTACATACATTGTCTGGTACCTGTTTGGCTCGGTTTAAGTTAATCCTGTTCGTGCTTATGAATAAATAATGTGCCGAGGATGCATATGGATTGAAATTTCTATCAAATGTGACATACTAATCAATTTATCATGATTAACATAATACATGATACCACGCTAGATTCTGACGAAAAATGATGAACATCATCCACCAACAAGCGTTGCTATTTGTGAATTCGAGAATATTTAATATATGTCATCGTAAAGAGGTTTTATAGTTTCTGATAATATACTCACATAGCCATCGTTCTCGCCACGTCTGCATATCAACGTTACAGATACATTGAATATATCATCATCCTGTACAGATAAAAATAGAAGCATAATAAGCTGACAATAATTAATTAATGTTGATGTTATCTATATTTTAGAAATTAACGCGCGAAACAAATCAAAGACCAATAATTTTTATGACAGATATGCCTAATTTGTCAGGATGATTTCATATCATGGAAAATATGTAAAATATAATAAGATGACTGCATGCAAATGGCAAGGGTAAGTGTGCTATATGCGACACGGAAACTGAAGATTTGGAGTGCGAGATATATCGGAAGATCATTGACTTTAAATCTCAAGAGTTAAAGAATAACTTACATCCATAATGTAATCGTTCAAACTGTTCAATAATATCTGCATGCAGCTAATTAGGGCTTGGAAAAACATTGAGTGCTAAACATTCTAAACAATGTGAGTAACATAAGGTCTGTCTATAAACAAAGCAGGATTTCATACTAGTTTATAATTGTGTATACCGTAATATTCCTGTGTATGCTAGGACCACTAAATATACTTGATTCATTTAGCATGTAATTAATACAGAATGTATATACTCCTATGTTCGTAATTATCAACGAGAGTATTCTGTGAGTATAAATATGACACGCAATCTTCAGCAGACGAATAAAGCTTACGATATGCAAAAGTAATGCTTCCAAATCCAGAGGCATTGTTAATGATAGGACGTGCGACTCGTTCTGATGGCTAATAGTAAACCACTGAGATAGGTTCCTACCAACACGGTGTGTCCAGTCATTGGCAACTAAAGACCATTTAAAATCCTCAGCTTGGTCAATAAACCAATGTGCAATGTTTGTTCCTAAAAAGAAAAACAAACAGTTTCACGACATGGACAACTCAAAGCCCTAAACACGATAGTATAATTAAGCACACAATAAATAAACAAACAAACATAGAAAAACAGAAACTTTACTGTTACTAGCCCTTGCCACATAAATTCGCAAGACACAAATCAATTACTTTATATCAAACTGGTTACATCATGAAAAGATATGTGCCAGTTTTGTTTTTATTAAAATGTAATACGATGTAAAAAAAAAAATAACGAAGCAGCTTTTTCGTTTGAACTGAAGTAGTTGATAAAAAAAATAGTTTAACCCTTTCGAAATACATTTTGTACATTTGGCGATAGCTTTTCGGTGTGATATCTACTAGAAAATTGTCAGTGACCACCTTTGTACAGTTCGACTACCACCATACTTCTCAAAAGGGTGTCATGTCAATATAATGTAAACTATGGCAACACAAATCAATATCATGTGGCGAATAACAGCCATGTAAGTGAATTGAATCCAGCAATGCATTGGATCCCGCAACGGATCACGTGTTTCAAGGATGGATTGTGATAAATGCAATAAACTGACAAGGAACAGTGGAAATCTATTATCTAAGTAGCCTGAGGAATTTCGACTTTTAATGAGTCTTTTTCAAAGGCAAATACAAAACATAGACAAGACAAACAAAAGGAAACATTAAAACTATGTGTTTGCAACACATTACGTGACTATTTCTACATGAATTAAATCTTTACATTTGTTAGGTTTCGACTAGTGTATTTAAACTTGTTGCGGATGCTGGAAAAATATTTAACTTTAACCTAGAAATCGATGAGCCATAACTACATTTGTAATTTTATGTAAATTTATTTGTGTAAGTGCAAATTATATCCCATATATTTCATTGTTATAATTATAATTATAGGCTATTGGGTGACTAATCAGCAAATTTAGAGAATTATTTAAAAGAAAATTTGTCGACTGCATAAAAGATAATTTTATTTGTGCATTGGCTGTCATTTTCTGGTTTTCTTGGTTTAAATCGCTTAGCTTCAATGTTCTAAAGCGACGTATCCAGTAAGATTCCTTCTCTTTTCTGGTTTCAGAACTATTGTTGCAGTTTAAACCAAGAAGACTAGAAAAAGACGAGAGTTTCAATATGATTTGAAACGCCAATACATTGACAGTATTAAGGGCTCTCTAACGAAAATCAGGTTATAAATCATAAATTAGCGAATGAACCCAAATCAAACCTAATACACTCTAATCTTTCAGGCTTTAGACAAAAACATTCATGTGAGGCTGCCTTGATCTCCCTTACTGATAAATGGCTTCAACCACGTGACCAAGGTATACTATTAGGATCTGTATTTGTAGATTTCAGGAGAGATTTTGATCATGAAATCTTTTTGAAGAAAGTGAAGAATTAATGTGCTTTCAACACAGTGCTCGAAATTATCTAGTTAAATTTCCAAACATTTCTTTCTATTTCTGAATTCATAGATGTCATCTTGTTTCAGAAGGCCACAAATACAGCACCTTAGTACTAATTGTACAAAAATATTTCAGTTTCGAATGTATATGAGACAAATTATGGAAACGAAAGATGATTGAAGATAGATATGATAAAATCAATCAAATATTATTTTCTTTTAAAAACACAATACCGTTGAAGACTGGGAAAGCGTAGTAACGCATATGTGTCTGTGTGAGTGGAGGTATGCGTGTTAGATATTCATTAGTAATAAGCTGATCGAGGGAACATGGGAGACAACTGAATTACATTAGTGAAGATTATAAACGATGCTTACCATTTCCGTCTGTTTCTTTAACTTTGACAAACTTTGTAATATTCTGTAGTTGGTCACTGCAAACGCCATCTTTTAAAATGAATGAAACATAAATAAATAAAGCTTTGTATGTTTTGTATTCGACGAGAAAAACAACTATGATGATAATAGCAACAGCAAGGACGGTAATGTTAATAAAAGAGGAAAAAAGAATAAGGATACAATAAGTCAACAAGACATTGGAGATATAAAAAAAATAATACAAATGTAACTTAAACTTGTTATTGCTGCCAACATGCTATTAACTACTACTACTATTAACTACTACTACTACTACTACTACTAATAATATTACTACTACTACTATTACTTCTACTACTACTACTACTACTACTACTACTACTACTACTACTACTACTACTACTATTACTACTACTACTAATAATAACAACAATAATATTAATAATAATAACAACAACAACAACAACAATAATGATAATCATAATCATAATAATAATAATAATAATAATAATAATAATAATAATAATAATAAAACTACAGTTCATACAAAGATGAAAATATGTGAAGTCTTAAAATTAATATAAAAACACTGTATCTTTACTTGCCTTTAGTGAAAACCATTGGCCACTGATAATGCAATAGGACAAGTTGAATTAAAACATAAATAAATTTCAACTGGTGCATTTTTGAAGCTGCTGCACAAGAAAATACAAGATCATGCAAAGAAGCGAATTTATATGGTCTATAATTTGATAGACTAAAAAATGTTCAACCCATTTTACTGACGCAAACTATACGAACTCATTCTAGAATGGCATGAAGAGATAACATACATACATATGCATAATAAATCGGTTGGAACTTGGTCAAAATAAATACCGTGGTACAATTACTCATGATTATCAGTGACCAATATTTGTTGAGCAAGATTTTTCGCTACCGAGGAAATAGGCCCCATGCGGTGTGCTTACCATACCAAATGAAAAAAAAAAACATTTGAGAAATGTCCAGTTTTTACATACTAATCGAAACCTCATTCTATATTGTTTTGTTGTTTGTTTGTTTTTGCTTTTTGTCAGGCTTATATTTGTATGTAGTCCGTGGTTACTCTGAACTTGTTACGCCTTATATATATATATATGCTCCAGCTGTCCGCCTTTATTTTAAAGTACGTCATCGTGCCACATTGTAGCTTTGGGACATATTTTGGGCTGTGTCACCAAGAAAATGTCTTATATTACGGTATAATGTCATCTGTCATTTCGATTTTCGTAATCTTGCGTTTGAACCTTTACTTGAAAAGAGTTTAAAGTAAATGCCTGATTATGTCAAAATGGTAAAACGAACCTTAATTAAATTAGCCATTCAAATCTCAGAGACTGAGTTGTCAGGTATATTATACTTTTCCATGTCGCCTTAACCTCAGTAGCAGTAGTTGTCTGGGGTAATCAAAATCAAAATTTTTTGTCCAATAAATCTGTTACACGACGGTCTTGTGTGTGTGTGTGTGTGTGTGTGTGTGTAGAGAGAGAGAGAGAGAGAGAGAGAGAGAGAGAGAGAGAGAGAGAGAGAGAGAGAGAGAGCAGTACCATTAATGCCAAAGAATGACGTGATAATAAAGAATTTGTAACGTCATTGTTGAATGATGCATTCAAACCATTGTCTCAATATCGGCATTCGCAATACATTCTATTCCCGAGAAGAGATTTTCTTGCGTCCAGGCCTTAGTATTTAATCCTTATTTTGAATAGATTAACCGATTAAGCTTTCGCCTGCAGTAAGCTTAAGCATGTTTGATCCTAACTGACGAATATTAACTCTAAAATTTGCAACGTGTACGTCACGAACGCTTGTAAATAGCTATGTCTTTGCCAGAAATGTGTATTTTACATGGATATAGATAATACGTATTTATGGTTTGGGAGTTTTAATCTAAAAAAGATCTTATCGTGTATAATCCGGACTATAATAGAATATATGTGGCTAACACATCATTGGCCGACAGAGATAGCCCGACTAAGGCAACTGGGCGAAATTTGGTGTAAAATTACACACTGGCTTTTGAATTTGTGATCCCCTACTGCTTTCTTCCACTGGACATACCTTTCTCAAACTTGACCTGCATGGAATATTGTGTAACACCTCACAATTATTTTATTAGAGCGCTATGTGCACCCAATGAACATGGATGAAAAAAAATATCTAAGAAAACGATAATCCAAACTTAGTAAATCATAGAATCCCGACCAATATGTATGGAATCTATGAAGAAGAAAAAAATCGCTAAAATATTTCCTGGAAGGTCAAGTGTTAACGTCAAATAAAGGGACTCTGTAAAACAAAGAAGCTTAGTACAATGGAACAGCTGATTACATTGGTATCCGCAATTAAGCAAGCTCCTTCTAGCAGAAAACCCACATAAACAATGAAGGTATGTAAGAGCCATTTTCCTATAATTAGAGACATCATACTACCTGAAAGCAAAGGACCCGATGTAGACAAAAAAAGGTTGATCCACAAACGTAAAGGCTCAGGATATCCGGCCCAAGTACAACTGTCTTCAGGGTTTCTCAGAAGATTGGTGCTGGATTGTTCATACGACGTCGTGCTGCTGTTTCTCAGAAACTTTTGAAAGGTAAGCTGGTAGAATTCCAGAACTAAATTATTGATGCCAGGATAAAATTTTAAATCAATATGAGGTGCCAAAGGTTATGAACCAGCGGGTCGACGGAATATGGACCTTCTCGGGAGATCATTCGGCAGGTTAGGAACAGCGGACCACGCTAGGCAGTGCCTCCACCATTGAACAGCTGATGTGCAGTCTAAAATCTCTCGTGCTCGTCGACTGGACGCCACAAGATAAATAACATCATAGTTCCTCGTTTGATTGGATTTAATTCAATGTCACTACATGTGTGAACATTTAATTCAGTCTCTCAATATGTGTGGATATCTAATTCAAAAATGTGAAAATAAAGCACGGATCATGCTCGTTGAATAAACATACGTCTTATATAAGTTTATAACTCCAAACATTAATCATATGGTTGCAAGCGGTTATTGTATCCGTTTATGTACGGATCATTTGTGATTATTCTTTGCTATTCAATACATTGACGGGCTACGTCTAGGAATGATATATTTTTTTTTATCCACTGTTGAACATTGTGCGCACGAGTAAGGTGTCTGAATCATTAATTAATCATATGTATTATGAAGTAACATCTCATTCGCATAATTAAGTTTTGTCTTTTCGCTAGATCCAACTCCGCCTGACTTCGATCCTATTACAGAGACGCACATATGTTCTCTGTTCATATATACTACATATTACAGACATATATCATAGTGGTCAAGAAATATTGAAGGCGAGATTCTTGAAAATCATGTCAGGGGACTTTAGGAATTGAAAATTGTACTTTTCATGTGCCAGCAGCTTTTGGTCTGTGCAGTTTCTTAGGAATAATCTGTAGAACAAGAACACATACCCTGGTCTTCTGGTGCATTATGCTAGGGCAGATAAGAGTCTCTCTCTCTCTCTCTCTCTCTCTCTCTCTCTCTCTCTCTCTCTCTCTCTCTCTCTCATCCGGGGAATTCCCATCAATTTTCAAAACTGCCTTGTAAAGCCTCTGCTGAGAAAACAACACTCGACCAATACAATTTAAAAAACTACCGCCCAGTTTCTAATCTCCCGTTCAAATACAATATCTTAGGAAAAGATTGTCCTTACCAAAATTGTATCTCAGCTGAATTTAAACAGTCTTTTCAGCAATGTACAGTCTGCATATAGTCCTTGCCACAGTACTTAAACTACTCTTCTGAAGGTATTTAATGATATTCTTTCTGCTTTGGATAGCGGAAAGATTACAGTCCTCACAATCCTTGATTCATCTGCATCATTTGACACAATATACCATGATATATTACTTCACAATCTCCAAAATGTATTTGGTATTCACAATACAGCCTCACTGTGGTTCAAGTCCTACTTATTCAACGACACAACTTATATCTGCAAACTGAATACACTCCAGCCCAGTTGATCTATGTTGTGGTGTTACACAGGGGCCTATTCTTGGATCTGTTCTCTTCATTCATATACATTCAGCCGCTCTCAAATGTCGTAGATCATCACCCAGTGTCTCACCAATTGTATGCTGATGACACTCAAATATATAAATCTAGCCAACCAACTGAAGTTGATGCTACCATCCAAGGATTAAAGAGGTGCATTTGCTGATGTGAAATCATGGATGACATGTAACAAGCTGCAGATGAAAGATGATAAAACTGAAGTCATTCTGATCACAACACAAAGACTTTCTCTCATTCACATCCCTTACCTCAAACAATAAATATCAACAACACCAACATTAAATTCAGAGTTAGTACGAAACATAAGTGTTACTTTGGACTGTACTCTCACGCTGCACCAACATGTCATGAACATATGCAAGGCTGCAAATCTTGAGCTGAGACGCACCAGTTCCATTTGCAAATATATCTTTCAGTTGATTGCACTAAAACACTTGTCGTGTTGATTAGTACTTTCAAGACTGGACTAATGTAACTCAGTTCTTTCATGTTCCTCTCAATATCTACTCCTGGAAACTCAAAAAGTTCAAAATACAGCTGTCGGATCATCCTTAGAGTACCACGATCAGAGCACACCTCACCACTGCTCTGTACCCCACACTGGCTATCCATTCGATCCAGAATTAAACACATAATGTGTTCTCTGTACTACGTTTCACTGATGGACACCGGTCCAACATTTCTATTTTGCCTCACCCATGTGTATACACCAGCAAGATACTTATGCTCCTCTTCTGACAATCGTATACTCATTATTCCCTCTATGAAAACGAAGCCATATGGACAAGGTTCTTTTGCATACCAGGGCCCAGCAACGTGGAATGAATTGCCTATTGAAATTAGAAATTCACTTTTTATCGACTGCAAGAACAAACTTAAATACCTAATAATGTTTCCTCCCATAAATATTTCAAGCATGTTTTATGTTTTCTAATTTCATGGTGTTTGTCTTTCGTTTTATGAAGTCATATCATTATATATGTTGTAAAACATTTAGAGCTTCTAAAAATTAGGCGCTATACAAAGTCCTCATTATTATTATTATTATTATTATTATTATTATTATTATTATTATTATTATCTCTTTAGCATGTAGCTAGATGTAGCTACATGATTATTTATTTGTAGCATCGGCGTCAAATAAATTGAAAGCTTTTGTTTCAAAGTAGTTGAAAATACATTCTACAATAACACTGCTAGCGGGTGAGATATATTATTTCACAAGAACCTAGAACCTTCCAGTTAGCTTGACAGTCTAGAGACCGAAAGGGTATGGGCTCGAGTCCTATTGTCAGGTCAGCCCAGGTCGGATATCGTGGTTTGCCAATATGCAATTCACTTTATTCCAATTACATAGGCATTAGATAACCTTCATGTAGTGCAGTCAAACTGCGAAAACTGTCAATTATTCTGTCAAATAATACTCAAGAATCCTGCAAAACCATGAACGACGAAGTCATCAACTGAAGTAGCTTATGCGTTTGAACGAATTTATCGATGAGGACCTTTACAATTCCCACAATTATTACACGTTGATTCGGGCAAGGAATTTCAAGGTGAGGTATTATCACTTGTGAAGCATCATAATACCACGTTACGACGAGGACATACTACACTACACCGCGATCAGGAAATTGTTGAACGATTTAATCGGACACTTGCTGAGTGGTTACTTGGATATCAATACACGAAGGAATTTATCAAGGATAAACGATCACGTGAATGGGTCAAGAGATTACCAAGTGTGATAACTGCGCTAAATAATGAAATTACACGGACGATCAATATGAAATCTATTAATACTATCAAAAAGAAGTATATACCCGTACAAACGCAAAATGATTTTTCAAAACAACGAATACTCGGCAATGTCACTGTCAGATATTTATATGAACCAGGTGAGCTTTAAGGTGGTAAAAAAGAGCTACCGATCCTACTTGGAATGTTACCGTACATAAAATATCTTACATAACAAGATCCATGGGTAGACCCGCAATATATAAATTAGATTCAACAGCTTCTCAGCGTGGATTTACTCGTGAACAATTACAAGTGATACCCAAGGATACTTAATTACCACCACGTGGTCTTAACTAGCACCTCTGCGTTTGTTACACTCATGATAGGTCAACATCACATTATCTCTGGTATGACCACGACTATTTTCTTTTCTGTCTGCGGTAAATTGACGAGGATCTTTATCCGAATACTGCCAACGCATTATACAATTACAGGTCGCGCAGTGACTATTCTATTGTTGTTTCATCGTAATTATACATTCGTCATCAATATAAAATTTTCGTCTATTTTTTTAAAATCATGTTTATTTATAACCAGCGAGTTTTTTTCTTATTATTTCATCGCTGACAATATCACTGATTCTGGTGTAATTAGCATCTAAAACAACTCTTCGAAGTTGATTTATTCTTCGAACTCTGGACACTGCGAGATAAACTAAATTCGACCACTCGATGCGATCATCTGCGATTCAAACAATCGTATCGGATATAGTCAATCCCTGCGAAGAATGTATCGTCATTGCGTATCCTAGCGTCCACGGAGATTTATCAGCGCACAATACATCTTCGACAACACTGATATCAACCAACACAATATCATTTAACACGAGAATCTGCTTCTCAGTCTGTCCTGGAATATCAACTTCGATATTCTGTCTTTGTGAATCTGTAGGCCTATAACACAATGGCACTGGAAGTGTTGCAAATTTTTCTTTATGTGTTTGAAACAACCGCGTTTGAAGTGTGTCTCTGACTATCTTTCTACTTGCCACTATCAAATCGTTTGGTCTCCACGCTTCCCAAAAATCATTCAATGGGGTTTCTGAAATTATTTCACGAGCAAATTTCACACTGGATTTTATCCGGTTGTAATCTGATTAATTTCTTGAACTCACTTAATTCACGATCAAGAGATCTATGATCAGTGTTAATAACGTCATAATAATTTACAAAATTCTCAGCTAATCATACGGAGACAAACCGACAAATGGTGGTGGTTGACCATGATCACCCACATTATCACAGCTGTATTTTTCAGTAACAACCACCCGAGAAACAATTTTAATATCTCTAACGACACTGTGCATGTCTCATCCCATATAATAATTTCAGGAATATATTTCTCGCCCATTCGATCAAAAGTCCATGCGTCACCTTTCCATCGAAAGACACTGTGATAAGTGCAAGTATTAACTCCTCGTTGTTTCATCTCTCTTGCAAGTCTGTGTGTTGTTGTTAGCACAATCATGTTTGATTTCCCTCGAAATAATTCGAAAACACGAGTCGTCTTCCCTGACCCACCACATCCATTTCAGTAATTGGTTTTATTTCTACATATTGGATCGGATAATGAAGGGGATTTCGATAGTTCTGATATCTGATTATATTTTTATGTAATTGTTTTCAATCGTAACATCTGCTGATTTAGAATGATCGTGTAACATTTCTTTTTTATTCTCCCCCCCCCCCAAACACTCATCAGAATTTGTAAATTCAACAACTGCTTCGCTATGTTTGATATCTATATAAAATGAATCAGTAGCGACTCTAACCGCAAATTCAGGAAATCTATTTATCATCGATAGCAAATTGATAGAATCATAAGCCAGCATAGAAACCTTTAGATGAACGTACTGGGGACATTCTCCATCTACGTAGGTAACAATTGTATCGAATTTTGTTCCATCGGACAAGAAAGCATCTTTGCGACTGACATATATACCCTCTAGATGTTGCATCCGCGATTATAAAATCGTAGTCAGCATAATCTACAATTAAACGTGAATAATATCGCTTGTGATCATGTGCTCCACCCTGGGTGAATTTACCAATTATTCTTCTACCGAGATCCTTTGCATGTTTATTACTGATTTCAAAGATCTCCATGGATGCTTTAACTATATTTTCTTCGTCGAGATCAGGAACTTTTTCTTTGTAATCGTTAATTATACTATCAAGACTATCGGGTTGTGGTAACCAGATTTCAGTCTGCGCGTGATATGATATAGTGGCCTCGGAGACAGTCAGCGATATCAGTATTTTACAATCGATCATATACCGTAATAACACTATTGGTACCCAGTGTTTTTCAAATATATGTCTACCAAACCAAACAATACAGCAAGGATGAAGTCCTTGGGCAAACTCAAATGATACTACACGAGCGAATCCGGTTAGATGAAAATCGGGTAAAGGCCCATTAATCGCAACTCTTGTCATCGAGTGGGTAGGATGCCCAAATCGTTTAAAATACCCATGGCACTCTCCATACTCGGGAAAACTCCCTGGATAACACGCAACCATATCAACCGAAAAAAAAACATTTTTAGGATCATATTTGGTATTCCATAATCCACCATGTCAGTATTCTATAAAACTGGATTGAACATCTGAGAGAAATTCAGGTCTTGTTGGTTTCCACAGATTTTTCTTTCTCGCGAAATGAGCTGCAACTGACGAGATTGTAAAACAGCTTGTTAGTAATTCCTCGCTATTATCCGTTGAAAAATTCCGAGCTAGTTTTCTCATCGCGTCGTGAAGAAATTTATTACGGGTTATTTTACCGTTAGGTCTTACAACTTGGTCAAATTTACACTCTTCGTCTTCAAAACTCTGAAATAACCACATTGACACAGGATCGGTTTTACTTTCCGTGTGAATAAAATCAAAGAAATTCTCCTCCCCAGAGTTCTCTTGGAAGAACTCTACAGGTAGATATTTTATGGTTCTAACCCGATTCGTATAATACTTCTCCTGTTAACGTTGCTACGGTTATTGGGAATTTAAATATCTTTTCTAACGCAGCTACATTTTGAATTGTTGCCCCATTATCCCTGACTGCTAGTGCCCATTCATTTATCTTTTTACGTCTTAGATCTGTCAGTTTGTTTCCACGTTTGTAAAATGCTCTATTATTCGTTCGGCTACACAATTTATCCTTCCTGACAAAGTCAGCGGTGACAATTTCATAGGTTTTAATTTCTCAATAATCGGTTTGTCATTTATCGGATAAATCCCATAAACAACCGCGGTTACAGGATAAGCTCTCTCGTAATACGGTTTGTCAATTCCAGTCAATACTCCTGGTTTGGAATCCTGACTCACGGTGACAGTCTTTTTATTTTTCAAGATTTGATCGAATTTATCACGAATAATCCAACTACTTGTTTCTGAACGGATAATGAATTCACTCTAAAGAAATACTTTCGATGGTCAAGATGCGATATTATTCCTGTTGCCCTTTGGTCGTTCATGGTAGCATCAACACTACCATCAATTCGAAATGTTGACCAACAATGAAATGCTCCGTCCCGCTTAAATTCGTTAAACCCTTCATGGATTTTATCTATCATGCTTCTATCACTTATTAGACCCTTATTTGGTGCATCTACGGAGACTCTATCGAGATTGAATTTAACAATTTTCCAGGGTTTGATTTTGGATAATCTATCAAACTCCTTCATATTATAATTAAACAAGTATTTAAATAAATAATTTATATATAATGAATCACTGTAAATGGCTTATGATAGGATCAGTAACCGTTTGTAACAAATCGTACAGAAACGAATTCTGTGGATATCATTCACAGAAAGTGCGACGATGAAGCTTAGGTCCAAAACCCTGCATACGATGTGGTGTTGGAGTACGAGATAAGACACAGCTATGTTTCAGTTGTGGTGGTAAACGATGCAGGGAGCTTAAGCGCTATTATGATAAACGAATCAAATACTCTAGCCCTGACTCTGTCCCTGACAGATTTAATGACAAAATCATAAGAACACCTCAAGGCTATATTACTAGATTCTTAATAAATAATACTTAAACCAAACAATTAATTAAACATATAATATAAATGTATAAAAATGAGTCAAGAATTTCAATCACACCTCACGATCATCAACTATGAAGCGTCTCGTGATGGTGTAGTCAGACACCGTAAGTTGAAAACACCAGTAGGGGTTGACAACAATCAGGGGTATCTTAGATTTAATGCTGGGAGAAAAATATATCTTAATCACAAATTCGTTTTTGAATGTTTCAACGGATTGATCAAAGATGGTTTTATGATTGACCATATTGATGAATGTCCAAAAAATAACAAATTGCATCATCTTCAAGCTATCAATCAAAGTGAGAATACCAAACGCGCAATGTACCCAAAAATTGCAAAATCTGTCAAATCACTCAACACAGAAACTAACGAAGAAAGAATATTTCAATCAATGAATGAAGCCGGTAAGCATTTTGATATTTCTATGCCCTCGGTTAGACGTGTTGCAGAACATATATATAAGTCAGCACTTTCAAAGCGATTTGGACACAACATTATACAGTAAAGTCTTATTAACACTCATACCAATGCGTAATTATTATGAAATAGTCAATAAAAAGTTCACTTACCTGTATGTTCACTCCTGGAATACACGCGGTTGTAAAAATTTTATAGTCTACGCAGATAGAATTTTTCCAGGATAAAAATACCCAATTAGTCGTTGATTGTGGTATTCATTGATGATAAATAAAATCCCCAATTATTCAATGATTGTGGTATACCCAGTGATTCATTGTTTGTGATATTCATTGATGATAAACAAAATCTCCGATTATTCATTGATTGTGGTATACCCAATGATGATAAAACAAAATACCCAATGAACCATTGATTGTGGTATTCACTGATGATAAACAAAATCCCCAATTATTCACTGATTGTGGTATACGTAATTATTCATTGATTGTGGTATACCCAATGATTCAATGATTGTGGTATTCATTGATGATAAACAAAATTCCCAATTATTCGTTGATGATAAGACCCACTGGAAAATTCTCTGCGTGGACTATAAAAGACAGTGAAATCTTTATAACCGCGTGTATTCCAGGAATGAACACACAGGTAAGTGAACTTTTTTTTTTATTGATTCGTTATTTGTGCTTAATGATGAGTAATATATCTACTAACGAATTGGTAAAAGTACAAAGGGAGTAACTCCTGCTACCATCTGCTACTGTTTTTATTTTTGTAATATATATATATATATATATATATATATATATATATATATATATATATATATATATATATATATATATATATATATATATATATATATATATATATAATGAATTACGAAAATATAAATGACACAATTTCTGCAATTACAGATTTAAAAAATTAAGAAATAAAATTATCAGATAAATTAGATTGTAATCTGGGTTTTTTTTCTGATTTTCAGTATTTAGAAGATATAGCCCAAAATAACAAATATGTGTTACCGTCCCAGTACGGATTCATTAAAAAATACACCAAGCCGTTAACGAATCATTAGCATATAACAGCGATGTAACTAAATGCATTCCTCTATTTACCGAAGTAGACAAGATTAGGTCTAACCTAGGTAGATAATATGAAGTTAAGAAAACTATAAATTCCAGAATTAAACAATTAAGAGAACTAATTAAACACAACAACACACTACCATGAAGTTAAAAACGAAATATAGTAACACGCTACCAGGAAGTTTGAAAACGAAATATATAGTAACACTCTACCAGGAAGTCCTCCGGGTATTTATAATGAAACTAGATCAGTATAATTTTTTGGAGCCACGTAACACGGAGGTAATATAACACTGATATCTGAAGACGTAAATCTCAATGGGAACTCGTTTAGGTAAAAAATATTTTCGGTGATAAAATCACTGTGGAAATCTTTGGGATTGAGAAATTTAGATGGAAATCGTTTACGATGAAAATCCTTTAGGATTTAACATAAAGACTAATTTGTAAAATCTCTTGCCCTAAGTCAATAAGATTATTGGATTGGTCAGTGAGTTTAAAATTAATTCTCGTTAATGAATCATTATGCCATCATATATACATCGGATTGATTGGTTTTTCAATTATTAAAAATCCGAGTGGAGCCGTTGGTGCAAACGAATATACAATGTATCCCTGCTGGGCCTGATTTTATCTTTCCAGATTTATTTGGCAACTTCCATCAATAGCGTCACATACTAGATTTAGTGCAATCACCAAGGATATATTAACATTAGCAGGAACAATGTGCCTATCTGCCCCGTCTGGGTCATTATTATGTTTGAGGATAGTTGTTTGTGGTTGTGGTATTTGTTTCCATGCGGCGAGTATTTGTGGGAAGTACACATCTATGACATCACTGACGGATTTTTTAATTGGTCTACATTATACACTGGAAAGTTATATTCGGGGACATCTTCTACACGTATATTATATGCTTTTGGAAATTCTATTCTTGTTTTAGGATGTGTATCATTTAAGACCGTTTGAATAATCCATAAATTAAATAATTCCATATCGGCGATAATTTAATTACATATTTCTATGTATTTGATGATTTTATCACGCGGGGATTCTTTGGAAAAATACTCTCCTAGTATATGTCTATATTTTTCAAATTCATTATTTATTTTTATGAAATGTTCAGTAATTCTTCTTGGAATGGCTCGAAACTACGTACCACCTGGTTATATTATTTCACTATAAAAAACAGAACTCGAAAATTTCCTTCGTATGATATCATTGCATCATGATATGATTCTTTATCTCAAATATAATCAGAGATTTTAGGTTAGAGTAAATTTTGATAAGATGGTGCTTAATTGTAACTATGTAGTTTATTCTGACTGTATGTGGATATTTTTTGCGATGATACTAAGAATCCCTGTAATTATTGTCGCCGATGACACACAAATTGTGACAACTACAGGTAACAGTGCTGTTATCGCTGATAACAATATACCCGTTCCAGCAATTACACTTGAAACCGAATACACAATAATATCAACTCTGGTTATTCGCCTGCGGTATTTTATTTTTATCTTCGCGCTATACTCGTCAATAAGATATTTTAGTTTAGTTTGAAACTTACGGACTTGATCATATCGATAGAGTTGGATATTCATTATACTATTTACTTAAATCAATTACAAATTCTACGTAGTAAATCATTGATGCCTGAACTAAATTGATGTCAGAGCTACATTAAAACTGACAGAGATTATTGAAAATGTTCCCATGGCACCCTTATCTATTATTGCACTTGCAGTATTAATTCCAGTAGATGTATCCGATGACACCTGAACTTGTACTCCTGAAAGCAGGGTCAATCTATAGATACCTCTGACTTCAGTGATAATATTAATAATATTATTTTGAGGTGTCCAGTAGAAAGATTATTGATATGTCGAGTACAGGGTATTAATATTTTGTTTATGTGGTATCTTGAAAATCAACAATGATATCGTCCTGTGTTTGTTTAATCGTATCAATAGCTGTTTTAATATCAGAAAGTTTCATTCGGACAGTCATCGGAGTTCCAAATAAATTATCTGCGGTCTCATCAATTTTTCTAAAATTCTTACGAAGATTTCCAAACATGCCTACATGAACATCATATTCAGCTCGCAGCGCATTAATTTATCATCTGTGGTTTTATGCTCAGCGTGCAGCGTCGTTTGTTTATCATCTGTGGTTTATGCTCAGCGTGCAGCGTCGTTAGTTTATTGTCTAACACATCTACATATTTTTTTGTCACAGCATCAGTGTCTAATTTTGGATCGCCAAGTGTGGTTATTTTATTTGAGTTCATGTCGAGGGGACATGTCATTGAATCACCGGATTTTTTTACTCGATTGTTGTTAATATTATCTATCACAGTTGGCTAAAGAACTCCTGGTTTAATTTTACCGGCGGATTTAAACACAGCTAGGGAATTATCGGTTACTCCATTAATTTTAACTAGAATATCATTCACGGAAACATTACTTGTTTTCAATTTCCCTTGTTTGTCTTGAAATACGACTATTTCGTCTGGATGCACACTTGCGAGGTTTAACATCTCGGATATTTCATCTTCGATATTTTTTAACTTCATTGGTTGCAGATATTCCCCCGTTGGGTTTTTTTCAGGCTTGAGAGAGATCCTCCCCAAATATCAATCATTGTGCGATCAACCATTATATTTTAAGATCTCTCTAAAAAGCGATTACTCGTATATTCGTTTACGGTTTTATGGGGTGGTTTAGTTGATGATGATATAGCGTTAAGTACATTTAATACCTGCTGGCCGCATATTGGTGGGTCGGTCATTTTTTGTGTTGGTAGCGTGGAGTACCAGATCGCAATTTTAATTGATGTATAAAACGCATAAATTCTTAAGGGGGCACTAACCCATATGAATAAAAATAAACAATTACACGTGGATCAATCGCGTATGCAACCCAGCGAGTCCCAGGTTCGGTGCTGTTATCAAGCTTAATGATACCGGTTTCAGTGCTGTTTGATTGTTGTGGTAATTGATCTCGCATAAAAGCACCTCCTATTTTTTTATTCTTTTTTCTTTGGCAGCATCGATTAAATCAAAATTTGACAATGCTGTTAGTAAATTGTCCCTGGTAGTCTCAGGCCGTTCCGCTGTACCATGAATACTGAGTTCCTGGTAGTCTTAGGCCCTTTCCTTTTACTGATCGTCTCTTTTTTTTAATAGCTTCCAGTCGCCATCCCAGCGGCGGTACCATCAGCTCCGAGAGTGGCAGCTTTCGCGACGGCGGGGCAGCGGCGGCAATTGGCGCTGGTAACGCAGCGAGAAGTGGAAATATACCACCTAACTTTATCATGTCTTTGATCGCTGACGCAGAGTGACCTGAACACCTTTTTAATCTTTGCTATCATCAATGAAATGCTTAATCTGACGAGCTGTCAGTGATAGTTTATTCTGATCACCAGACATTTGATTGTGTTTTAACGATATTGCAGTTCCACATTTTTTAGCTGAATCCGATTGCAACTGTTTAATATGACCAGGAGTCAGAGTAACACTAACATGACTATATGACATTTTATTTAATACGAGATTGATATAATTGTCTACGTGTTTTTGGAAAACATTTACATGTTTTCTACTGGCGCATCAACTACCCTCATTCGTCCACCAACACCTTCGAGTAGCATTGATTTGTCACTGAGAATGACAGCAATTGCTCTGTAATTAGGGATAGTGATAGCAACTGCTGAATTAGTCGGAAGAGTTACACGAGCACGGAAATGTATGTCAACGACGAACTGTCTGGTTAATCAAGGTGTTCCAACGAAAAGTAATAAATCAGATATCGATTTCTAAAATCTAATTGTGATATTTGCAGACAGGTATCTACATTATTATCACGTCCCATAAATGTCAGCTAACGATGATATGCGCGTGTTATTTGGTTTTGTCCGTAATTAAGTAAAATATCATCGGATGTTTCTTGTTGTCCGTTTATCCTCAACGAGACTTCAGTAACACCCAGTTGATCAAATATCATATGGCTGCGTGTTTGTGAATTTAATCGCGTCTTATTCTGTAACGCAACAAATATATGCCGCGGCGCAAAAACACCTTGTTTTCATGCCATGTGCCATGTAAATATACCGTTAACAGAAGTCTCCATAATATCTGTTGTTGTTCTTAGCCATGATAGCAATGATTTACCACCTGTATCCATAAACAATAGTAATTTTTCCTCTGGGGTGACTGATGGAGTCATTTATGGCATCCACAATGAAAGTTTTGTTATTTTTACTTTACCATCAAGAACACCATCACCATGCCAGATTGCATCATTATCATCACCTTTTCGCACGAGGACTATTGTATGTTTCGCTCCAAAGATAACCCTTCTAACATTTCTGGAAAATCCGAAAATATGAGATCATGGAATCGCGCATGAAAATAATCTACGCGGTCCTTGCAACATTGATACGCGTGTTGCAAACCCTAGGTTGTATTTGGTAGCATTAACACCACTGATAATATCAAAACCAGCAGCTGGTCTTGTATATCCGGCTGGTGCTGGATCAACTGCAGTATCTCGAGTTGCCTTTACTTTAACATACTAAACATATTCAGCGTGATCAATAATATCCTTAGCGTACATCATAGATGGACCTGCTGATCTTCTATAATCATCAGAATATCTCGCTAACCCCATTATTGTTGTGGCAACATCAACATCATGCTCAATAGATTCAATCTCTCTTATATCGATCATATATCTAGCGCTACTAAATAATGCCATGGTACCATTATTGACAAAACCAACTGGCAAATTTGAGTCATATTCCCCCATCAGCATTTGTTAGAAGTTCTCCTTCTACTTCGATAAATGCTTCAGCGGGTAGAAAATATTTGCTTGTATCTTGAACCTGAAGTTCGATTCTTGATCGACTATTTGGTTGTATTGCGTTATAGGAATAAAACTGATAATCGCGTACAGAATCATTTTTTAGAACTTGGGCATCCATATCCAATTAAACATTTTATTATATATTTCTCGATCTAAATCGCAATCTCGCTCGGTATTTCAAAACCACTTCCCGCTATCACATTTGCTGTAATATTCCCCTGAGCATCAAATCCTTCGTTTATTCGCTCTGCTATTCTTTGATCCACCTCGCTGTTTATTATTTTACTAATACTCGCAGGCATAATCTCAATAAATGGTAGTTTTCCCGGTGGTGAGTTTTTTTCGTGGTCGAATCAGCGTTATTAGTTTTTCCTTGGCTGTGGAAAATGCTTTACCGGCAACATCAGCAACAGCGCTAATACCCTTGTCACGGATAACATCAATAGCTTTCATCGATAATTGTTTTGCGATTGGTGCTATTTTTGGAGCCATCCTTGCAATAACCCTTGAATAACATTACCGAGACCATCTCCATAATACACCTTATAAATAGGCAATCGTGAATTTACTACGTAAGTCATAGTTGGCTTATAGTAGTTGTAGTGTATGATCATTTTATTTAAATGCTATTTATCTAATCCCATTACTAATTGTCACGGACAATCATTCTCCGGTGACATTAGTCACTGTGGTAATCGTCAATGAGTTCATCGATAAATTCTTGATATACATCAATATCCATGATTACCGCCTTCAAATAGTCGTCGGCAGATATCAGCGGCTTCATTAATTATTTTCGGTGAGTTATTTACTGCTCGTTTACCCCTAATGAGAATTTCTAATCATGCTATGTCGTCTAGAATATTATTAGGACAGGGAACATGACCACGGCCATGGGTTCCAGAATGAGAAAATCCACTTGCAAATTTTTCACCAGTTGCTCCTTGCGCATCATCATCTTCTTCTCGATTAGATGGTATATACAATGATTGAGGATCTTCTTGTTTTTTTTTTGTCTCCGTGCTTGTCTTCGTGTTGGTGTTTGACGTTCTTTCCTTTGTCTTTGACGTTCATGTATTTGTCTTTGACGTTCTTCTATTTGTCTTTGACGTTCCTTTTCTTGTCGAACATCATAATCAGCAACTCCTTTTTAAATTCTTTATAACCCAATTCTTTTGTATTTATACGTCCAATCCCCTGTTCCATTAATAAAACCAATGAATCCAGTCACCATGTTGTATTCTTTCTCTTTATATTCTTCTTCTAGCAAATCTTTTCTTGAATAATAGCTTTGGACAGCAAAATCACCAAAAACGTAATAATCCTTAGGTTTTAATAGTTGAAATTGTTTTATTAATATTTTAGCTCCATCGGTAAATTTATCCATAAAAGAAACGCTTTTTTTTTAGTTTTACCAACAGCGCTTTCCTGTTCTTCAACATCAACTAGAGATTGTGGTTTAGCTCCAGCGATCTATCTTCTATCTTCATCGTCAACAATATCTTCCAATATAGCTTTCTCGGTAGCCAATGCAGCTTTCTCAGTAGCTGTAGTTACCGGTTTAAATAATTGTGCAGTATCTGTTGCAAAATCAGCTTGAAATTCCTGTCGCGCTTGTAATTTATTTCTAACAGAAACTCTCATATGGATAAATCTTATTGCCTCTAATCGCTCTCGAGCTAGTCTAGTTGTTAATGATTCTCCTACCATTATTGTTATATGATATGATTTAATTCATAATAACTAACAAACCCACGACAACAATGTCAGAGGCAATTTCTATTTTTTCGATTTTGCAACAGTGTTGGTTGACAAATAGAAACTTCGGTTGAACCGAAACTGCCATTTTTCAGTTTTGTCTTAATTAGTTTCGGTTTATTTTTTTATTTTGTCTGAATTAGTTTCGGTCTGTTCACACCTTCTTGCTGCTGGTTAGTATATATTACCCAATTAGTTCCAATCTACATCGTTATCTCAATGACAAGATTTATAAATGAGAGAAAGTATGTTATGTAATACAGTAAAACCGTTCTTTGTATGGCAACATTTTATTTAGCGTTATATTTTTAAAAAAATCAAAATCATATATATATATATATATATATATATATATATATATATATATATATATATATATATTTAAAATCTAGCTGCAATACGATTCCAGTAAGTAAACAATTCACAAGACTTGGACTACATCGGTATCAACAAAACAGGTTGTTATTAACATTTGAAGGAAATATCTAATTGATCAGTGGGTGTAGGGAAGAGGATGAAAAATATTACAAATAAAAAAGCAGCGAGAAATATGTTTCAATTCATTTTAATGAAATGACGTTATTTTTGTATTTGATTAAAGAATTCGAAGTTGCTTAGCAATCTATTTCGCCTTTGACCATCCATTTAGCACTAAATGAAATGTATTAAAAAGGGGTTGCAAAAGGTTTTCATGATGTATTTTTTAATATTTAAATACCGGTAAACACTTGTTTTGAGATTTTCGTTATTCATGCAAAGAGCTCTTGGGAACGACTAATATGTATGACGGTTCTAACAATGCTTTGTAATGTTTTTAAACTGTTTAATGCAAAATATACAAAGAAAAAAGCCAACACAAATTTGCAAATACAAACTGTTGGACCGCTCTGGTGGCCTACTGGTTAGAGCGTCCGCCTCAGATGCGGGAGGTAGTGGGTTCGATCCCCGGCCGAGTCATACCAAAAGCTTACAAAAATGGTACTAACAGCTGCCTCGCTTGCCGCTTAGCATTAGGATGATAGTATTAGGCATGGTGTCAGGATAATGTGACTGGCTGGGACATCATGCTACATGTCTGCAACACGATGCCCCAGTGCTAGGCCCAGCTATAAACTGCCATGCTGCAAACATCGTAGCGAAAAATTGTTAAAAATCCACAGCACACATAAAAACTGTGGTATTCTTTCTCCCGTTAAAAATAACAGTTCGCATTTGTAACTGGCATTAGAAGTATTATTAGTAATGCTTATCAGGTGGATCACGGTCAGTTAACCTTTGATGACCCCGTGCACTATTATGTCACACCTACCGATGTCCGGATGAATAAAGTCAAATTGTCTTTTTATTTTTAAAATTTACATTGTTAACTTGACTACTTAGTTTAAGTGCATGAAAGAATTGGTGAATTTTCGTTTGAAAATGATTTTGGTTTTTGAATGGATTGCAATTTGGAGGGATGGTTCAAAGAAAAATACAACCAGCAATGATAGCAATATCGATTTTCTGTGCTACTGCTACCGATTTCCCTAGTGATTTCCTTCAATGCATACTTAATTTATGAAACGTAAATACAATTTAAGACTTTTTTCTTTTTCTACAGTTCGGTAACTCGGTTAGTTTCATATTTTAATGCCAAAATGATAATGTGCATGGCTACAATTATTAAAACTAATTAAGTGAAAAATTAGTTATACTTTCATGTTTATAAAAGCTGTGGGCAAATTTGTGTACCACCAAAGTTTCATATATATATATATATATATATATATATATATATATATATATATATATATATATATATATATATATATATATATATATATATATATATATATATTGGACAGACTGCTCACACTATATTCCTGTATGCTCACTTAAAAGAGGTAGTTATTCTCTTGCAGTATCGTCGTCTCTGACCACGATGTGGTCGGTTCGGGTGTGAAAACTCCTTGTTGATCTCTTAATTTTCGACTTGTCAGTAGACCAGAAGAATTCCAGAGCGGCCTGCATTTCATATTGTCTTGTCCCGTCATAAATCTCCGGCTCTTTAATTATCGCTTTTTTCCTCGACCTCCTCATCTTTCCATTTTCAGCGTCATCGGTTCCTGTGCCAGTATCTTTCATCGGTAGTGGCGGAAGAATACCATGTCTACCTGTCGGAGTCAAAGTAAAGAGAGGATTTCCATCAGGAGATGCTTCATCGCCTTTGTCAGATTGATTTTCCTCCTTCTCGGTGACTGGGTAGACCATCTTCCGGTACCGGTACCACAGTAAGAAGACAGTGATTGCTGAGGCGATGAGAATTATACCAAGTACGATACTAACAGCAATAGTTACTGACATTAGGGTGCCAGTGTCGTCTGTTTGATTTTTTTCCTGAATACTGTTCGTTCCATTCAGGGCAGGATCCCTTTCACGTACTCTGACCATAAGTACAGCAAGCGCTTCAGGTTGGCTGCTTTGCACCTCTGCTGCCTGAATAAGATAAAACAAATAAACGTTTTGCAAGATGGATTCTTTTATATTGGCATAACATATGTCATTTCACAATATGCCTGCATTATTATCAATTGCTAGGATTTTTTCAAGTGACTATTTACCTGCTGGAAACCATTACAATACTTATTAAAAGAATCTATTTGAAATTAAAACGGTGTCAGATAGAATCAGATGAAGATTCTTATACATATAAAATGCATGCCGTAGAGAAATAAAAGTTGTCATTTAATAAAAATTTTAAATAAAGATTCTAGACACGTACAATTTTAAACAGTTGTTATTATTTCAACATTTTTATTCCAAAGTAAATGAATTTTTCTGTCTTCACCTAAACTTTATATTAAATTAAATATCAAAACATATTAAGGTAAAATGTTATGAGTATTCTTTGCTCAGTTCAGTTACCTTGATAACTAATCTTTGTGATATCCATCTGGCTTGAGAGGCAGGTCTGACCTGATATATGGTACAGGTGTTTCTGTCTATACCAAAGAAACCACCAGATGGGTCTGAGGAAAATAATATAATTTTGATAAGGCCGTGATGAATGAATATCATGTCAGAGGTTATAACTAATGTAAAACCACGCGAGGAATTTTAGCTTTGAATTGAGTTTTCGTTTTCTCTAATAGTTTGTGCGACTAATTGATATATGTGACCAATATTTTTTATAATTAAAAGAAACTGCAGACTTTAAATGATTGCACTACTGCTGGCACAAAGTAGTCCTGAAACGGTCAATACATTTTTTAACCATATTAAGTTAAATGATCCGTTGCCAGTTAATCGTAGTCCGAAAGAGATCATGAACCGAGTCTGAACTAGCAAGATAATCAAAGTTGGCAAACTTATAAAATTTGCGTGTTACAATGGCAGATGCAAAGATAGTTCCCGCTTCTTTTTGCAAGAGCTCAGTGTATACTTTCTACATTTAATTGTCTTGTTTTATTATCCGCCACTTCATGCATTTATCTGTATCAATCAGGCCGATTATTCAAATCACATCAACGCTTCGTGTTCAGTCTTGTGTAATGGTAATGTTCAAATGACTTTGACGCAAAACCACAGGATACCAGAAGAATGTTGATCAGAATACGAATATATTACATTTTGAGACTATGCGTTACAAAGTAACAGTTCACGTTTTTGAAGAAAATGCCTGGCGTCATTAAGCTGATTCACATATTCAGTCTGTTTATAAAATTTTGCAATAAATTGTTTAGTATTATATGCTGAGGGTGAGGTAGGTTTACCGGTCACCTCATTTTGCAGCCTGTTACCACGAATACTTATTCCGGCAAACATTACATCCCTAGCAAAAAAAGCACGGTAATCTCTTTAGTAGCACATATCTAAGAAGTATTTCAACACATATATTTCCATAAGTCCGGACAGGCCAAAGTCGTGAATACAAAATCACGAAATGAAATGATAACAAGTTTAAACAAGATATGTTTTTAAGTTTTTACGCAATGGGCAACAATAGCACAGTCACAGTTAATACTAAATGGAGAATTTGCAGATATGTAAAGACCAAATATCTGCAATATCTGTTTAAGTACTCCTCGTGCTGATTGTCAAAAGTTAGTTTCATATTATAAAAATACATAAACCACCACCCACCCCCACCCACCCGCCCCATTTCAAGTATTAAGGCCCGGCCCTAGAATGTGCGGGTCCCAAGGCAGCATGCGAGACTTATGGCAACACGCGGTGAGCGGGGCTCCAAGTTAAAAAACTGCATTGTGGAGTTGATTTCCTGAAATCGCGGGATCCAAGGCGGTTGCCTAGTTCGCCTTGCCCTAGGGCCGGGCCTTCAAGTATTTTTCATTGATGAATAAAATTAAATCCTCCTTGTATGTTGATCTAGATGGTATCCACTTTGTGAGCTCTACAATAATGAATTATTCCATGAACCAGTAATTGTTAGCAAATTAACGCTGTTGCTAAAATGGTAATGTCTGCTGTCAGTACATAGAGGAAAATGTTAAGTGTATTAATATCCTACCTTGGTAGAAGCTGTAGACGATTGTATGGTTCATAGCGTCAAGGTCTCGAGCCTTGATCTCTGCAGGTTTAATATTTAACGGACCCTGTGAATGAAAAAGTAGTACCTTGAAACAGAGTAATATTCATGTTTCTTTTTCGGGTAAAAAATAACTTTTAGCTTATTGCTACGAAACAAAATAAAAATTACCATGGGCATCCAGATGAAATAATTAAAATTTCAGATTTAAGACTTTACTTCTAGCTAACAATTAAGTAGTTGCATAATATTTTCTGTGTTTCAAAACTTGCAATCTAAAAACAATGTTTAGCACATTCGTTTTCTTATCATGCATACCAATTTGGATGGTGTGTTACAATGAAATAAATACTAAGTGAGTACCGTATATGAAAGGTCTGTTACAGCGGTATATTCTGGTACCAGACATGGCATATCACATCCGGGATAAACAAAGTCCGGACCTTGGTCGTCCGCGTCAATGACATTCACTTTTAAGGTGGCATAGGAAGTTCTGGCTTTCGTGTCAACGGTATCCTAAGCATAGAGAAATTGAACATTTGGACAGAAAATGTATTATATAGGCAGAAATTTCGTTATTGTTCAAAAATGCATTTATTTATATACTAGTAAATGCTTTCAGAATATGAAATGATTCAAATATGCATATATTTCGATTAAGCTGATTTTAAAGAATTAGAAATGGCTAGTTGAATTCAAAATAGTTTAACGTTTCGTGCATCAGATATTCTCGTTTTAATAACCTTGTCAGAAAGTTTTGCTCTTACCTTTAGTTCATGGGTATCTCTCAGCTTTTATTACTTTTACTTGAATTGTAAATTGAGTCTGTCGGAAAATAATTTTATATTTCCTCCTAATTCCTTTTCATTAGCATATATATTTTAATATACAGCTGGCGTGTGTATACGCAGTTTTATCTATAGATGGTGTCTTAAGGAGTGTACGATGAAAGTTAGGCAAAGAGGGCAGATGTATATGGAACATTTTGGTCATTTTTAAAATGGAAAACCTTTGATATTTGTTTTACTTTGATTGCTGTGTATATAGCCAGTTGTGTGTGTGTGTTTTATATATATATATATATATATATATATATATATATATATATATATATATATATATATATATATATATATATATATATATATATATATATAAAATGTTCAAATTCTTTCTTCATTTTTTATGGTGGGACTGTCTGTACGGGTAGCTTACAAATACTGCGATATCCATTACTGTGCTAGTTGCTGTGTTCTAATGTCTTATATAGCGCCAGAAGTATAGATATATCTAGGATAAACAGATGATGATTGGGAGATAGGTTATCACTAAATTGCACATTCTTAACGAGGTAGCAATATTAAGTTGGTGGCAATATTTCGATTAATTCGTGTATTGATTTCACGAAACGAAATTAAAAACATTATTCCTAAAAATGGCGTGTTTAAAGCCTAGGTCGTTAAAGTTTCAGACGTTTCTTTATCTAATTATTGAGCTAGCGGCACTTTCTTACCAGTGTACAACTTTTAAATGACAAAGTCTTACCTTGACTGAAATATTGAGGTAGAAATTTTTGTTGTTTGACTCATAATCAAGGGATGAATTAAGTATTATTTGTCCTTGTGTGGCATCATTCAACCTAAATGTTCCCATACCGTCAAACTAAAACAATAAATGGTTAATACAGAAGTACTATTATATCTGGCCAATGCAAATGAAATTATAACAAGAGTACAAAAATAAAATGGCGATTCTTTTTAGCATGTTAAATCTTCATAAATATTTTCAATGCAGAATTTCGTATAGTCTCTCAGAAAGAAATTCAAACAATTACTATTCTTACGGAATTAAACATTATTGCATATGACATAGGAACAGTTTTCATCGCTGAATATTTATCACTGACGTCATACTACTCTTAAAGCATAGGGACAAAAAAAGGAAGCTGCATAGTCACTTTTATGTTTCCATGTCCATATTTTGCATAGAAGCCAACTATTCTAATTTATTATTATTATTATTATTATTATTATTATTATTATTATTATTATTATTAAGGGTCACAGTTTGGATACTATGCTGAAGGTTGGGACAATAATCATTATAGTTTACCAGATGGATACTATGTGGATGAATTCCGAAGTTGAAAGTGGTTGACTCCGTGGGTCTGTCGTCATCTGATGCTTTGTCAAGAAGACTGTATACAATTGTTCCCACCGCTGTGTTCTGTAAAAGAAAGTTTCTCTCTTCAACTGACAGAAAAGAATCTGTCCACATGTAATTTAAACTATAACAAACATCAATTCACGACTGACTGAGACTGTCGATGATCCAGTCCGAGTCATCACATAATAACGGACAAATGAAACTGTTACACGCAGTTTAATCAATAGTTCTAACGAATCTCATATAAAAATAGTCCTATTCGAAGATCCAATGAGCTGCCAAGGTGGCCATCTTGAAAATCGTGTTATAGCAACTTTTTGTGAACGGATGGCGGTATGGACAATGTGTATTACTCAAATACTTTCATGGGATATAAATGAAACAGGTGCCGACCTCACATCCCTTGTGAATATTTGCTATCACCACTACTTCTAAACTATGGACAGTATTGAGTTTGGTTGCAGTGAAAACACGTTCAGCTGGTTATAAAAAATTAATCGTGAGAATATGACCTCCAGTATTGGGGAAATGTATTTTATTTTTATTTTTTTTTTAAATAATTTCCCCAAAATTGGTGGTCATTTCGACATGGGAACATAGGAAAACGAATTTTGGATGAGATGTGGTTAGTCCAAAATGAAATTAGAACTGATGTGATATCCAATAAGGCTGACATATTGAAAGTCTTGTTATTGCCGCATCCTCATACTGACCTTATGGTTCAACGAAAGGGTTCTTGAAAATGGTCCTAACCTCCCCTCTAATTTCGCCTCTACATTTGACGCTAGATATTCTAAATTCATAAACACTAAAATGTGTGATTTTGTTAAGTATTGTTCGGGTCTGAGTGAATTATGAAATACCTGTCAGTGTATTAATGTAGTTATCCAGTTCATGTATTTTGCACCAAGCTGGTTTTACTGACACATCGACAGGTTCATTTATATTATTAAATGTCATAACCACCAATGAACGTTCACAAGTCTTGTATCAGATATAATGGTTTTCAAGGGTTTATTACATATAAACTTAATAAGAACCTATTTCACTAAAATCCATTCATGACAGATGTTTCCTACCTCTTATAGTTAGGTATAATGTGTATTGGCAACATTAGATCAAATTCAGTAGACTCAAGTAAGTTCCCTTACCTCTGGTATGTTTAGAGGTCCGAGGATTGATAACTTTGGATCAAATTCGTTAACATCATTGATGATGACTCGGATATGCTTATTTATCTGAAAGAAAAAAGATATGTTTAGAGTAAAATAAGCCCATCTATCAACATTTTTCAATGCATTTGAAATTCATTGCACAAATATACTATTGGAATAAAACTTTTAAGTACCTCAGGTCTCTGCTGCATTTATAATGTTGTCAGATTAATTATGAAATAAATATTTTTAATGCCTGAGTAAATATTGAATTCACATTCATTGATTGAATTCATTAATTTATTTAAACGATTAAAACTCAATTTATGGAAGTTCTAGGTGTTATTTGATTTGGTGTTCTTGTTCATGTTACAAAAAAAAAATCCTGCAAATATAACAATTCTTATCGCTAAAATGAATTATCGAATGCTTTTGTTGATATTTTTTTAAAAATTCAGAATAGGCATAGAGTTAAAATATATAGTCTTTACGTTATGTTTCAATCAATTGTTGCTGGTACTCGGAGCGATTTATTAACACATATTACTATCTTGGACACACAAAGTCAAATCCAGCTTTGTAAGCACATCTATTGACGTAACTGCCTCTTTGGGCCGGGACATACATAGATTTTCAAACTTTCCTTTCCACATCCACAGACAATACAAATAGATTACAGTTGATATCACATCACGCGCATCTGAATTGAACTGAGTCCCCATGGCCAAGAAGTTCCCGCTCTCCGTCACTCATTGGTTAACAGCATGGGACAAATTTGCTACAATGATATGCATGAAATCCCACATGTAGAGTACTGTGCTATGTCATCACGTGGAAGTCATCACTGAGTTGACTGAGCGCAGTGCGCATTGGAGATAGTATAATGAGCAGCTTCGACGCCTGAGATGGAAGAAGCAAAGTGGGGTTCCACCCACCTCGAACTTTATTTGCGATCTGTTCTTGACAGCATGGGTGACAAGACGGCCATCAGCACTGCCACTTTAGCATCGTCATTCTCAAAACTGAATCCTTCAAAAGGGGGTTGCATTGTTATGCAGGGCTAGCACGTAAATACCAGCATAACTGTTTCAATTGTTTGGAAACTCATCCCTTCAACAAATGCAAACTGCCCAATCAAAAACCGTTCAACTTGTTGCCAAAATATGACCCAGACCGGCTAGACCTGACGACATGCAGCCGTTTCATGGTGGCTACACAAATCTACACAGTATCAATGACCAACAGCAAACTCTCTACAACACAAACGGTAATGAAAAGAGGTCCTGCAAAAACCATTAAACTTCCTACTCTGTTAAAGCTGACATATTAAAATATTGGTTGAAAGGGTAAAACACTGCCAAGACACATCTCTTCATCCATGGATTTACATTTGGTTTTCATGTGGGACATGAGGGTTCTCTGTCACATATTCAAGCTCATAGTCTCAAATCAGATATACAAAAACCAGAGGTTCTTCAAAACAAAATAGACAAAGACCTTTATGCTGGTAGGTTTGCGGGTCCTTTCAAGAGTCATCCTTTCTCACTATGTCAAACAGCACCACTGGCTTGCCCCCCCCCCCCAAAAAAAAAAAAAAAACACCTGGTAACTTTCGCAACATTCACCATTTGTCACATCACATTGGACATCTATAAATGATGGTATATCTCCCGAAAAAGTGTCATTCAATATCAAACATATTACAATCATTAAAAATCTTGATACAGGCTGTGTTATGGCTAAACAGACATAGCTAGTGCCTTCAAAATTATTCCACTCTTCCCCAATCAATATCATATGTTTGGGTTCATATGTACTATTATAACAAGCGTCGTCGTGTGGGATGTAGCTCCAGTTGTAATTAGACTGTAACACAAGTAAGGACAAATTAGATCAATTCTTAATTATTTGTGCAGATACTGATATTCCCGTGTCCGATGATGATCTTTTTCGCGTATGAATACCGGCACTTCCCAACTTGATTTATTAACACACACACTTGATACTTTACTGTACCGTTCCTTGACACAAATGTCAAGAGCAGAGTTTAGACGCATCTGGAACCTGTATCGAGCTTTCACTGCCGAATATATTTCATCAATACCTGTCTCTCATGCTAATTTGGCACTTTTCATTTCTCGTTTGGTTAACAAGCACTATGCCTCAGCAACAATCTCCTCATATATATCAGCCATTGGTTTGGTACACAAAAAATAATTATACTGACCCTACAAGCTCTTTCCTAATATAGAAACGGGAATAAAGTTTCTTGTAATGCTAGATTGCCAATTAACAAGTGTATTTTAGAAAAACGTAGTAACGCTAAACCTCGCACTACATCTTCTTGGTACTAACATCTCTTATTTCAAACCACGTTCCCTGGCATTCCATGCCTTCCTGAGAATTGGGGAGATTACAGTGCAGTCCCTTAGCTATAAGAACCCTAATCTGCTGCACATTGATCAGTTGATTCTTGACCACCATTCCATCGATCTTAGCATTCAACAACGTCAAATACAGCCAGGGCCAGAAGTTCACCTTAAACATTTATAAAAACAATAATGATGCAGTCTCTCCTCTCTCAAATCTCCAGCGATACATCAAAATGCGAGGCACTAGTCCAGTCCCAATATTTATGTATTTTTCAAACACCTATAACTCGTGCAGAATTCAATTCACATCTCAAACTGTAATTTTGATCCAAAATGCTTAAAGAGTCATAGCTTTTGAGTCGGAGCAGCAACAATTGCTGAAGCGCAGGGCTTGTCTACTATAATTCATTTCTGAACTCAGCTAAGTTAGCTCGGAAAGGGAATCCATGGTTGTTAGTTGCACTCTTTAAAATCCACCTCCAAGTGCATTATCCGTCAAAATCATAGTCTGGGAAAATATCAGGTTCCATTTCAGGTCTAGTGGGTACACAAACCTGAACACACTAATCTCATCAGAATGGCAAGTGGGTTCACTCCAAATGAATATGACAGGTAAAGTACACAGGAGGAACATGGGCCGAATATTTACGACAGCCGTGAATCTCTGAAAGAGTTAATTCGGCTGAATTCTATAAATAAAGAACTCTAACGCTGATATAACAGCATTAACATTTTTTTCACTATTTGCAGTTTTCACAGTTGGCACCGATATTCTTCTCACATGGGAACCCCGAAGATTTTTAGGCAGATGCCATATTTTGAATTTCGAAATATCTTCCATCCAACAGATCGAATACAAGATTGCCTAAGTCTAAGGATATATGTTTATTTTCCTTTTTATTTCACTAACCTTATGCCTTTCATATATTGATGTGTGTGCATATTACATGCCTGTCATTCTTGGTTGTATGGTGTTCCCATGAAAGGGATGGAAGGCGGGGTTGATGAGGTCAGCTGCCCATTTTGGGGCTGCACAGGATCTTTGTTAAGTAGGTGACTTGCGTGGTTACTTTATTATGGCGGTCTCAGCTCCAAAAAAGATTGTTTTTTGGTTTGATGGTTTAAAAAATTTACATTCAGCTCTGACTTTCAACTAAGTAGTTTGCCACATACTACAGTAGAGTCAGTTTGTAAATAATTTTATGCATGTTAAATCATGTGAACATAATCTTATTTTCAATACAACTGTCAGCTGTGTCGCCTGCATCAACAAATCGTTTTCCAGCGTTATTCATTATGCTGAAACTCTTACTTTCCTCCTTGCTGTCCTCAACTTCAAATTTAAAATATAAAAACAATACTATTTATTTGGTAATCTAATTGCTCACAAATAGTGTGCTTAGATTTCTTGTTATCCTCTTATATACACTTCATCACAAATACAGCAATCACACTCATCTACACACACACACACACACACACACGACTCCAAATCGTGATGTCAGATAAATAAATCAAATAATAAATAACAACTTACAAGTGCACAAATGAGATCTATATGTATCGTCTGGACTGCCTTGCCCTGTAAAATAACAGGACACTTATTTAACAATACGGTTCAGTTCTATTGATGTGAACAAACACTTTATAAACGTATGAAAGAAAAACACATGGCTTGATAGGGAATGCTTATTTTTGTCCTATAAATCTTGTTCAAAGTCATGGATATTTTCTGATCCCCCGTCTCTCGTATTCCATTATGTAAATGTGTGTTATCGGGGATGTTTGACTTAGCTTTAGTAGTTCAGTATATCAGCCCTCAAGCCCTTCGTGGGTATATCATTATACATCATTATCAAGGTACCAGTCAGGCTGAATCAAAATTGTTGTTCTGATTATTTGACTCTAGCGTCAATGGGCACGATCTACAAATAATATGTTCTACTGAAAGAATGACAGGTGTCAGAAGAATTTGTTTGCCTTTTCAACATGCACAATGAAGAGAATGTTGGCATAACTATATGTTACTTTCACGTACTGTGGCTGAAATTCCTTTGGATATTGAACTTGTGGAAATTGTGCATCATTTCAATAGAAAGCTAACAAATATTGCTGCTCCCTTGTGCTCCAAAAAATCAGCCTGAGTTACTTTAAAGAACACTATTTTTTAGCAGTTATTAAAATAGGGAAAACTAATAATGCCAGACTAAACAGTACCAGATTTTGAAAGTATGATGAACGAATTACTGCATATATAAAGACACAAAAAAGTTGTTAGCTTATTTTCACAAGTTTTTAAATTATAAAGTCCAAGAAGTGAAAATGACCATTTACATCAGAAATAAGGCCAAGCTGTATACTCTATAACCCAAGTTATACCCATCACACACACAAAATGGAATTCAAAGTTATTTTAACAATACCTAAGAATTGCAAGGTCTTTTGAAATAGCTAATATAGAGTGTAGAGTGCCACCTTTAGCGTTGTCACCTGATTGCCACGTGATAAATATCACGGCATCTGGACGGATTAGTTTTACCCTATACCACAAATGATCACAACACCGTATATTAATCCGTAATACGAAGCAATCTTACCACTGTTTGTTCTAAAGCCTGCAGATTCAAACTTTTGTTAAGACTTATGGAAAATGACGTCTCATTCTGAATATCTCCAAAATATGTCCGTAATACTGGAATTTTACCGGGTTCGATGGTTGGTTTGGTTTCGGTAATAGTGTAGGTGATGTTGATGGAAGGACTTTTGATGGTATTGATGATAATCGATCCTGCAAATAATAATAATAATAATAATAATAATAATAATAATAATAATAATAATAATATTTGTACTTCCTTTCGAGCGCATTTATTAATAACAATGATTTCTCCATTGTTTAACTATCCCCAAATTCCATCTGGATGAACTTTTATGAATATTATATCCGTCTACTTAATTTTAAAGTCAACATGTAAGTGAAGCAAACTTGAAGTCATTCAATAAATTATTTATTTTTTAATTGTCTCAGCGTAATGGGTTCATAAACGTACTTTGAAGTCATGAACGTGTAAGAACTGAAACAGTATGTTATTTTACTCCCCAAAAATGTAAACATTTACATATATCAGCAACTCTACTTCAAGCCAAACAACAATGTGTAAGAAAGCCCATAGTTAAATAAACTACAAGCAGTTCTAAGCTAAATGATAATACATACTCAATCTTCTATAAATGAAAAGACAAATATATACATGTGTATATCGAGGATCTCAGATGGGTAATGATTTAATATTGAACTTATGAAACGAGTTGAATAATACTGAGTTTCATAAGAACCATATCTTGCAAAAGCTGAACATTATTCAACGAGTTTCATAAATTTAATATTAAATCATTACCCATTTGAGATTCTCTTGATCACATAGTTTCTGTTTTAATGTTAACGGTTTAGAAAGTAGTACTTGTTGTAGGGTTTAACGCCATTTGTCAGCACACAATAGGCTATACATGGCGGCCAGTATTATTGGTGGAGGAAGAACCCGGGAAAGCCCCCGGAAAGAACCGCCGACCCACGAGAAGCTACTGGCAAGCTATCACACATAATTACATTAGCCGAATCTTAGACTCGAACACAAGCAGACAGAGGTGAGATAGCAGTGATCCGTAACGCCTACGTTGCACCTTTTACTACTTGCGCGTAAAAATACGCAATTCTATATTTATCACCATTTAAAAGTAATTTTTTTTACAAATTATAAATTAAAGATCAATTGTATTTCCGAATAAAAATATAATTTGACACATACATCATTTTTCAACACAGAATGTCCCATACAAATTCCGTGTGATGTCACATACTTTAATTAGGGTTAGATTCGACTATCCATCTCACACAAATAAAGTGTCCCAGATTCACCTAAAGGTTACAGATGTTAGATATTCCTTTGAAGATTACTGGATATAGAAATTATATATCTGCTGAAATATATTTGTGACCGGATATTTTCATTATTTGATTTGGAACAGTAGACATACAAAAAAAGGTATAGAGAATCGGAATTTTTCATAAACATGAAGAGAAGCATTAGCTTCTTTGAGCTGTTTTACTGCGTAGAAATGATATGTTTGGATACAATTTCTTTCAGCAGGGAGATCGGTTTCTGTCCACATTCTTCTGTGAAGAGAGTTGAGTTTATTTATTCCTAAAAAGTTAACCTTTAAACTATGATTGTATATAGGGTGGGGTTTAATGTCACAGGTACCTAGCCCACCGCTGCTTTAAATCTCCACTTTAAACTTTATCAGTTTCTAAGTACTAATTTAACACTTTTTATTTCATACCTATTTAATAAATGCTTTATAAACATTCACCACACAGATAACCAATTTATATGTTTTCCATTAAACCTCGCGACAGTCCCAGTTTCACTCACAATTCCTTCTGCACAGCTATATTTATATCATTGTTTTTACTCCTAACATTTCATGCGTTTCTGCAGGTAGGGGAAATGGCGGTTCGACAACCAGGCTGCAGAAACCAACGTTACTTCAGCTCTCTCAGGTTTGGATCAATGATATGTGTTGAGTAGTAGAGATCATGCATTGTAAACCTCTAATGGCACCCTTTTCGCCTAAGTGTCGCGCCAATAAAATATGAAAGACCAGTGTCTTGTCCATGACTGCGGAAATATTTACAACTATGACGGTATCTTTCAGGATCACTCTTCTTTACCTTTATTGGGTTGTCCATAACTAAGCAGTAGTTCAACAAAATCTTGAGAACATTAAACCTCAGTTCTTCAAGCGTCATAATTGTAGGATACATGCAACAGCAGAGGTTATTATACAAAGTCAGTAAGATGGTTGGATTCGGGTCCTTGGTAGGTGGAAGTTAGACGCCAATATGAATTACATCGGCCTTAGCTATATCACTTCCAGTTTGTAATTCAGTTATGACCATGATTGTTTTACACATTAGAAAAGGACTTTTAAATGCAAGTTCACCTTTCTGGTTGTTCAGGTCTTGTGGGTCCACATAACGGAAACAGCGGTACATATTAACAGATTAACTGAAGATAAGACAATCTTTAAATGCTTCAATATTTCAGTGGATTTAGTGACCTTGCGTATGAACAATTGTATGACTCGTTCATGTTCAGACGTCGCTGCATCTTCTGAGAAAAGCAAATCGATAACACAACTTATTTCATGGACTGTGCCTTGGAGTTGTGCAAGACTAGTTATTATTGAATATTCCTTCTTTTCTTTGCTGTAGGTCGCCTTCATTTTGGTGCTACATAGAGAGTATTGTAGGTATCTCAGCCCTCTCTGTGTGTTAGCGCTCTTTTAAAACCTGTAGCGTAATGTTAAGCAACGTATACGTAAGTGTTCATAGAGAAGCTGTGTCATTATAGTAGTAATTTCACTATGCCTGGTAGTAATTTCACTATGCCTGGTAGTAATTTCACTATGCCTGGTAGTAATTTCACTATGCCTGGTAGTAAGTCACTATGCCTGGTAGTAAGTCACTATGCCTGGTAGTAATTTTCACTATGCCTGGTAGTAATTTCACTATGCCTGGTAGTAATTTCACTATGCCTGGTAGTAAGTCACTATGCCTGGTAGTAAGTCACTATGCCTGGTAGTAATTTCACTATGCCTGGTAGTAATTTCACTATGCCTGGTAGTAAGTCACTACTAGTGACCTGCACTTATAGTCAAACAGTGCGTTATTTTTGCATTCTTAATTATGATTTATATCGATCTCAAGTTGCAGTTTCGGTCTTAAATTCAATTAACTGTCTTTTGTGTCTTGCTGTCCGTTTTGCAATACAGTCATATACCCGCGTGTATGTGGAAAAACAAGTGCGTCTGAAGCGGATCTGACTACGGATCCGCCGTGAGATGAGGTTTAAGAAACAGAAGAAGACCAGTGAAGCAGTCCCACTTTCGCTATTCTTCTCGGGCTAACAAAAAATAAAAACGGCCTTTTATCAAGAGATAATAGTAATTTACCAGAAATATGTGTATATATGTCTCTGTGTCTGTCTTTTGTGTATGCATTTGTTTACAGCCAAGACTTTAAACCACTTTCTCTCGTATTTGCATGTGTGAGATGGCATAGTAAGTTGTTTATACACGATTGTTTATATGTTAGAGTGTGTATTTATTTAATTCCCGCTTCATTTTCATCTTGACTACCTCTTTTTGTGTGAGAGTATGTTTGTATGTATACACCTATCACGTTTGTGTATAAACATTTGTAAACTTTTCGTAGAATAATAGGGGTGTATGTTAAATCGCAATCAAAAGCGGTTGCTGGATAGTAGGATGTGTGCTTAGGAATGTAATGAAAAACCGGTTGCAATATGTAGTGTGCTGGGGTGTAAATACAAATTATTCCCGTTTGTCCCCATAAATGTTCTACTCTGTTTCTATAAACTTTTGATCTTTTGTCTCTACACAACATTGTAGCCTATAATCATTTAGACCGTATCAACGTTGGATCCAATTACACCATCCTTGTTAAACCGATGGAAAGTTGTAAAGCTGGATTTCTCGTAAATCCCCCAAGAGGCATTTCAATTTTCGTTAGACCCAAAATACGTACGTACAACTACCGTGGTGCCGATCTCATAGATACAATGTCCACGAGGCTTTCACGTTTAAAATCAGGTTATCGCTGCTGATTCATGAAAGGTTAGTGTTATTGACATTGGGGGTTCTTACTCAAAGAATTCTTACGACGTCAAGTTGCTCTTCTAGATTTAGCTGGCCCTACATTAAAAAAAAAAACTATCATTGCAGCTTCACCTCGCAAACAGATTGCAATCTCCACTTTTGAAACAAAATTCTTTCTTGTTAATATATAGCCATTTATGTATTTGTTAGATGCTGAGCTAACCCCTAATGTGGTTAGCCTGATAACCATCCTGGAAATCTTATATATCTAATTATAGGAAACAGATGGTTTAATCGCTTTGGAGTTTTTACTAAACAGTATTATAAACAGTGCATACCTGATTCTTAAAAAACAAAAACAGGTGTCCATATGAGCGACAAAGTAGCATCAGAGTGCATATCTTCAAAATATTGCTATTACATATTCTTTTGCGAGGCGTATGCACTGACAGTTAAACGTTTCTTGCGAGAATAAAGTGTTCTGAATAAAAATGGTTACCAAAGGTACCAGCCCTTTTGTGAAGTAGTTTGTAAAAGCAGACCTAATTGATCACGCAGTCAAGTCAAAGGTCATTGATTGCATTTGTATACTGCACTGAACTTATCAAACGTATCAATACAGTGTGTGTGTGTGTGTGTGTGTGTGTGTGTGTGTGTGTGTGTGAGAGAGAGAGAGAGAGAGAGAGAGAGAGATGTGATTTCTAAGATTGGAATATATATATATGTATATATATATGTATATATATATATATATATATATATATATATATATATATATATATATATATATATATATATATATATATATATATTCATTCTTTTCATCTGCTCTTACTTATTAACATGATGACACAAATACGTATGCATGGATTTTTATTAATCAAGTTTGTTGATATAAATGAGGAATACCTTAAATAAGATCACTAATATAATAACTTAAATATGTGTGGGGTTCTCAATATTCGAAAGATTATAAAATACATATTTGCACAAAGCATCGTAAGACGCCTAAATGCAATGCAAACCTTTTTGTTTTTGTTAGCTCAACGCTACTTTTCAGTTAGGCTATATATGGCGGCCAGTATAACTGATGGAGAATGACTCCAGTCGCTTCTCTCAAAACTTATATAAATTTTACATCAAGATAACCCGCGTGTGTGTGTGTGTGTGTGTCAAAGTAGTCACTAAAGTTAACCTCAATTTTAAAACTATATATGTAAAGGGTCAATTAAAGTCTAAAATATGGTTATAAAAGTTGTGGAATAAATATATTAACCTATTTGTAATTATTATAATGTAATCTAAGAACTCCTAACAGTTAGAATTAAATAGAATATATAGTTTCTGACGTGCTTATTTTAACTCAAATGGCCAAAGTGTATGCTGGAGTGACAAAAATTCCTGCAAATTAAGTGGACAGGGGCAGGAGCAGGGGAAGTGGCTGGATAGTCTTCCATAGTTTAGATTAACTGAAGAACTCGTATAGAAGTAACTGGACAAAGATTAACTGATCCCCAACGAAAACAAAGCGCGGACAAATAGAACAAGCTAACGCCTATGTGTTGCTTACCTGCTGGTTCAGTTTCCGGCAAACTTATTATGTCATGTATACTGTTGGTGACATCTTCGCAACTTTGTGCAGACACTGAAACAAAATTTGATATAGGTCTTATTTTTTAATTTATATCTCGCGTTCTAATATATTTAGAATACGAAGAATATTTATTGTTTGAAGGCAATTATATGATTGTGATTTAACGAAATAAGTGTGCGCCATTGTCGAATCGTGATCTGATCGCATCAGGTACAATTGAACAAAATCGAGTGAGAAATAAGCAATGTATAGACTAATCTAGTTTCTTCATATCATTTGCCTTTGCTGAGTCCATAAACCGCTCTTCGATCACTGAGTTTACTTTACACGAATAATACAAGAAAGCATATTGCATATATATGCAGTTACTGCGAGTCTGTACATTTTCTTTCATTTTGACAACGCATATTGCTTTTGTTTCGAAAAAGAAAACAAATGCACGAACATTGATACTGTTTTGGTTACCGCTACAGTTTAAAGAATTTAAAGGAGCTAACGAAGAATTCTTTGTCAAATAATTTCTACAAATTCATCTTAATGCTTAAATTAGCCACTCTAGCATGGTAAATATTCCTTATGTCACTGAGTCTGAAAAATAAGTACAAACAAGTTTGCAACATAAAATATTGACTCACCTGTGAGTAAATGAAATTTCCATGATCCAAGATGGAAAATATGAATTAGAATCAGAGCAGCGTGAAATTTAGAAACCATTTTTAATGTTTCTTACAGGTAACACGAAATACATTACACACGAACCCAATGCACCATTTTCACATCCTTTGCATCTGTACTCAAGATCAAGACTGCCAAAAACACTTAACATTTAATTACTGCAACGATAACTTATCAGTTTACCTCCAAACAGCGACAAAACCACGGTAAATCTATCTACCTGTTAACGACAAAACGAATGCTGCTATGAAAAATACCGTTTTAATCAATTCCTTTTATTTGTTTTGTAAGATCAGTTGAAAGCAGGGTATATAGGCTCATTCCACGTATTTTGGCACGCCCGAAAGATTACATTGTGGCAACGACAACACTATGACCTTTTCAGATTAATCAGCATTCAAATTTGCATTCACTTACAGTATACTTGAGTTACGACGATTATCTTCAATATGAAAGTTTCCGTTTTAGAGATATGTTTAATACCGTATTATACTGTATTGTTTTGTATTGTATTCTACTGTACTCTGCTGTATTGTATTGTATTGTATTGTACTGTATTGTATTGTATTGTATTGTATTGTATTACAAGAGTTATAAATTTTGCCTGCTAACTAATTAAAGGGTCAGAAAATGCAGTGAAACGTAACAAATTATTATAATTTTAAGACAGAAATTGCCAATACATTAATGAAGAGTACCTTAAAATGTAAATTCAACATATAATTATGATATTTTACTCGTCCCAAAAACCTCTCTTCTGACAATTGCTAAAGCAAATCCCTCCTTCCCAGGAGAATTAAGTGCTGCTACAAAGCATATATATATATATATATATATATATATATATATATATATATATATATATATATATATATATATATATATATATATATATATATGTATATATATATATATATATATATATATATATATATATATATATATATATATATATATGTATATGTATATGTATATATATATATATATATATATATATATATATATATATATATATATATATATATATATATATATATATATATATATATATATATATATATATAATGTTGGTTCTAGTGACATGGCCATACCATTTCAGCTTTTCTCTTTTTAACAGCGGTGAGGAGGTCTTCATAATGGCCTACTTTGTGCCTGATGGTGTTCCGCAAATATTCATTTGTGATGTGATCCATGTAAAAGATGCCAAGGATGGTTCTGTAGAATCTCATTTTAAGTGACTGGATTCTTCGTTATAATTCTGCTGTCAGTGTCCAGGCTTCACATGAAAACAAAAAGATGGAGATGACTAGCGCTCACAACAGTTTGATTTTAGTTGATTTTAGTTTTCATGATGCGCTCTAAGAAGATGTTGAAAAGCGTGGGTGACAGGAGACAGCCGTGACGTACTCCAGCTGTTGTCTTGAACCAGTCCCCTACAGAACCTTGAGCAATTACTGCACTGGTAGCCTTCGTGTACAGCTGCTTGATGGTATTGGTCAACTTTTGACCTATGTTGTACTTCTTTATTGTCGCCCACAATGTTTCATGCTACACTGTCAAAAGCCTTTTTGAAATCTATGAAAACATGATATATATCCTGTTGATGTTGCGGGTACTTTTCACACAGAACCCTGAGATCGATAGACCACTTTCATGTAAATAGGTAAATAGTGTTACAAATATGTAAATGGAGATATGTTTAGTGCTTGAATATCTCTTTCTTTGTACCATTGCACTTGTTTCCGTGCATGGCTGCAAGTAAAGCATACACACGCACATAGAGACAGAGGGAGGATGTTTGCTTGAAACGAGTGAATAAAGGATAATTTTATCCAATACGTGAAAAACAATTTCTAAGCCACTCATGAAAATATTCAAATGTTTCACCCACTCAATTAAATGTATCCGTTATTCACTCGGAACAAAACATTTTTTATTTATTTATTGTATTTTATTTATTTTTTGTATGCTTAAAGGTTTTGCCTAGCAGATTGAAGTAGCATATTTCTTACTTATCACGTGTGTATTTGTGTGTGTGTGTGTGGGGGGGAAGAGCTGGTGCACCAGTGGTCTAAAGCGCTCTCATTTATGGATCACTGCCATCTCTCACCTCTGTCTTGGTGAGTTCGATTCTCAGATTCAACCAATGTGGGTATGTGAGAAAGCTGGCCAGTAGCTTTCCCATGTCTAGCCTATCGTGTCATGAAAAATGGCATTAAACCCTACTACAACAACAATAACAACTTATCCCGTGTGCTATTGGCAGCGGTTAACCGTTAATCTTCTGCTGCGTTTTGTGTATATTCACACAAAAAAATACCCAGTCTGAACGGAAAACAAACATTTAAATGAATAAAAATGAAAACAAATTATGCGCACATAATTGGGTTTGAGCTTTATTAGTCAGCAGTCGGCTCTTGTACACCCATTAAGATCCCACTAGGTACGCACAGCGCCGGATTAAGCACCGTGGAGGCCCATAGGCAGTCAAACTTTTGGGACCCTAGACCCACGGTCACGGTCTCATGCGGGCCCCTGATGGGGCCCATAAAAGTCGCGGGGCCCATAGGCAGTTGCCTACTCTGCCTAATGGGTAATCCGGGACTGGGTACGCACGACCGATGTCTATTTGGTTACTTCTGCTCCTCTTGCATTTTAAACAAATAAGACTGTCTCAGAAGTGTGACATAATAAGATGCTAATTGGTAGCTAGATGTTAAACCATGGCGTAAATCGCTTAGCGTGCCAATTTAGAACAGAAGCTAGCGTTATCGGCTTAGCAGCTGCGCTTGTTGCCGATTGTAAGGCACGCCAAATCGTTCAAAATGGATGAGCTGGAACAATCGTAGGGTGAGCTTGGAGCAATCGTAGGGTGAACTGGAGCAATCGTAAGGTGAGCTTGCTTTACTGTAGCAAGCATTGCAGTCGGATTGATCAAGTCAGCAAATTTCTGTAGGTTTATCTAGTTGATAGCGACGCAGAGGCGTAGCTATGGGAGGGCAGGGGGTACATATGTCCCCGGGCGCCAAGGTACAGGGGCGCCAAAATGAGGCTTACAACGTTACATTATAATAAGTAAACAAGGGTAATAAATCGGTCACAAGATCGCTGGGGCGCCAATTTTATAGTTTGTCCCCGGGCGCAAAATATCATAGCTACGCCTCTGTAGCGACGTGCGTGGTCAGCGGCATTGCTTTAGCCTACGAGTTTGCAAACATGTATACTTGCACTTGCGCCGCTTCAGCTACCCTTTTACTGGCCTCTGCGGCAAGTGTAGACAGCACGTCGTTTTTGACGGCCGTGTTATGTCATCTGCTGTGCAGTAAACCACCGGCTAGACGATAAGATCTTTGCATCTTGCTTAAGTCATACTGTCCACAGTAACCCCTCCTACGATAATCCAAAATATATCGTCGAGCTAATCCCCGTAATGCACATGACGCTAGTGCAGTGACAAGTGTCATAGATAATCATACAGTGTCTCGCCAATGGTATGTTGATGACACCTAAATATACAAATCTAGCCACCCAACTTAAGTTGATCCTACCATACAAGGAGTAGAGAGGTTAATTTCTGATGTGAAATCATAGATGACATGTAACAAGCTGCAGATGAATGATGATACAACTGAAGCGATTCTGATCACAACACAAAGACTTTCTCATTAAGATCTCTTACTACAAACAATTAATATCAGCAACACCAAAATTAAATATAGATAGTACGAAACCTAGGTGTTACTCTGGACAGTACTCTTACATTGCACCAACATGTCGTGAACATGTGCAAGGCTGCATATCATGAGCTGAGACGCATCAGTTCCATTCGCAAATATCTTTAAGTTGATACCACTAAAACACTTGTATGTTCATTAGTACATTCAACAATGTGCTATTGTAACTCCATTCTGTCTGGTTCGTGTTAATATCTACTTTAGAAACTTCAAAGCACAGCTGCTTGTATCATCTTAGAGTGCCACGATCAGAACACACCTCTACACTGCTCTGTACTGGCTATCCATTCGATCCAGAATCAAACACAAAATATTTTCTCTGTGCTACGTTTCACTGACGGACTTCAATCTAACATACATATCTGGCCTCACCCATGTGTATACACCAGCAAGATACTTACGCTCCTCCTCTGAAAAACGTATACTCATCATTCCCACTATCAAAACGAAGTCATATGGACAACGTTCTTTTGTATACCAGGGCCCAGCAACATGGAATGGATTGCCCATTGCAATTAGACACAGAGACACAGTGATCCCTGTCAAGAGTGCTCTTAAAACTGACCTTTTTCGACTTCAAGCACAAACTTAATAACCTAATAATGTTTCATACCTTAAATATTTTCAGCATTTTTTATGTTTTCTAATTCTATGGTGCTTTGTTGTTGTTTCTTTGCAGTCATATGATTTGAGATGTTGTAAAGCGCTTAGAGCTTCTAAACATTAGGCGCTATAGAATGTTTTCATTATTATTATTATTACTATTATTACAGGCGTGGGCCAACATAATCCGCGTCATTTGCATTGCTTCCAGCGCTGTAACTGCCATCCACCAGTTGGGAGATCCAAGATATATAAGCTCACCATTAATGTCTCTGTACGCATCTCTAACAACTTCCTATGCTGGTCTTTGAGCTAAATTTGAAGTTTATTAATCAATGGGTTTAAACACTGTAGGTGAACTGGCAGCGGTGGCAAAAACAACAGGAGCCAGGTCTGGCGGTAAGTTATAAAAACTCCATCTCATAATATGTTTGTTTTTTAGGAGAATAATTTCTTATATTTTTTATACTAACGAGTTTCAAGTTTTTATATTTTTGAAAAAAATATGCTGCATTTTCGCCTTAGCAGTAAATTAGTCCAAATATCCTCTGCCACTTTAATTAAAACTATTTGGGTCAATTCTTCGCGCAGCTTCCGCCACCTAACGCAACTTACTAGCTTCACATAATGCAATTAATTGCTCGTCATGTGCTATACACTCTTCAAATAACTACTTTTTGTGTACCTCATGCTTCTGAGTAAATACATCTCACGCAACTGCGCCTCAAACGCATGTTCTCCAAAGACCAGCAAGTTGGTCTCTGAGTCTTTTCTTAAAAAAAATGTTGACATAGCGGCTTAGACACCAACCGAATTATGCATGACACTATCTGGATCGTTCGCAAAGCATAATGATCCACTGCGTTAAATCCTTTAGAACACTCACATTTTTAGTATAAATTCCTGTCAGAACAGAACACCCGTGTATTCATCGGCTGTTGACCTCAAATTTAAATTACCGACGCATTATAGTACAGTCCTTCCAACTAGTTGTAAAATGTTGCCTGGTCAAGAAGGCAGCTGCAAATATTATGAGGGGAAATAAACTATTATATCATATCAGTAGTGCAAGCAGAGGCATGTCTCTTCTTTACAGGCTTTTCAAGAGGGTCCGATTATACTTGTGCTTACCAATCCATTACATCAAGACATGTTTTGACATAATGGAAGGGAAGGAATCTATCTCAAGTTCTAACATTCAGGAACAAAACATCCTTTGAACTACTAATCACATCATCTACAACTCACCTTCCATGCAATAGCATTTTTGAGTTGGTGCTGAACACTGAAATGTGGTCTTGACAGGAAAAACATTTTACATCAGTCCATCTGTCCATTCACACATCTTGTAAGCAGAAAATGTGTTAATTACTTTCACATAATTTGCTGCTATCTAGCAGGTGAACTACCTATTATATGTATATGTGGATTCCTTTTAAAGCTTCCATATGTTATAGTCCAATCTTGATTTTTCCATCAATGTTAAAGCTCCACTAAGTCAATCCATGCAACCAGAGTAGCCAGTGAACTCATTGCAAAACAATTAAATGTGTACACTATCTTAAGATGTAGTCATGCTCTGATAGGTTTGTGCTTGTTGTATATAACTATATTTGGGATAAAAGTGCAATGATTGACATCTAATCATATCTTCATGACAGTTGCTTTAATTGACAGCTCAAAAACCATTCAACAGATTCTGATGCATTTTGGTATAAAGTCTGTCTCATAATACTTGATATCAATCTACATCATAATGTAACATTCAATACTACTTGTGTTGAAGAGTCCATGAAGAAGATGGAGTTCAAGCACTCCAGGTCATCAAGTAGAAGAATCTAGCTTCTATCTATTGATATCTATAAATACATGACAGTCAAATTTGACTATTAAACAATGGTCAACAATATAGGAAAGAGGGTAGGAAGGACAGACAGAAGAATATATGATTGGGAAATAAAAAAAGTGTCAAAGTACCTGATCATAGTAGCTGCACACACTCACCCCCATTTGCATCAATAGTAAAGCAACATATCAGCAGTGGTGGTATGAAAGAATTAGGTTAGTAAGTTGCAAGCACAAGATGAAAGGGATGCCATCAGGAGTTATTTGGTAGGTGTTTTATACAGTTTTTCACTTACACCTTAGTATGACATAATTCTTTACAATACTTTTATTGGTGGAGGAGAGGGCAAAGATGGCTAATGACTTAAGAACTGTTCCCTTTAGCAAAGTAGGGATGATACTAAAGAACATTGCCCTCAATCCCTCAGTAGGAACACCAGCAAAGAATACTGTTCCCATGCACCTAGAACCCTTGTGCTACAACTGTCTATTTACTGTAGTAGTAACTATTTATCATCATGATTTTGTGTCAGTTCCTCTGTCAAATCGGTGACCATTCAAGTCTGACTTCTGTGGTGCTAAACATGATTTTTTGGCAATTTTCTTGACAAAACAAGCCAAAAGACATCATGAATGTCTCTCTTTTAGCATGGGATGGATTCATTTATGTGGTGGATGTGTACCTAATGCATTATAATCCTGTACATATAACTAAAGAAATGTATTTTATTCCATCTACTGGTTTTCTTTCATCTTAAAAACAGCAAACTTGTGCAATAAAATGACCATGATAAAGAGAAAAGTGCTTTCTACATCGTAACTTTGCTTTATTCATTATTATGACATCATGATGTACTACAAAAATATTTTTTTTCAATTTTCCTGCTTATCAGCCAACTTTTCTTTCAGTACTGAATCAGTTACAGAGGTTTAAACTGTTTTTATTTTTTAACTCTACTGGTCAAAAACCAAAGAACTTATAGCATTTTGTCTTTCATATGTTAACACATTTCTTTTTTAACTCTACTGGTCACAGACCAAAGGACTTGTGGCATTTTGTCTTTCATCTGTTAACACATTTCTTTTTTAACTCTACTGGTCACAGACCAAAGGACTCGGCATTTTGTCATCTGTTAACACATTCCTTTTTTAACTCTACTGGTCAAAGACCAAAGGACTCGGCATTTTGTCATCTGTTAACACATTCCTTTTTTAACTCTACTGGTCAAAGACCAAAGGACTCGGCGTTTTGTCATTTGTTAACACATTTCTTTTTTAACTCTACTGGTCAAAGACCAAAGGACTCGGCATTTTGTCATCTGTTAACACATTCCTTTTTTAACTCTACTGGTCAAAGACCAAAGGACTCGGCGTTTTGTCATTTGTTAACACATTTCTTTTTTAACTCTACTGGTCAAAGACCAAAGGACTCGGCATTTTGTCATCTATTAACACATTTCTTTTTTAACTCTACTGATCAAAGACCAAAAGACTCGGCGTTTTGTCATCTGTTAACACATTCCTTTTTTAACTCTACTGATCAAAGACCAAAGGACTCGGCGTTTTGTCATCTGTTAACACATTTCTTTTTTAACTCTACTGGTCAAAGACCAAAGGACTCGGCATTTTGTCATCTATTAACACATTTCTTTTTTAACTCTACTGATCACAGACCAAAGGACTCGGCATTTTGTCATCTATTAACACATTTCTTTTTTAACTCTACTGGTCACAGACCAAAGGACTCGGCATTTTGTCATCTATTGACACATTTCTTTTTTAACTCTACTGATCAAAGACCAAAGGACTCGGCGTTTTGTCATCTGTTAACACATTCCTTTTTTAACTCTACTGATCAAAGACCAAAGGACTCGGCGTTTTGTCATCTGTTAACACATTTCTTTTTTAACTCTACTGGTCACAGACCAAAGGACTCGGCATTTTGTCATCTATTGACACATTTCTTTTTTAACTCTACTGATCAGACCAAAGGACTCGGCATTTTGTCATCTATTAACACATTTCTTTTTTAACTCTACTGATCACAGACCAAAGGACTCGGCATTTTGTCATCTATTGACACATTTCTTTTTTAACTCTACTGGTCACAGACCAAAGGACTCGGCATTTTGTCATCTATTGACACATTTCTTTTTTAACTCTACTGATCACAGACCAAAGGACTTATGGCATTTTGTCATCTATTAACACATTTCTTTTTTAACTCTACTGATCACAGACCAAAGGACTCGGCATTTTGTCTTTCATCTCTTAACAGATTTATTACCAGTACTTTTCTTGATCTACAGCGAGATTTGTGCAAAACTTTACAAACACATTTATCCTAAAGATTAGTTTGACAATAGTGCCTGTCGAACATCTAAAAAGACCATCACAGAAGCCATAATACTCATCATTGCTACCAATCCTGAAGGAATGGACATATCAAAATTTGGTTTTCCACAAATAATTCTTATAATTCATCATTGATTTGAAGTGAAAACAGTGCTGAACTAAGATTTACTATGGCCTCAACATAATGGCAGCCAACTTGAAAATCTTATTACTTTTCCTTAAAATGGATGGTCACAACAACACAATGTTTTCACTATAAGAAGTCCTATATGCCTAGTCGATTCTAGATAAAAGTTGTGAAATACAATATGGCAGTTATTCTAGCGATATCAATCACTAAATAAATTCCTATCATGTCTCATTGGTTCTAAATAAATATGGTGCAAATACAAAATTTGTACCATATGAAAATCATTTTGACTGCTACTCCTAAATGGATGGTAATGTTGACATGGAATTTACGCTAAAATGCCTCTTACAACCTACTGATGGGATATAATGATAAGATGCCCCTTAGACATCCAATATTTTCAATTCAATGGCATCCTGAAGAACTTGTTATTAATAATCTTCTAAATTCAATGGCCATATTGACATAGGGTTTTTATGCACAGACATAAAATGAAGCTGTTCTAAATAAAAATGTTGAAGCTCTTACATCCAATTTGGCAGTAATGGCATCACCGTGGAGTTATTACTATAAGAATTCATATTGCAACTTATTGATTATAATTATAAATGGTACCAATCTTTTATATGGCCTCCATGCCAAGGCAGTCATCTTGAAAACTTGGTATCACTGCTCCCCTGAACTGATGGACGTATTAAACATAGACTTTACACTAATAGACCTGACATGGTCTGTACTTAATCTGGATGAGAAAGCTTGCCAGTAGCTTCTCATGGGTCGGTGATTCTTTCCGGGGCAGCCAATATAAATTGTAGCTGAAGAACCCAGGAAAACCTTGAGAAGAATCACTGACCAATGGGATGCAACCAGCAAGCTTACTATGTACCCACGTTGTTTGAGCCCCAGTTTCAAACCCATGCAGACAGAGGTGAGATGGCAGTTATCCATAATGGTAAGAGCTTTAGACTGCTTGAACACCCGGGGCCCCTTTCTGCTAAGTAATGTTTACACTGTCATTAAGCACAAAACAGTAATGATGTCAATAATTGTAAATGAGCAATGATTCAACTGAATAAAAAAAACTGTGTTTACCAAATTTTAATGAAAGATGTTAGAAGACAAGAATTCCACTTAATATTATGCAAATGTATACATTCAAAATAAAGGGTATAAAAATATTAGTATCACTGTTTTAAAAACATTTACATAACACAACAAAGTATTAAACTTCTTGTGGTTTTAAAACACACATTACCTTTTGTTAAACTACTTGAATATGAAATAAATCAAAACAATAATAGTGTATAAAAATAAACACAAGTTCGAAATTTCTGTATATTCCCTTATTAATGCTCCCACTATCATTAAAGCACCGAATACCTTTTTCAAGAACAGACAATTTAAAAGATGCAGTGTAAAACCTATGCTTTTCATACACATCTGCTTTGGATCCATGCATAGAATAAAATGCCACAGCAGACTGTTACAATGTATATATCAATGTGTAAATTATAAAGTCACAGGCACACATGTAGTGGTAAACTTGACACAACAGCTGGACAGCAAGTTCAAAGACTTACCATTCCTACCAGATGCTGAATTGGTTAATTTGTCGATTTATCATTTAATCTGTGCTAATATTTACAATGACTGAACTGAGTGACAGAAAGATGCCAGATGTACATATGGTCATTGTAAGAGTACAGCAAAGGAACAACTTAAGCTTTTGTTATTGTGCCCTAATAAATGTCACCCATTTGAACATGTAACATACCCATGGGTATTAATTAGGGAATATATGGTATATAACAAATAACAACCTTGTCAAATGCAATGGCTTATTCTGAAATCAATTAAGACAAATTATAGAGGAGTCTGTGTGTGATTTGGATTTTTAATGCAGCTTTAACAATTTTTCAGTCATATCACTACAATGTCTGCAGTGAGGCAGTTGATAGTGATGTATAGCACTGGGGCATCATGCTGCAGACATGCAGCATGATGTTTCCTCATTATCCTGACACCAGGCTGACAAGTCCAATCACTAACCTCTTAATGCTGAGCGCCTCGTGAGGCAGTTGTAAGTACCATTTTTGTAAGTTTATGGTATGACTCTACCAGGGATTAAACCCACGATAACCCGTTTCTGCGGCAGATGCTCTAACCACTAGGCTACTGGAGTGAGGAAACAACCATTATGAGATCTCCTGACACAAAAATGTTAACAAAAGAAACCATATGTACATGCTGTTAGATTTACACCGCAACAAAAATAAAATAATATAACTTTGATGTATCATTAAAAAAGCGGTATATTGTAAGCTTTGATTAGGGCTGTTCCATTTAAACATACACTGTACCCAGGGAAGGCAGTTTAAAAAAAATATGCCTATGTACTTTAATTTCACATCTGTTCATATTAAAATCATAATTCTAAATTGCAACTATGGGTGAGAACCCAATATTAAAAGTGCTTTCTATGGGTCCCAGATATGTTGTACCGGAATAGCCCTTATATTTCATTTGAGAAAATCGGGTGTTTTAATTTGGCACTTTTTTCTTTAACTTCCCGCAGGTGTCATATTTAACTGATTGAAATGAAGGAAATTTTAATTAGATACACATAATTACACCTATTATGTATAACTACCCAAAATGTTATCACAAATCCTTTTTTAAAGATACAGTAAAACCTATCTTGAAAGACCACTGCTATGAAAGACCACCTGTCTTGAGAAACCACCTTCTTGATGCACATATTTATAAGTTGTATAGTGTTATCACCTGTTATGAGAGACCACCTGACCTGAGAGACCATTATTATTTGGCACAAAGGATGATCTTTCAAGACAGGTTCTACTATATAATCCAAATTGTAAGAATAGCAAGCTTGCTAAATTAAGAATAAGACATATGTATATTAGCATTTAATTACAACTTGGCACAGAACTAGACATACAGTGCCCATTTAAAGGAATACTTTAAAAATGTCAATACCAGGAAATGCAAAAAATCTTTGGAAGGAAAACTCATCCAAACAAATATAAATATCAATAGGGGAATATTGTTATAATCTGCTTGAAAAATTAAGAATGAGGTGGGTGTGTGTGTGTGTGTGTGTGTGTGTGTGTGTGAGTGTGCTTGCATGCATGTATGTGTGATGGCACATCCACACAATAATGGTGCCAATAAAAGTAACATTCCAAACATGTAAAAGCCAAATTGCACAAAATCTCCAAGAAGGTTAACTGGGACAAAAGTTTGAATGGTCATAAATCAGTACTATTGCTGTATCACGTAACATATACTTTTTTCAGTCAGTTAAGGAGGTAACTTGCAGTAAACTATCTCTCATGTTATTGTGGATCACTAGGACACATGAGGTTTAAAAACTCCTCCCTTGCAGCATATTGCAAAGAAAGAGTAGATTAAAATTTAAATATATATATAAAAGAGCAATTTTAAAACAGAAAATTTGTTTCAAATGTCTACTTGTATATCTGATAGTATAACAAAGACAAAATATCAAGACCCTGTTTCTTTTATGTTTGTATTATTTTCACTGTAATATACCAATAGTGCATTCCAAACTGATACAAAAATGTAAATTACACTCTGCTATACTCGGCAAACACAGGGGTAACATAGTTATTACACTAAAAAGATATTGTACCATGCATATTTTGAGCCAAGTCATCTCTCACTCCATGCCCTTCAAACACACCCACTAATACAATAAAATTCAAGTATTACAAAAATACAATCACAGAAAACAGTTAAATATATTGATTTTGTCATTATTCCTTTGGGGTGAAGCGGACTTCCTTAGTAAGCATCGATGTGAACATAGGTATCTGCTTCATCTCATTCATTCTTGGATCATCTGTTGCAGATTTGAAATCAAATGCCACCTTTTTGTTGACACGAGTCAGGATTGTCAGAAGATCGCATTTTTTCCAGCTTTTCTGCAACACTTCTGTCAGAGCTTGGATGAACCAGGAACCCTTTTTACGGTTTCTCCAGCAATAATAACCTTTAAAAGCAGAAACTGGATATATAAGAGAATAGAACTGAAAAAAGTGTATAATTAAATACATATTTGCTTCTTGATGAAGTCTGTCCATATGAAAAGTTAACATGGAATATTTCTTGACCACATATGTACAAACAACAATTATAAGATCGTCACGATACTTACTGTGGTGTAGCAACTGCCCAAGTAACCTCTGCAACTAAAGTAGAATGAAGGTCGAAGATCAAAAACTTTTTTACTGTGAGGAGGCCCTGTAATTAAGTTTTGTGGGGTGAGTTCAGAATTTCTTGCTATGCAACTGCATATTTTAACCATGTTATTTAAATTTGCAATTACTGCAGCAGTTTTCAGAGGACAAAGAAGAAATTGTGAGTACGAAAACACCAAATAAAGTTTAAAACTAAATTCCCATCAACAATTTTATTTTGTGATGGGGCCACATATTTACGTTTTGTTGGGCAGGTCCAGAATTTCTTGCTATGTGACTGCATCTTTTTACCATGTTATTTAAAACTGCATTTGTTTGTAGCAGTGTTCACAGGACAAAGAAATAATTTTCAAGAACTAAAACATTAAATGAAGTTTAAAACTAAATCTTATATGATTTTTCTGATGAAATAAAAGCTTTTGAAAATATTCTGGATATACATTGATACATTAGAACCTAAAATCTGTGATTATGTTTTTAACCAGTTTTCTTTTAGAAACCAACATTTTTAGTAAAATGTTTCTTCAGTTATAAGGTAGTATGATTGAAAAGGTGGAGATCAGACTAGAGTGTTCTCCCTTTGGAATGAGAAGGTTAATGCCAAATTCCATCAATAGTCAGTAACTACTAGGGTGGATGTGCACTCTCCTGTCTTACAGGGAAGCACAGTGGAAAAAATTTCAAATCGAATCCTTGGTAAACTGGAATCCCCCTAGATCAAAATTGGGGGGAGGGGATGGGACCTGAAGTTTTCTTCCTAAATATTTTTTTTCTTCCAGTAAACAGAAACCATTTTCTCCAAAAATGATTCCAAATTTAAATTTTACATAAAATAAACTGTAAAACTGAAGCTTGTGCCAAACTAGGAAATATTTCTTATTGTATTCCTAACACATGCTGGTCCAGATTATCTATGGCAAATATTGTAGTTGAGAAAATGTTCCAAGGTTACTTGTTTACTAGCCATTAAAAAATAATACTTTTTCTGCATATTATCTTATTGTAAACTCGTGCATTTCCTTGGTACAAATGATCCATAAATTGTAATTTGCTTCTTGTTTTTTTTCTTTCTTTTCAATACATTAACCAGTCATGCAGCCTCCTTTTGATGCTTCTGATGCTTTGCCAATAGAAACTTACAAAACAGTATGATGAATTCTGAAATTCAGAGTCACTCAACGATTTTTAAAGGAGAAAAATCACATTCATGTATCAAACTAGCCATTACTGTCATAATGCCTTCACTTGCAGGTCCTGATAAAGTGACCAGCTAAGTGTTGTACATGTAGGGCTGAACTGGCTGTACAGGTTAAAATTAATCTCATGAAAAAAGTACAAGTCTATGCGTATATGTATGTTTAAGAAATTAGAAGAATTTGATATAAGAGTATTATGATTTATATGGAGTATTTAAAAATGGATTTAAATAAAGTTATAAAAGCGTATTGTTCCTCAAATTATTCTTCAGATGTGGAGTATACCAGTATTTATGCGTGTAACAACTGTACATGACATTCAGAAAGACTGTATGTTGTTCAGCTAATCTTTCATTAAATGTTCTAAAATGTTATGAAGAATTAACTTAAACTGTTAGGTTTTTTTAATTATATTTTTAATTTCAATACATACTATTGTAAAGTAACATTGTATGTTAGACTTGACCTTGTCCTAAACTGTGTTAACAAATTATTATTAGAACTAAATATGTTTATTTGGGTCTAGGTAATGGTTTTGGAATTTCCAAAGTGAAGTTTAGATAATCCAGGATATGGTTTGTATTTTGTAAACATCAAGATCATTCATTCATTTTTTGCAAGTATAAAAAAATACTGCATGCTCTTCTGTAATCTTGCATCATTTTCAAAGCTGAATTTTTCAAAGCAGAATGATATTTTATGATTTTTATATGTATATGTTTCTACAGTTGCCTGTGCATGTGTTCCAGGCTTGATACTTTGAAATTTAAAATTCCTTAATTATTTAGTGTCAAGCCAGATTCTTCACATCATGTTGTACGTATTGTATATATTGTACATAACAGATAGAAGGCCTCAAAGTATATTAGTTCTGTAACTAATTGAGTTACCTTCTCTAAATAAAGTCTTTATTATTATTATTATTATTATTATTATTATTATTATTATTATTATTATTATTATAAAAGGTTATTTTAAATTAGGTAATGATTTCTGTTTATTATAGAAAATGCTATTTTTGACCGGAGTTCATGTAGAGAATTGTATCATCATGTAACAGAGAATTTCAGCACTTTAAAGTTGTATTATATGTTGTATTTAATATTCAATTTTTGTGCTGAAAAATTATTTCTTCAAATTATTGAAGGCAAGTGATTATTTTCTCTGGAAATACAAATTTAAAAGTGCTCTGAAAAATTCTTGGAAAGAGACATTCACTGGAATTCATTCATAGTGAATTCAAATCTAGAATTATACCACTGATTCAAAAAAAGTGTTGGTACTTCAACCATGGTTCCCACACCTTTCTAAATATAAATTTCCAGGTATTTAACCATTAACAAATGGAATTAAAGAACATTTTGAATTATAAAACATGCATTTTTCAAATCTGAAAACAGGAATCTTTCAAAACTCTCCAAAAACATATTTGTCAGAAAATATTATCATGTATTCAATTATAAAATGAATCACATGAAGCAAATCCGATTACAAGTATATTCTTATAAATTTCAATGTATAGAATACAAATTCTAACTTTACTTTGCAGACCTACATTATGTTGCTATGTGGAAACAACATAATGAGCATAAATTAAATTGTTTCCTTTCAAACCTTTAATCAAAAGAATTCTAGAGTGATATATGTGCATGTTATACAAAGTAAACATTTGCCATCACAGTATGAAAAAAAAACAATGAATGTAAAGTATTAGAATCTTGTCTTGTTATGAAACCCTGAATTTATGTATGCTAATAAAATCTCAAACAAGATTTTTCAACCAACCTAAACTGATTAAGATGATTTGGTTAAAACTTACTTCATTCAAAGACATTTACAAAAGGGTTGATTTAAATTTTGACAAAAAAAAAAAACTTTAAAAATAATGTATTGTTGTATAAACAAGGACTGAACTTCCATAAAATCAACTTATTTTCTTGTAGCTCAATAGTCCCCAAACTTGAATTGTTACATGGGCTCTTATAGTTTCTTAATATATAATAAAACAGATGACAATTTCCAATTTCTCCTGCATTCTATTTAAGATCTGATACCAATGCTTCAAGCTACATGTCATTGTGTAATTATTTCACACCAAAATTCAGCTCAAGAAATTTGAAATTTGTCTAATCCAGGTATCCTCTGAATATTCCAGCCTCATTTTTCACATTTGGACATTTAGGATGGAGTGTGGGTTCAGAGCAATTACATATAAAAAATTTGGAATCTGCTCAACAGTGGGCCTAGTAAATTTAAACTGTTATATCAATTTGTACCTGCAAGAAATCAATAGTAACATTAGTTATTTTCTCAAAAATGGCAAGTACAGTGGAACCTCGCTATAGAATGCTCCGCCATAACGCGAATTTGTATATAGTGCGGTCGTGGCGTGGCTCCTGAAATTTCGTATATTTATTCGCACATGATTTTTTTTCTGCATGAGGTTTTATGCCAAAATAAACATGATGTGGTCTTTGTGGTTGTCTTCAATTAATTCTGTATACAATCGTTGCTCTAACAATAGCCGACGTGCGTTTCTTCTTTAACTGCACACACAACCAAGCAACAGACAATGCAGTGGTTGATAAAAGATTCTCGTAGTTTAATAAACATCAAAAAACGAAAGCCTCCAACATGTTTTCTTAGCTTGGCGGTGTTATTAGACGCAATCAGTTGACCAGTAAATAATGTTTGCTTCACTAGCTGGAAATTGAGAGGGTATGAAATTGACATGCGTTCAGCTTTAAAAACAATTATAAGTGTGACTTGTGACCATTGCATACCTACAGCACTTAGTTCTCAGGTTTTCCATGTGTATCGGGTTTGCTTCTTTTTTCTAATAAATATTTTACCGTTACGGAAAAGCAAGTTCACAAAATGAAGTCATTCAATGCACTTTGCGCAAAATCATATATTATGGTTTTGGGGAAGAGATCGTGTATGAATTCTGATATAATTCAATATATAATACGATAAAGTACGAGAAATAGTGTGTAAAACGAGGCTTCTGAAATGTATTAATTTCACCAGGTCCTTGAATTGTTATGCCTAAATAAACATTGGAAATATAACTTATTATTAAATCCAAGAGTAAAGACACATGTCCTTGAACTGCATAAACAACAATGCAGCTGACAACGTGGTGGCTGATACAAGATTCTGATAATTTAATAAACATAAAAAAACGAAAGCCACCAATATGTTTTCTGAGCTTGGCAGTGTTATTAGAGGGAATTATTTGACTAGTAAACTGTCGGCTTTGTTAGGTGGAAATTGTACATGCGTACAGCTGGCAAAAAAGTTTATATCAGTGGCGAGTGACCATTACAGACTCGATGCATGTTATGATTTAGTTCTCGGATTTCTGTGTATGGTGTTTGTTAATGAAATCGAAATTACTTTCCTATTTTTTCATATACCCTGGAATGTAATGAACCAACACTTGCTTCGTCTTTCGTAACCTAATTTTCTGTTAATTTTTATATAAAAAAATCTTTTACCGTATTGGAAAATCAAGTTTACAATTTGTATAGACACCGTTCATATACCCTGGAATGTAATGAACCAACACTTGCTTCGTCTTTCGTAACCTAATTTTCTGTTAATTTTTCTCACTGAATTCAGAGATAATGATTTGTGACAAAAATATTTAATAGTTTAAATACGTTTGCAATTTTTGCAATGGATTTAGGTATGGGTATTATGGACAATAAATTCAGACACAAATTAATGAATATTTTAAATCTGTGCAATCCTCCAATGGAATTGCATGAATTATGGACCAACTGCGTGCCACGACGGCACAATAGTAAACAATGTTAATACACCCCTATTCATTATATAACGTCAGTCAGGGTGTTATTTTCGGGGGAAAAACTAAATAAAATAGTAAAACTATCTAGCGCAATTTAATAACCTATAAATATATTATCCGTCCACTTTTTTGAATAAGTCTTATTACTGCATTCCATTTAATATTCATTCAATAATACTCCGATTTATTACATTAGACACGAGTACACGTATATATGCCAATGCGGTGTTTGCTGAAAAAAATTAAAATACTGTAAAACCCCGCAATAACACGACCGAGATTATCGTGTTATAGTGGGGTTCCACTGTATTATAATCATTATGTCCTAAATCCACTGACAGACTAAACAAAACTCTGCATAGATGCCTGACCTGATACTTGCCATTTGCATTAATATTCACATGACTTCACAAATCTCAAACAAGGACATTGGAAGTCCAATAGTCACATGATATCAATAACAAACTCCTGTATAATGTTGCTGTACAAAACTTCAATTATATTAAATGAAAGACTGATACATTTTGTAAAAACCAGAAAGAACATATAATTCTCAACATATTTATTTCAAAAACAACTACAAGAAAATTGGCTAGTCTGATTCAACAAGCAAAGTAGTCTGGTTTCCTGCTTTGTATGTTCCCTGCGTGAGAGAGCACATCAACGTGGTAGTCACGTGATACAGCAAAATTTCGGAAGTTGGGCTCAGAATAAATATAGAGAATTTTGTGCTCTTTTTTTGTTGTATTTTTATTATAACCAGTATATGACTTTCATTTAATATTTTTCTTCTATAATATTTGAAATTGACATTTTTGAGATTCTGTGTGCTCATGCGACTAGCAATCAAAATCGCTAGTACCAGCTCAAATTTCATAAATAAATTTTTATTGTCTTTCAGTAGATTAAAAGACATAACAATTTTAATACTCGCAATTTCTGAGAAAAATAAGTCATTTTCATATTGATTACATGCCGGTATAATTCGATTTAAGTCTGCTAACCCATCTGCAAAGCAATTATGTTTTAACACCACCATTTTGGCCTCTCTTGACTGGTTTTCATACCTTCCATGAATAAAAAAGATATGGAGCTGTCTGTGAAACAATGTCTACTAGATAAATCTAATCCATTGAGAATGTGGATTGTCTCAACAATTTATATTTAAAGCAAGCATCGATATGATCCATACTGCAACCTCCTAATATTCTGGTTAGAAATCAATAAATTTAATTCACGATCAGTTCAGTCATGACTCAATTATGTAATTGTTTCAGGCGTCAAGTTGGGACGGAAAATGTTCTTTTTTCGCTGACTTTCGTCAATATTCACAAAATTTAAAGACTTTTCAGAGTCAGGAAAAAAATATAATTATTCCAGACTTATTCTACAATTTCCCAGTAGCATCAGAACCCAGTTCCACAGACACATCACCATTAATTTTTGGATTTATTCTTGAGTTGTTCTGAATTTTATTCAGGACTTTAAATTATTCGGATTTGTATCTGTAATTCTTGGATTATTCTGGGATTTTATCCACAATTTCATAAGATCTTTTTCTCATTTTCACTTTGTATTCTATTGATTTAGTACGGACAATCGTGATGAAAAGTGCACCAAAGTCTTGTGAACTTGATCCAATTCCGACATCACTGCTGCTTGAGTGCTTAGACCCAATATTGCCTTCACTAACTCATGTTATTAATATCTCTCTCTCATCAGGGGAATTCCCATCATTTTTCAAAACTGCCATCGTAAAGCCACTGCTGAAGAAACCAACAATGGACCATAACGATTTAAAGAACTACCGCCCAGTTTCTAATCTCCCATTCATATAAAAAATCTTAGAAAAGGTTGTTCTAACGCAACTTGTATCTCATTTGAATTCAAACAGTCTTTTTAGCAATGTACAGTCTGCATATCGCCCTTGCCACAGTACGTAAACTACCCTTTTGAAGGTATTTAGTGACATTCTCTCTGCTTTGGATAGTGGAAAGATTACAGTCCTCACTCTCCTGGATTAATCTGCAACATTTGACACAATAGACCATGATATATTACTTCACCATCTCCAGCATGTATTTGGCATTCAGAATATAGCCTTACAGTGGTTCAAATCCTACTCAGTCAACAGGACACAAATTATATGTACAAATGGAATACACTCTAGCCCAGTTGACGTATGTTGTGGTGTTCAACAGGGATCTGTTCTTGGACCTGTTCTCTTCATTCTGTATACTCAGCCGCTCTCAAGTGTCATAGATCATCACCCAGTGTTGCACCAATTGTATGCTGATGACACCCAAATATACAAGTCTAGCCACCCAACTGAAGTTGATGCTACCATCCATGGAGTACAGAAGTGCATTTCTGATGTGAAATCACAGATGACATGTAACAAGCTGCAGATGAATGATGATAAAACTGAGGCTATTCTGATCACAAACACAAAGACTTTCTCATTCACATCCTTTACCTCAGACAATAAATATCAACAACGCCAACATTAAGTTCTCAGTCAGTATGGAACCTAGGTGTTACTCTAGACAGTACTCTCACATTGCACCAACTTGTCATGAACATATGCAAGGCTGCATATCTTGAATTGAGACGCATCAGTTCCATTCGTAAATATCTTTCAGTTGATGCCACTAAAAACACTTGTGTGTTCATTAGTACTTTCAAGACTGGACTATTGTAACTCAATTCTGTCTGGTTCGTCGCAATATTTACTCCAGAAACTTCAAAAAGTTCAAAACACAGCTGCATGGATCATCTTTAGAGTACCTCGATCAGAGCACACCTCACAACTGCTCTGTACCCTACACTGGCTATCATTTCGATACAGAATCAAACACAAAATTTGTTCTCTGTGCTATGTTTCAATGACAGACTCAAGTCCAACATACCTATCAAGCCTCACCCATGTGTATACACCAGCTAGATCCTTATGCTCTTCTTCTGATAATCGTATACTCATTGTTCCCAAGGTGAAAACAAAGTCATGGACAACGTCTGTTTGCACACCAGGGCATGGCGACATGGAACGAATTGCCCATTGAAATTAGACACAAAGACACAGTGGTCCCTTTTAAGATTGCTCTTAATACTCACCTGTTTCGACTGCAGGGACAAACTTAGCAGCCTAATCATGTTTTGTATCTTATATGTTTTCAGCATGTTTGTTATGTTTTCCAATTTCATTGTTTTTGTCATTTGTTGTTCTGTAGTGTAGTCATATCATTATTGATGGTGTAAAGCGTTTAGAGCTTCGATAGATTAGTCCTCATTATTAATATTATTAGGGAAATAAATCTTTTGTTGAATTTTACAAAGTTTGTTGCTTTTCACTCATTTCTGCTACCTATTTTAAGAGCAACTTGTAACAAATGACAGATACTTATAATAAAATATTCTCTTTTATACTGCAAAACCCTCAGTAAACCAAAAACCTCTCAAAACTGAACTTAAATTTGGTCAAAAATGTTTCAGTTTTGATGGTTTCACTAAATGTGAAGAGGACTAGGGAGAGTGTGCCTGTATTCTGATTGGAGAAATATCTTTTACTTCAAATACTTTACCTGATCATAATTTCCTAGAAGAGTAGCTAATATGAGAATAAATTTGCATCCTGACATCCTTTTACTCTTGAGGTGGCTCGGATGCAAGAGGTCATGGGTTCGATCCCTGGCTGAGTCATACCAAAGATTTATATAAAAAAGGTACAAATATCTTCCTTGCTTAGTGCTCAGCATTAAGAGGTTAGTCTAAGGACTGGTCGGTCTAGTGTCAGGATAATGTGACTGGGTAGAACATCATGCTATATGTCTGCGGCTTCATGCACAAGTGCTGGATATCACTATAAACTGCCACACTGCAGACATTGTAGTGATATGACTGAAAATTTTTTGAAACTACATTAAAAATCCAAATCAAACACATTACACACATATAACTGCTTTCTATGCTTAACTCTCAGTTTGGATGCAGGATGCTTGCTCAAGTTGTTGTCAAGAAAGTATACTTGAGCTCATTCCATGGCCATGTAAGGTCCATCTGGGAACAGAAAAAACTTGTGGAAATCTTCTTCTCCTCAATCTTGGTGACATTGTATTTTCTACTAAGTATTCAGTGGAGTTATCACTTCTGCAAACTGACAGGAGATTCCTCTCTTTTCCTGATTCAAATACTAAATATTCTTCTCAAGTTTCCACTTGAGACAGTTCTAGAATATGAAAAGTGGTTTCTCTGAAAATTCACACTGGATATTTTTTCTGACATGAAAATCCATCATGGCTTCTAGTCCCCACATCGGGTATATTGGTTTTCTCCTGCAGCCATCATTGCTTTGGATATACTTCTTGTGGTTGCCAGGATGTTTAGGAATTCAGCCTTGAAAAGTTGTTGGCAAAGAGAGTCAATTTTGTAAGCATTGGAAATCAGCTTGCCATTGTATCAAATGTTGACTTATTTTACTTGAGAGACATTCCAAGTTATGAGATTTCTAAGCATCTCAGACTCAGAAAGCAGTCATCTAAATCACTAGACAGACAACACCTTGAGGAGTACGAGTCGTGAAGATGAAGAGCACTTGTATTTCTTGCAAAGTGGAAGACCTGGGATTGAATATAATATGGAAAAATTCTACAAGTCTGGTAACTTAGGTATCATTTGCATTTTTCTGTGATAAAATTATAAATGCCAGTGTGTGGGTTGTGTATTGTGCATTGTATTTGTGTCAGTTATATTCTATATTGTATTTATCTTCTATTCTAAGTACACCGCTCCCTCGATAACTCACGCACAACGGGGTCCAAAAACATCGACCGCACTATAAGCGAGGGCACGAGTTACCGAGGGACCTATTAAAAAAAACTAATAAAGAGATGGGAGATCGACAGAGGCGAAAGGGGGGGGTGCATTGTTAAATACTCGTTTTATAATCGTGCTGAAAATAACTGTGAATAAATATTTCTTTATAAAGGTGTTGTTCGTTTTTCTTTATAAATTACCTTTAATTTCTGGATAAAATATCTTGAAAAGATCGTAAAAACAAACATTATTCCACGAGGTACCAGTACTCTTAACATGTGTATCGCTAAACACATTGTGTATTACGTCACTGCTTTTTGTGTTGATTTGGATACATTCTAGTTTTATTGTTTGTTCAAAATGAATCAAGATTTATTTTATCAAAAAAGATAACATTCATATCGGAAAACAACGTCGAAACTTGTGTTGATCTAAAACATAAAATTCTGCTATCACTAAATAGATAATAGATAGATTAATTAGAAAGATAGAGTAAAATGTAAAAAAAAAATTTACAAAGGTAAACCATTACCAACCATGAATTTAATGGGTCTAAACGTCAGACATGTAAAAAAAAAATATATAAAAAAATATTTAAATCATCCGATAGCATAAACCAGCCTCATCACAATTATAAACTTGGTCGTCTGTATATCCATCATGGGTCAGTATCTCTCGGAGTTGGTTGGGATAACTAGATGCGGCCGCCTGATTTGCTGAGCATATCTCTCCCGACAAAGAATTTTGTTTTATTCCATGTCGGCGCTGCAATCTCCAAAGCCATCCATGGCTTGCCATGAAATCTGATTCAGTATCCATAGTTTTTGCCATTTTCTCTGCCTGGACCTTGAGAATTGTTCCCGAAATCTGAACACTTTGTTCACGTTGTTGTGTGAACCAGGTGTACACAGCATCATCTAATTCTGTGTCGTTTGCAGTGCGTGCCCGTTTCCGTTAAAATCCATCATCAGAATCAACTTCATGCAAATAATCCCGAAATTTCTGCTCATCCTTGTGCCAGCCTCTGAATGTCGACTCAGCAAGTTTAAGTTCACTACAAACTTTTGATCTTGATTCACCATTACGAACCCTCTCTATGACAGTAAGCTTTTCGTTCACTGCTTGATTCCCTTGCTCTCCATGATCACATTTACAAATGATTAGGATAAATTACTGATTAATATATACTTTAATGACAATAAGTACATACTATTTGAAACCATGTTCGATTCGTCCATCTAATTTGATTGATGTTGAGACACGATATTGACCACAAGAGTTTAGGCATGTAGGATTTGCATTCCTTTGAACTTTTGTAATGTACGTCTTTTACCTGATTTGATACAAAAGACCGCCTTATAAAACAAAGCAGGTCTATTTTAATTGAGTTTTACAATGCAACAAACACTTCCCCAAGTCGTCGATCAAAACGCAGCCGGCAGTTAATTAGGTTCTCACAGATGTGCTCGCGGGCATCGATGTGACGGTCAATTGACTCTTTTCATGTTTGAATAGAAGAGAACATGCAACGATTATACTGCTTACACTGCAACACAATGAAAAGATTAAAACACTAATTTCCCCTATACATATACAGTATTATTATTTACAGTGAACTAAGAAAATATTTTTTCCGATAAAATCTAACAAGACATGTGATTCCTTATTAAAACCTGAAAATTTCACGATGTTGATTCTAACTTTTCGGGCACTAACCGTCATTTTCGACGATAAAACGGGCGATATATCTAGGTTTCATTCACCAGTTCTGATCACGATTTTCTTCATTTTTAAAAAATATTTTCTTTAAAAAAAAAGCAAATTTTGTAGTAAATTATGTTTCTCCGAGAATACTTACCCGATCACATTACTTTAGGGATATTAGCCTGCTACCTCGCGAATCCAGCCCTACCAAAAGACGAAAATTCGTCTTTCCTGTCTATGTCATATAGACAAAGGGCAATAACTCTCGCCCCTTACCTCCCCTTGCTACCCGCTAGGTGTCGCTTCTTTAGTTTTTAAGCTGAGCGGTATATAAAACACGAGGATGCTCGCATGGCGGGGTGGTTGGGAGGGTTTCTTAGTAATGTGATCGGGTAAGTATTCTCGGAGAAACATAATTTACTACAAAATTTGCTTTCTCCTTTGAATACGTTCCCCGATCACATTACTTTAGGAGAATAAGTAATAGGAGGAGGGAATGCAGAGCATCCGACCTCCACCCCGGGTATCCTCTAGGGAATGATGGTTGGATTCCCCATGTGAATGATAACCCGGTCTCCTAATTTTCAATCAGCAACACAGCCCAGGGTCACGTGATATGTGACTCCTTTATACGGTTAAGAAGATAGTTATTGAAATCTTCTTACCTACGAAAATTTATCTGGCGAATCCAGCGAAGCTAATAGGCTGTGCTGATTGTTGCACATGGGTCTGGTGGGCGTCTGGGCTGCCCAACACCGGACCTACTAGAATCAATGTTTGTCTCTGCGAGTACAAACTTGAAGATAAAACTGTAGAAGGTTGACTCTGCATGTCAGCCAACAGCTTCTATAAGGTGACTGATTTGCGAATCCTCAGAGTACGCCGAGCGTATAACCCACTTCAGCCATGAAGCAAGGGCTTGAATGGAGATATCTCATGTCCCAGCTATCACCAGAAGAAAGAGGTGCTTGTATGTGACCTGACTCACCTCTATGCATTGAAATGGTGCTAGAGTGCACAAACAGGATCTTACATGGCTGTTGATCCTGACTTATCTATAAAGAAGCGAGCTAATGACGACTCGTTGATCGCCAATGTATGGTAATCTATTTTGGACTACGAAGCCTGGCTGCGACAAGAGGACCATCAAACCCTCTGATCGGAACGGAAGAGAGTTCGGGTCACTAGAAAGGACATGTAACTCGCTCACCCTGCATGCTGAAGCTAAGACTATCAAGAAACCCAATTTGTATGATAGTAGCTTTAACTAATCGTGGGTTAAAGACTCAATACTGTCTGAATTGAGTCATGTTAAAACCCAGGACAGATTCCATTTGGAAACAGGGTGAGGGATATAAGTCGATTGAATTTTTTTTTTAAAGTGTCTAAAAGATCTGACAAATTTTTGTCATGGCTGATAGCACATGTAACAGAATGGCGGAATGTGTCTGATATCATGGAGCGGTAGCATTTGATAATAACTGGAGCCAGCTGTTTCTCCTCGAAAAGCCAGAGAAAAGTTGGCCAGTTGAGGGATTGTGACACTCAGAGGAACAATGTGAATGATATGGTACCAGTCCCTGAAAACATGCCACTTGCCCTCGTAAACCTTCAGAGCAGAAGGCCTTCTTGCTCTCGAGATTCTCTCCGCAATCAAAGATTTAAATTGTTTGTCTTGCAAGGCTGTCTGGACAAGAGCCAGGCTTGAACATAAAGACGGTCCGGACAGGGGTGGAACACCCCTGGCCGCGGTTGCTTGTGAATACTTGTGCTGACTGTAATCTTCCTGGGTAGATCTATCGCCTAGATTGAGTAGATCGGAGACCCAGGAGTTGTTCCATCTGAGAAGGGCAATCAGAACCATCTGACAGTTCTGACCCCATAACTTCTGGATTAATTTCAGTACTAAGACCGTGGGAGGGTAGGAGAATGACCACAACCCTTCCCAGCTGATTGATCGAGCATCCACGACCCAAGCTTCTGGGTCTGGAACCTGTGAGATGAAAGGTGGACAACTTGCGATTTCACCTTGTTGCAAAAGATCAATCATCGGACGTCCCCAAAGTGTGTCAATTGGAAGAAAGTCCGATTGATGGAGTGACCATTCTGTGTGAATGACTAGATAGAGTGTCAGCCAAGACATTGAGTCTGCCTAGAATGTGTCTGAATTGTATATTGAGGTGGAGATTGTCGAACCAATGTAGAAACTGCCAGCTCAGATTGCACAGGTCTGGTGATTGGTATCCCCTTGTTTTGAGGCAAGGCACCACCACAATGTTTTCTGACATAATGAGGGCAGTTTGTAATAAGAGTTGATCCTGCCCGAAATGAAAGGCATTGATGACAGCCGTTATTTCTGAAAGGTTGATGTGGAAAGGGCTCGCCCCTGGCACCCACGTGCCGCTGACAGTATCGAAGTCCGGCAACAGGTGGGCACCCCAACCGTAGGTACTAGTGGCGGAACATACCGTTATCCCCGCTTGGGGTATCTCCAGAGTAATCCCTGTGGACAGCCCACAGAGGTTGTGCCATTGACTCAAGAATGATCGTATCTCTGGCGTGAGCATGACTGTTTTCTGGGATCGAAGGGACTTGAAAAGGGCGCAATTACGCTAGCAACGTCCTTTGTAAATGGCGCATAAAAGGACGGCTGAGCGGGATCAAGTCTGCTGCCGCATTGAATAATCCGAGGATCTGCAACTCTCTTGCTAAAATGCGCATCCTGTCGGAAACGGACTCTACGAGTGCAATTATCTGGATGATCGCAAACTCGAGGAAGCCTTACCAGATTCAGATCGGGAGAAACTCCACACCCAGATGGACCAAAAATCCGGATTGGACAGAGATCAGACTTTATCCAGTTCACGAGAAAGCCTATATGATGTAAAGTGATATAAGATCGTTTCTGCCTTTGAGCAGAGTAGAACTTGACAGATGTTTCTGGAGGATGTCGTCCAAATATACTGCCGACGCAATAGATGAAGTCGAGCGGAACAGGGTGACGACGTAATCCATAACCTTGGTACTAGCCCAAGGGCTTAAATTGAGGCCAAAAGGTATGACATGGAACTGATAAACTGAGTCCCGACAAGCACAACGGAGAAATGTCCGCTACTCGTGGGATAGGGACGTGAAATGTGCGTCGGTCATATCTATCCAGCTTATGATGGGGTTTAAGCGACGTGCCCTTCAGACATGCGTCACGACGTATCAGGTCTAGGTTGGCAGAAGCAGTCAGCGCATTGGCCATGGAATGGTGAGCTGCCCTGTTAAGAACCCTAGCTAACCGGGCCGTCGATTCCCAAGCATGTTCATTGCCAGATTTTTCAGCGATCCTGAAAATGGCTAGGGAGGCTAGGTCTAACAGTGAAGACGTAGCGACTACATTTCGAACCAGCTTGGACTTGGCATTGAACACAGTTTTGTCCACTTTATAAGACAATGGAGCAGACATATGGACTGCTGCCATATTTTTTCCAGAGCCGGGACCTCAGTACTGAACGCATCGGAGTGAGATTTGTACCATCGACCTGAAAACGACGCTGGTACTTGGCTTTCAGAAAAGAACGCCTTAGCATTTCCTGGATCCCTTATACGTGTCGACAGACGGTCATTAATTTCCTTAATTTTTGTCGACTGGGGAAGGAGGCGGAAGGATAGAGTCTCTTCCCCCTCATCCAGATCGACCGACGCTCTAACCTTATAGTCGGTAATGGCAGCAGGTGGTGGAGGGCATTCTGAAGGGGCCAACACCCTATAAATTTCCTCCACTGCGGCTTTGAAGCTGAACTCAGTCTGTTCCATAGTTGGATCTGCATACCGCTGATTTGCCTGCGATTCATCGCACTCACTATGTGCATAATCTTGCTCTGGTAAAGCATCCATATCGGGGTAATGCATACCAGGTGGCATAGATGACTCGATTCCGTCATCTCTGATAAAGGCATTCACTCTCCCTTGTGGATGAGCTGTTAGCCTATGGACGGCCGGCAATGCCGAATGAATTGATTGGCATATGTTTGGCCTGAATGACTGCGACGGGCCGGCTATGACCGGCACTGACCGCTCGAATGGTCGGGTTGGATCGAGAGATTCATCGCCAACATCTGTGTCATGGTAGTGATATGTAACCGGTAGTACGGATTGACAGACGGAAACATCACTAGAATCTTCGTCAATCCGATTTGTGCGGATTGCGGTATGATAAAAGTCCCCGTGCTGGTACAGCGGTACAGTCAGACGGACTGGTATATGACTAAAATCTCCATAAGGCGTTGGGCTGGACGGCCGGAGCCGGATGGACGGTCAGTGCCGGCAAGTGTCGGCTGGAAGCTTGGCTGGACGACCGGTGCCCTTTGGGCTGAACGGTCATTGCCGGATCGACGCCCGGTGCAGGTTAGTGCCGGCTGGAAGGTCGGCTGGATGACCGGTGCCATATGGGCTGAACGGTCATTGCTGGATGGACGCCCGGTGCCGGCTGTAAGGTAATAATAATTACATAATGCTTATGTAGTGCGGCCAGCACTGCGCGCCCATCTACCATTCGCTCAGAGGGAATGTTGGTTCTGGTACAGCTTGCATATCTGTACAGCATACCAGGTGAACTAGATGACGCAATTCTGTCATAATTGACACTTTCACTAAATCTCCCTTGTGGAGAAGCCGTGAACATATGGACGGCCGGCACTGCCGGCTGATTGAACTGGCGAATGGTCGACCTGAAAGTCCTGTTCTGGTAAAGCTGCCATATCTGGGTAGCGCATACCAAGTGGCATAGATAACTCAATTCCGTCACCTCTGATAATGTCACTAATTCTCCCTTGTTTTAAAATCACACCGTCACGTATTTGACGTGACGGGAGGTGTACACCGGCAATACCGACTGATTTGTCTGGTATATGGTCGGCCGGAATGTCGGCGAAGGTCCGGCTATGACCGGCACCTGCCTCTCGAATGGTCTGATTGGACGGAGATTCATCTATAACATTTCTCTCATGGTAGTGATATGTAACCAGTAGTGTAGATTGACTGACGGGTACATCACTATAATCTCCGTAAATCCGATGTACAGCCGGTGCAGGTTGATGCCGGCTGGAAGACCGGTGCCATTTGGGCTTAACAGTCGTTGCCGGATGGTCGGCCGGTGCCGGTTGATGCCGGCTGGAAGGTCGGTTGGACGACCGGTGCCATTTGGGCTGAACGGTCGTTGCCGGATGGACGGCCGGTGCAGGTTGATGACGGCTGGATGGTTGGCTGGACGACCGGTGCCATTTGGGCTGAACAGTCGTTGCCGGATGGACGGCCGGTGCCGGTTGATGCCGGCTGGAAGGTCGGCTGGACGACCGGTGCCATTTGGGCTGAACGGTTGTTGCCGGATGGACGGCCGGTGCCGGTTGATGCCGGCTGGACGACCGGTGCCATTTGGGCTGAACGGTTGTTGCCGGGTGGACGGCCGGTGCCTGTTGACGCAGGCTGGAAGGTCGGCTGGCCGGCCGGTGCCATTTGAGCTGAACGGCCGGTGCCTGTTGATGCAAGCAGGAAGGTCGGCTAATGCCGGTTGGTGCCTGCTGAAGTGCCGGCTGAACTGACGGTGTCGGCTGGACGGCCGGCGAAAGTGCATATTAAAATGGATCCAATTGATCCAGCATAGACTCCATGCGTCCGGACTTACAGGCCCGAAAGCCATGCACGGACCTGCGGTAGAAATTTACACCCACTGGGCAGCCTAAACCATGTCAACATAATTTCCTCCATTTCCACATTGCCAACACCCATTTTGCCATTCATGCCTTCGTTGTCGACTTTGCTACTGAAATGACAAAAGAAGAGAACAAAGCACAAATTAAAAAATTCAGCATATTGTTAATTCGATAATACTATAACCGTTACTAACGGAGTAGTCAAATTATTCCGTGCCATGTTAACTCTTAATGACAACAGTAGTTATCGCCGTGAGCGTGTTGCAATGGTTTGTTAAAGACGAAGTCTACTGAAACGAAAAAGATCATAAACAAAGCACAATTAGCAATTCAGCACGCTATTAAGTCGCTATTACCATAACCGTAACTAAGGGAGGAAGCGAAATGATTTAGTGTCGCGTGAACTCGTGACTACAACACGAATTCCGCCATTAAATAGTCGCAACTGGTCGTTCAGAGACTAAGTCTACTGAAACGAAAAAGAAGATAAACAAAGCACAAATTAACAATTCAGCACGCTATTAAGTCGCTATTCCATAACCGCAACTAACGAAGGAAGCGAAATGATTAAGTGTCGCGTGAACTCGTGACTACAACACGAAGTCCGCCATTAAATAGTCGCAACTTGGTCGTTCAAAGACTATTTTGAAGTCTACTGAAACGACAAAGCAGGTAAATAAAGCACAAATTATCAATGCAGCACGTTATTAAGTCGCTAATATCGTAAACGTTACATACGGAATAAGCGAAATTATTGAGTGCTACATGTATTACATGCTAGTACCGCCATAAGCGTGCTTGACCACGTTGCAACATTGTCCGAAGTCTAGAAAAGGTGACAAAGTCACTCAAATTGGAAAATATTGTAAAATAATGTATACAACCTGTAGAGGAATGATTATCCAACACAGTAATTCCAAATTTAACTTCGGATGGTCAGAATTAACACTAAGATGGCTTGGATTCATTGGAGGTCTAATTGTACGTGTTTGCACAGTACAAGCGAAGCTAAAAAACTAAAGAAGCGACACCTAGCGGGTAGCAAGGGGAGGTAAGGGGCAAGAGTTATTGCCCTTTGTCTATATGACATAGACAGGAAAGACAAATTTTCGTCTTTTGGTAGGGCTGGATTCGCGAGGTAGCAGGCTAATATCCCTAAAGTAATGTGATCGGGGAACATATTCAAAGGAGAAACGGGATCCACGCCGGACACCGCGTTATAAGCGGGTTCGTGAGTTATCAGGGCGCGAGTTATCGAGGGAGCGGTGTATGCACTTTGTACTGTTACAGGTATATTTCATACCATTTCAACTCACAATAAATCTCATAATGAAAAAACAAGTGTGTGTTATCATTTTAACCCTAAATTGGACAGATTAATTACATTAACAGCAATATTCTTTTCACATGTCTATAAGTTGGTGAAAGATTTCAGTTTACATTTATAATCTAATTTTTCTCATTCCTTAGTAAGTATCATGAATATCTGCAATTTTTCAATCAAATTTTGACAATTTATTCACAGTACAGCTTTTGTACAATACACAATCTGTTCTAATATAACAAAATATCTTTTAGAAAACCTATTTCTAAGATAACATTCATTGCAATAATCCACCATCTACTTCCACCACAATATCTTGGTTAGATATGAGAGAAGAATAATATACTACATTTATTCACAATTACTGTTGTATAGTTTATAATTGGGATCGGAAGTTCTTCACACTCTCAACGTTAATTCATATGACAGGTTCTACAGCTACACTGACCAGAAGGTAGAGAATAACCCGCCTTCTTCATCTAAATATTCTTGCAACTATATTCAAGTGAATATCATATTTAGTGGTAAAAATAATACTCTTATATTTGATGTAAAATTAACTGTAACCACAACCTATATACCTGGAGCGGAAGAGTACGCTATCAAGACATCGGCTTGGGTGGGAATCTTTGTAATATTCTCATTTGGCATGAAACCCTTGGCATCTGCAACATTCAAGCTTACTCCTTCGTCAAACTTTTCTCCTTGACAAGCCTTAAAATAGATACGGGTTAGATTAGAAAATGTGGCTATCAAACAGAATTAGCCTTATATTGAACAATAACTAAATCTAGAAATCACTGATATGACATACTGTGCACCTTTCATATACAGCAAACAGTGATTCAGTGCTAAGAAATAGCATTACTGTAATGATATATCTCACAACACTGGTAGGTAGGTCACTTACCACTGATCTCATGACTTACATAGAGGATATCTGCTTGTAGATTGTGAATAAGTGTGTGAAAAACTTTGTATTTCAGGAGTTACAAACCAACCAATTAAAATACCAACAATATATATTCATTATTTGCTCCGAATAAGAAACTTTTCTTATTATTTTTATGTTAAAACTTTCCTTATTATTTTTATGTTAAAACTTTTCTTATTATTTTTATGTTAAAACTTTTCTTATTATTTTTATGTTAAAAATTTTCTTATTATTTTTATGTTAAAACTTTATTTATCATTTTTATGTTAAAACTTTTCTTATTTTTTTTATGTTAAAACTTTTCTTATTATTTTTATGTTAAAACTTTATTTATCATTTTTATGTTAAAACTTTTCTTATTTTTTTTTATGTTAAAACTTTTCTTATTATTTTTATGTTAAAACTTTTCTTATTATTTTTATGTTAAAACTTTATTTATTATTTTTATGTTAAAACTTTTCTTATTATTTTTATGTTAAAACTTTATTTATCATTTTTATGTTAAAACTTTTCTTATTATTTTTATGTTAAAACTTTTCTTATTATTTTTATGTTAAAACTTTATTTATTATTTTTATGTTAAAACTTTTCTTATTATTTTTATGTTAAAACTTTATTTATCATTTTTATGTTAAAACTTTTCTTATTATTTTTATGTTAAAACTTTTCTTATTATTTTTATGTTAAAACTTTTCTTATTTTTTTTATGTTAAAACTTTTCTTATTATTTTTATGTTAAAACTTTTCTTATTATTTTTATGTTAAAACTTTTCTTATTATTTTTATGTTAAAACTTTTCTTATTATTTTTATGTTAAAACTTTATTTATCATTTTTATGTTAAAACTTTTCTTATTTTTTTTATGTTAAAACTTTTCTTATTATTTTTATGTTAAAACTTTTCTTATTATTTTTATGTTAAAACTTTTCTTATTATTTTTATGTTAAAATGTATTAATAAGCAATATGTATAACATTATAATACTCCATTTTTATAATGCCTTGTGCAATAGTAGCATCTGGTTACCATTTTACATTCTGTTGTGTTTTGTGTACAGCTGCATAGAAAATATCAATACTGACATAATTCTCTTACCTAATTACCAAAATTCAAGGCAAAAATTCATAACCAAAAAATAACTTGAAGGAAAACAAAAAAAGCGTGTTGTGGGATTTGAACCAGGAGGTATTTTTGTGTGATGGGTGGCCATATTTAACATCAGACCAAGCAAGTGACAGAACATATCCAATTTCTTGATCATAATGCTGTTGATGTTGCAGTGATTAATAATTTTTTTGTATTAGAAAATCCATAGATTCACAGACTAATATACATTTTTTTTAAAAATGTATTGATGACTGCAACTCCCAATATGTAACAGACACCTTTATCCTATTTGTTCTTTGTGCTATGTTTCACTGACAGACTCCAGTCCAACATACCTCTCCAGCCTCACCCATGTGCATACACCAGCTAGATACTTACGCTCTTCATCTGACAATCATATACTCATTGTTCCCACTGTGAAAACTAAGTCACATGGACAACATTCTTTTGCATACCAGGGACCGGCGACGTGGAACAAATTACCCATTGAAATTAGACACAAAGACACAGTGGTCCCTTTTAAGAGTGCTCTTAAAACTCACTTGTTTCGCCTGCAGGGACAAACTTAGAGACCTAATAATGTTTTGTATCTTATATGTTTTCAGCATGTTTTTATCTTTTCCAATCTCATTGTTTTTGTCATTTGTTTTTCTGTAGTGTAGTCATATCATTATGGTGTAAAGTGCTTAGAGCTTCGAAAGATTAGACACTGTACAAAGTTCTCATTATTATTATCTCACATTCAGACAGATTTTGTCAGGCTGAAATGAAGATTCTAATGACTAACTTTTCAAGGTCACAAGAGCAAACAAGCATGTCATAGAAAGAATTTCTTTATCTTGATAATGAATGAGGATCTGTCAAGAGATTTGGAAAATGTATGAAAATAAAAGTCTTTAAACAAAACCTTCAAGAAAGTTAACAACAATAACAGAGAAGTGACTATTATACATCTCTTCACAATAACATGGGTTTACCAAATACACTCTACGCTTTGTCTCAATTTACTGTACACCATACTTTGACAACACAATGAAGTTGTATTGTGGAATGAAAACATTATTCATTAACAAGAAACTTTTGTCTGTTTTAAAAGTATATTGGATCAAAACTAGAAAATAATGATATCAATTCAACCCCATGATTTTATTTGTAGAAAATGCAACTGTTTCATTAATAATGACCAAGTAATTTTTAAAGATAATACCTGTTTGTAGAGAGAAAATACAGCTACATATTTGATGGTCAACTTTTCAGAATGTCATATTCAAGTGTCATAAAACCCGTTTTAAATTTCTGGAGCACTTTTTCATTAGGATTCTTGTCTTTTGTGCTGTATATAGAAGTAAGGTTATTTTATATGAAAAAAAATTGTACAATCATGAATTTCTTATTTGATGAGGGGGGGGGGGCTTTTGTCCAGGTATCTATTCACCTATCTATTTACCTGTCTGAGATTTACATGCTGTACGTAAGATTGAAAACCCTTTATTAATCCCACCAAATATCACCCTAGTGGTCATAAGGTCATAGTGGTCATACAGGATATTTGCTGAAAGAGTCAAAAATCTCATTTATGGTATATACATATATATTTCAAACCTCACCACTCCTATATTTCTTTGCTGACATAAGAAATAAAATTATTTTGTATTGGCAAAAAATGTGTAATTCGTTTTGACATTGAGCCCCTCATCTCCCACTTTTGAAAACCTAGAGATAAAAATAGATCTTTTAATTATTCATAAAACTTTCCACTACCTTTTTCTACAAACCACATCACAAAAAAAGGGATCTTTTTTTTTCTCCATACAGAGATCAGAACATAACACAGGTTCTAGGAACAACCTGAAGCCATTGTTGCCAGTAAAAACCACACAATCAAAACCTCAATGAAATAGGTGATTAGAACAATGACATCAATAGGAAGCATGAACCTGGAAACCACAGAACCATTAACCACTTGGGGACTGAATTAATTACTTAACTACTGTCAAGTGCCAAATTTTTCGCCAGTGAAATTCATTAATTAATTCCTAGTCTAGCCGACAATTAACTGTCTTAGAGTAGAGTTTGGACGTAGGAATGTTTATCTAACTGGGTCACACCGTTGGACTGTTTATAGTGAAAACAGGCTAGGGTATGACAGGGCTTAAAAAGAGGAAATTTCTCACGTAAAGCTGTCAAAGTGACTTGAAACAAATGGTAGGGTGATATTTCGACCCCAGGTGGCATTTTTTTTTGGCATCTTGATAGGCGGTTTTCCAAATGTCCGTAGGAATAGCATTTATTCTGATTGGTCAAATGTAGAAGGAGGGTTGGGTCGAACCCTAGAATTGGGGAAATATATTCTCTGATAAATGAGTTTGAATTAGTCTAGGAATTACCTCTGTAAGAGAGGGTCAGGAGTATTAATTCCGAAAATACACAGTAGAAGACTCCAAGCAGACTTTAGGAAAAGAAGTTCGTAAAATTGGGTTCCAGGTTAAACTGAATGAGGAACAATTGTAAGACGCCAAAAACACAAGGAAAATAGTTTGTTTGAAGAAAGAGTGAGAAATAGCGAGGAAGTCGAAATTCAAAAGGAGGGAAAAGAAGTCAGAAGTCCGAGTTGTGGAATCCCACGTTCAACCAAATCGCAAGCTCAAGTCGTGATGCACGCAGAAGGAAAACCAGTTGTCAAACAAGGTCATTGTGAATTTCCCAAGCAGTCTGATGTTAATGAACACTCGATTTCATGATGAAATTTTCTATCAGCTATTAACGGCTAAATTCATCTATTTTATTAGTGTTTGAATTTTTAATTAATGTATCCATTATTTTAAAGCTTCAGTTTTGAAGCGCTTCTGAACAAAGAATTTTCAGAAGGAAAGAAAATTGTAATTTACTGTGTCATTCTTCTCATGATTGTTTTGATTAAATTCTTATTTTATCTTTACGGGAGCTTGTGTGTTGTCTTTGTTCAAGATAACATCTCAGATTACCATATCCATTCTAACCGGGCAAATCACATCATAGAGGTCATTCCTTTAGATAACGAGAATTAGCGGGAGGCGGTTTCGAGTGTTGTTTTTCCAAGTTGCACAATACCTCTGACCAGGGCTTGCGCGATATTGTACTAATAGCGCTTGATAACCGAGCACCCCATTACAAAGTGGAGTGCTTGTCCTGGGATTTGAAAATTTTCATTGCGATTGAAGTAATCTGAGCGTATTTGAACAAGGCATAAATTTGTTATTATTATTAAGTAGGAATCGATTGAATCAAACATTGTCTGCTATTTTTGTATACTTGAATATCATGCAAGCAAATTCCTTACGTAAAAGTGTATTGTAAGAATTTGAGATTTATACCTTCTGTGTGAAGTTATCATAAAGTATTAAGAGCGGTACTACCTAAATCTTTTCTTGAGACAAGAGCCAATTTGGGCCGTACTGTATTTTGGACAGCAATTAATCACGTTTTGTTAAGTGTCCTGCTGCGCGGAGCTTGTGTTAATGGGATTATGCATGGTCAATTATTTGTGACTGATTTGACCTGTCCATCTCGCTTCATATAAGGTATATTTCGGGTCAAACTATTTTCGTAGGGAGAATTCAGTTATTGTAGGTCAGTTAAGGATGTAGTTCTAGAGAAAAGGAAAGATAAAAGAAGGACATAATGGCGACAGACAGTTACTAAAGGAATTTAAATCCATTGGCACGGACGAACTTGGGTACGACGGAGACAAGCTAACTGAATTTATGGAAAGAAGTTTGAAAGAGCATAAGGAAGAGAAAGCTAGAGAGAAGGAGAAGGAGAGGGAGAAAGAAATTGAACTCGCCCGACTACAGGCGGAAGAGAAAGCTAGAGAAAGAGATCATATGCTAGCCATGGAGAGGCTAAGGCTCGAAGCCGAGTTCAGGAGGGGTGAAGAATCGAACGTACATCCGGACTCCCCGAGTAGTCGCTTGGAAGACAGATGACCCATACAGTTAACCATGCCGATGTTTAACAACAAGGATGAAATAATTGACAACTTTTTGACGCAGTTTGAAAGTTGGCCCTGGTCTACCAAATCCCTAAGGACCAGTGGGCCATCAATATTTCAGCCTTTTTGCAGGGGGCGGCGAAAGATGTGTACCACAACATGACCCCAACCGAGATAGACGATTATGACGCGCTGAAGAAAGCTCTACTTCGCCACTATGAGTTGTCAGCAGAAATGTTCCAGAAACTTTTTAGGGAATCATCAAAAAGGGCTACCGAAACACACGCGCAATTTCACAGTCGAATGCCCGTGATTTTTGATAAATGGATGAAAATGTCTGGCACCGCGTTAACGTACGAAGGTATACGTGAAGAGATTTTAAAGGAACACGTGTTAAGTACCTACAGAAAAGATTTAATTGTGTTTTTGGCGGAGCACGTATTCTCAACTTTGGATGAGATAAGCATCATGGCCGAGCGCTATGAGAGCGTGCACGCGCGTCCAACTACTTGGAATGGTAGGGACTGACCTGGAATCGGTGAGCATAGAAAGACCACTGAGGTGGCACCCCAGAGACGAAATGGTCAGAATGGTGGGAGGCCAGGGGCCGGAAATCCCAGCCAAGTACATTTCCGTGGGTCGGGAAAGAGTCAAGGGGTAGATAGGGATACCTCGGGTAGAAGAGGTGAGCCAGTGTGTTATGGCTGTAATAAACCAGGCCATGTTGTCAAGGACTGTAGAAAGTATCGTCCGACAATGGTTAATTCGGTAACTCCGAATACTGTTAAGAAAGGGAAAACAGTGGAGTCTAGGAATGTAGCGAAGGCTACGGTAAATGGTGTGGAAGCCACGGTGCTGTATGACACCGGCTGTAGTTACCCGGCCTTAGTAGATCGTAGATACGTTAAACCTGGAGATTATACAGGTGAGACGGTGGAAGTACAGTTTGCTAACAGGACGAAGGATTCGCTTCCGGTCGTTAGCATAGACCTTGATTCGCCATATGTAAAAGGGCGAATTCAAGCAGCGTGTTTGTCGGGAGTGTCTCATGATGTAATATTAGGGTGTAGGTATGTGTTGCCCCAACCTAACCCTATGATGTGTAACCCTATACATGTCGGGTCAGTGGAGACGAGGGCTATGAAGCGAAGGTCAGGGTCGAAGCCGCTAAGATCTGTGACTTCGCCCATAGACATTTTGGTACCTGGTGAGTTAGAGAAGCTTCAAAAGGAAGATGTGTCTCTTGACAAGGTACGTAGGTACGCGACGGATGGGTCCATACAGAAATTGCCAGACGGCAAGGTTAAGTTCGCGACAAAACGCGGTATTTTGTATCGGTAAACCAAGAAAGGGGTTGATACGTTTAAACAAGTTGTGGTACCTGTAGGGAAGGGCGACGAAGTGCTTAGGTTAGCACATGAGGGTCTTCTCGGAAGCCACATGGGCGTTGCGAAGACCAGAGATAGGTTGGTGAGTTTTATTGGCCAGGTGTACAAGAGGATGTGAGGAGGTTTTGTTTGTCATGTGACAAGTGTCAGCGAGTGGCACCGAAGACCTCCCATCGCCCAGTGCCACTGGGAACCACCCCACTAATTGACGAACCTTTCTCGAGAGTGGCAATGGATTTAGTAGGTCCGATTAAGCCGGCGGCGGAAAGTGGAAATTGGTATATATTAACAGTCGTAGATTACACTACCCGGTACCCAGAGGCAGTGGCCTTGAAAAATATTGACTCAGTCACGGTGGCTGAGGCATTGTTAGGGGTGTGGTCGAGAGTCGGAGTTCCAGACGAGATACTGACCGACCAAGGGACACAGTTCGTGAGCCAGGTGATGGAAGAGGTAAATAGATTACTCTCCATTAGACACCTGACGACTACCCGTACCACCCGCAGTCTAATGGGTTGGTAGAACGTTTCAATGGGACATTGAAACAGGCTTTGAAGAAGCTATGTGAAGGTCGACCTAGGGATTGGGATCGATACCTTCCAGCGATACTGTTCGCGTATCGAGAAGTACCGCAGGCAAGTTTGGGTTTTTCACCTTTTCAGTTAGTTTATGGGCGGACGGTAAGGGGGCCCATGGCCGTATTGAAACAGTTATGGACGGATGAGCAAGCATCCGAAGAAGTGCGTACAACATACCAATATGTTTTCAACTTGTGTAACAAACTGGAAGAAGTTTGTAAATTGGCTCAAGAAAATCTCTACGACACAAGCGGACGTCAAGCCATGTAATACAACAAAAGGGCGAAGGAACGTCACTTTGAGGTGGGTGACAAGGTGTTGTTGTTGTTGCCATTAGAGCACAACAAGCTGCAAGTCTCATGGAGGGGACCATTTGTAGTAACAGAGAAGAAAGGTGGACAGAACTACCGTATCCGAGTAGGGGATAAGGACAAGTTGTTCCACATGAATCTTCTGAAGCGTTACCGTGTGCGAGAACCACCCACGGAGTTCGTGGTGGCTACCGTCGTGACGGAAGAACCCGACGGCAACGCAGGGCAGGCGGAAGTACTCCCTAGTTGTCCGTTGACGAGGGAGGAAACCTATGTCGATGTTGCACTTGACGTTACGTTAACTTTAGACCAACGTAAAGAGGTGGAGTCGGTACTTCAAGAATATTCAAGCATCTTAACAGAGAAAGCTAGGAAGACAGAGCTGGAGGAGTTCTCTTTGAAGCTGCTGGACGAGAACCCAGTGAAGTTAAGACCATATCTGTTGCCGTACGCGAAGTTAGAAGCTGTCTGTAATTAAGTTCAAACTATGTTAGACTTGGGTATTATCGAACCAAGCGAGTCGGCGTATAGCTCTCCTGTTGTGCTGGTCCAGAAGAAGGATGGAACACACAGTTTTTGTGTCGACTACTGAAAGTTAAACCGAATCACAGAATTCCAGGTAGAACTTTTACCTGACCCTGAGACTATTTTCGCAGGAGTAACCCATGCAAAATATTTTTCAAAGATTGATCTGTCCAAAGGATACTGGCAAATTCCAGTCCATAGTGAAGACAGAGCAAAACTCGCCTTTGCAACTCCAGATGGGACTTACCAGTGGGTGGTCTTGCCATTCGGGGTGCAGAATGCGCCCAGTGTCTTCACCCGTATGATGCGGAAATTCCTTGAACCATTGCGGGGGATGGGAGTTTCCAACTTCATGGACGATCTATTAGCTACAGCTACATGGGAAGAACACATACTTTTGCTGAAGAACGTCTTAGAACGACTACGACAAACCGGACTGACCGCATGACCATCGAAGTGCCATATAGGGTTCAGACAATTAGACTACCTAGGACATACCCTCAGTGAGGACACGTTAACTCCCGAGAGTTCAAAGGTCAAACAACTTAGGGACGCATTACGACCGACTACTAAGACTGAAGTTAGATCTTTTTTAGGTTTGGCATGGTACTATAGGAGATATGTCGCAAATTTTTAGTGCTATTGCGAGTCCATTGACTGACTTGACTCGGGAAAAAGCGCCGACCAAAGTAGTATGGACAGACGCATGTGAACGTGCATTTCAGACGCTAAAAGACAGACTGACGTCAGACGCCATAGTTAAGTTGCCTGACGTGACATGGGATTTTGTTTTGAGAACAGATGCTTGTGATAGAGGTTTAGGTGCAAGGTTATTGCAAGAACACGAGGGAAGCTTATTCCCAGTTACGTATGGGAGTAGGAAACTGTCAAATGCGGAAATTAACTATTCAGTGTCTGAGAAAGAATGTTTGGCGATTATCTTTGGAATAACTAAGTTCCAATGTTATCTGTATGGTAGGAAGTTTACTTTGGAAACAGATCATCAACCGCTGGCGTATTTGGCCAAGGCGAAATTAACGGTCGATTAATGAGATGGTCACTGTTTCTACAACAGTATCAGATTCAAGTATGGTACATCAAAGGTAGGGATAATGTGGGAGCGGATTGTTTAAGTCGTAGAGTAGTTCACCGAAATATTTGGGAGAATAAAAATACCGATTTTACTCTTAGCAAGGGGGTAATGTCAAGTGCCAAATTTTTCGCCAGTGAAATTCATTAATTAATTCCTAGTCTAGCCGACAATTAACTGTCTTGGAGTAGAGTTTGGACGAAGGAATGTTTACCTAACTGGGTCACACCGTTGGACTGTTTATAGTGAAAACGGCTAGGGTTATGACAGGGCTTAAAAAGAGGAAATTTCTCATGTAAAGCTGTCAAAGTGATTTGAAACAAATGGTAGGGTGATATTTCGACCCCAGGTGGCATTTTTTTTGGCATCTTGATAGGCGGTTTTCCAAATGTCCGTAGGAATAGCATTTATTCTGATTGGTCAAATGTAGAAGGAGGGTTGGGTCGAACCCTAGAATTGGGGAAATATATTCTCTGATAAATGAGTTTGAATTAGTCTAGGAATTACCTCTGTAAGAGAGGGTCAGGAGTATTAATTCCGAAAATACACAGTAGAAGACTCCAAGCAGACTTTAGGAAAAGAAGTTCGTAAAATTGGGTTCCAGGTTAAACTGAATGTGGAACGATTGTAAGACGCCAAAAACACAAGGAAAATAGTTTGTTTGAAGAAAGAGTGAGAAATAGCGAGGAAGTCGAAATTCAAAAGGAGGGAAAAGAAGTCAGAAGTCAGAGTTGTGGAATCCCACGTTCAACCAAATCGCAAGCTCAAGTCGTGACGCACGCAGAAGGAAAACCAGTCGTCGAACAAGGTCATTGTGAATTTCCCAAGCAGTCCGATGTTAATGAACAATCGATTTCATGATGAAATTTGCTATCAGCTATTAACGGCTAAATTCATCTATTTTATTTGTGTTTGAATTTTTAATTAATGTATCCATTATTTTAAAGCTTCAGTTTTGAAGCGCTTCTGAACAAAGAATATTCAGAAGGAAAGAAAATTGTAATTTACTGTGTCATTCTTCTCTTGATTGTATTTTAATTAAATTCTTATTTTATCTTTACGGGGGCTCGTGTGTTGTCTTTGTTCAAGATACCATCTCATATTACCATATCCATTCTAACCAGGCAAATCACACCGTAGAGGTCATTCCTTTAGATAACGAGAATTAGCGGGAGGTGGTTTCGAGTGTTGTTTTTCCAAGTTGCGCAATACCTCTGACCAGGGCTTGTGCGATATTGTACTAATAGCGCTTGATGACCGAACTCCCCGTTACAACTACTTTAAATTTTTCATTTGTTTTGATCTTTCTTTTACAAACAGTATTATCAGGTAAGAAATTTTGAGAGCTCTCTGACATCAGGATCAACCTAAGTCTTTAGGAATGATAAAAAGCAAACTAATAGACACCTTAATGGTAAATATATAATCATTTATTTTCAAAGAATAGTATAAGCAAAACATCAGCACATTACAAGCCTCCAAGCATGTTCTACACTTCTATACAAAAGAAACAACTCATCAAGAATTATAGACCAATATGTGAAAACTTTGTCCACCATAGACATCCTATGTTTAACCCACTCATTAAACTCCATCAATATCAATCAGCATCTACATCTGTATTTTATGCAAATATATTTGATGCATACTATACACATACTCATATTTGTTATGCAATGTATGAAGTATTACACATTCCCATATATTATGCAATATTATTCATACCCAAATACTACATGCATACATATTACATATACAGTGGAACATCGCTATGATGCACCATGCAATAACCCAAATTTGAATATAATGCAGTCGCAGAGTGGCTCCTGAAATTTTATACATGTATATTCATTCACACATTGAACTTTATTTTTTACTCCATACTTCAGCAGATTTACAATGCAATATTGGTAGGTAATCAAATTTTAACTTGTTTTTTTTTAATATCCTAGTAAGCATTAATATGCTTTAATTTTTTTCTATTGTTTGAAATAAGCATCATCACAAAAACCTTTGGATCACAAGGGATGCTTGTAATAGTCAAAGAGTAACAGTTCAAGTTTAGAGGATTTTGTTACTAAGTGAACTTCACAGCTTAAATCTTGTTCAGACTTGACAAAATTTGTCACATATTTTAAGTGTAGTATTTGTACATAACAACAATGTTGGAGGAAACATTAGCTAAATTAGGGCTTGCAAAATGATTATTTGCTGTGATTTTCTTCTGATACGTTCATGTGTGCCGACAAGCCCATCAACCCCTCTTTTGATAAATTTCAGTTTTAGAAAGATGTCACCAATCTAAACCTAACAGCTACTCTTCCAAATTATTCTATGGCTGGCATTACCCTTGAGAAATTAATGTACCTGAATGAAAAAGATCTTTGGCTTTCCTACAAGGCCAGGACATGTTTTGCCCTTGAAATATTTTATAAGTTCCTCAACCTCGATAGCGCCATCTGTTCCATACACAGCACCCTCTTTCCCATGAGACAGGATTGCACACATGAAGCAGTCTGAGTTACGGTGATAATCATGTTCTTTTGAAACTATAAATAAAGAATATCCAATTAGGCCTATGAAAATAACAGAATCTCTAATGTTAAATATATCATAAGAATCTATGAGAGAAATATGTGTTTGAAAGACATAAAACACATCTGCATAATGAACAGTTGCTTACCTGGACTGAAGGAAAAATAGGTGGCCATTTGTAGAATAAGTAAGCATACATCTTTATTTTCAAATTTCTCTTCATCTATAGGAGAAAGACATACAACTTTAAATACTTACATATGAAAAGTAGAATTTGCTAAAAGATGGAGTACCAGTACTAAACACAAAATGAAATGTCATGTAAGTTCACCTGTAAATATATTGTAAACATTTTTTAATTTACTAACTATTCCTATTTCAAATACTTTTATTTTCATGAAACATTTTGATGTCACAGTTCTAAATCTACTATTACATAATTAGTTAAGCATGCTGTGAATATTCAATATATGATTTTGAAATTACAATGGTTAATAATTTTATGATTGTTATGTCTAAAGACTTGAAATCCAACTGTTTCTTAAACAGATATGATGTAAAAACAATATTTCATCAAACTGTCTTAATACAGTTCACTAAAACATATACCTGGATATATTACACTTAATTTGAGTATGATGTTAGATGACTAAGAAATCTTTGTTCAAACTAATTTTAAAAATGTAAAATGTTTGAAATTAATATTTAAAACTTTCTTTTGTTAAGAGGAAAATTTGTTGAATCATTATTCATCATGGTGGTATTTGCAAAGCCATTCTGAAAATGTTCACATATGTATATGTATCATATGAAAGTAAAAAGTTTTAAAAGTTATAAAAACAAAAGTGTCTACAACCTTTGATCAGTCATCTTTTCTACCTCAACTCTTACAATGGAATTATTAGCTTCAATATTTGCTGGAAATAATTCCCACTGACAACAATATGCATCTTATTTTCTGAAGACAAAAAAAAAAATAACTTGTCTAACCTATCTCCACCCAATGATGTATCTTCCACCACCCTTTTCTGACTTGCAAACAACTTAAACACAGAACTTTAACTTTTAAAGGTATTAAACCACGAGCATTAATGTGACCTGATCAATGTCATTTTGCATACTAACTGGCAAAACTTAGGACCACTTCCATTATTTAATCAAACTAGAAAATATTGTCCACAGGTGCATATTCTGAATTTTTATGCAGAAAGTAAATACCAGGCACCATACTATGGAGCAACTCAGACTAATAGTTTCCATCACCTGTACAAATTTGACTTTAACACACCAGAAGTCAGAGCCTACCAATACCCCATCCTCATCAAATAAATTTAACAATCTCACATTGTCACAACCAAACTGACATCAAGTTACAATCTTTAAAATCCATTGAATGGCGAAATGTGTTTAAGCTGATGCCGTCTTTGCTGCACTCAATAATTCATTAGGGAGTTTAAGGTAATGCAGGTGTCGTTAGTGTTTGCACTTTGCACTTGATCACTAGAGACTAGATGTTACTGCTGTCCAAACTTGCCTACTGCTGGATTTTCAGTGCATATTGTGGTGATAACTGAGTTGGTTATGACAAAAATGTAATAAATGTCAAGCTGTATCTGATGCAGTTTGACCATGAGATGTCCTTCGCTATGTTGACAAAGTGAGTATATATCACTTCTGTGACTGACATTTTCATTGGAGGAATGGGGAGAACATAGTACATGTATTGTCAAGTTTTAATGAGTCAATACAGCAGTAATAAATGTCTCTGTCCATTTTTTGTGTTAAAGCTTTATCAACACAATTCAACTTTGCAAACACGAGCGAATTCCTATTATTGCCTTTCAGTCACTCTCTTTCATAGCTATAGGTATCTAGAAAAGCATGGGGAAATTAATAGTATTTTAACAAGAACATTGTAATGAGTTAGAATAAAAGAAATAATCTACCGTAAATGTTCAATTCATCATGTCCGATATGCTACCATAAGAGTCTGATGTTTTTTTAATAAAATATGACGAAAATTTGTGACAACATAAAATTACCATATCTCGACTATAAATATATTTTCATGATAAAATATCCGACTACTGTGATGCTAAATACAGACAGTGCACCTATTTCTATAGAAATAATATACATCAATATGACTAATATCAATATGATGTTGGCAGTAGAAATAAATTCTCCCACTTGCTGCTGTGATTGACAAAGCAAACTTGGTTATACTGGAGTTTTTTAAATTTATTTTTGCTGTGCTTTTCTGATAACATATTGCCTAAAGAATCACACTATTACAAAATTAATCATACTTGAACACTAATCCAACAACTGAAATAACCATGTTTAGAATTTTATATCTGGAGTAAAAATCCAACTTCAAAGAAACATTGCCATTGATTAAAAACAGCAAAATTTGACATGACATTTCACCCTAGCTATAGAGAGCCAATTAAATAATCTCTGAAAGGTGATAATGTTTAACTCTGAACGCCTTACCTTTTAAATGATCAGCTGTATGGAGTAAGGATAGGTTTAGCTGAAACACACACACACATGCATACATTTTACCCAGACACAAAATATGATAACAAATGAGGTCGTTTTAAAAATATTTTTGCTTTCAAAGATATCATACCTTCACATAAAATATCCACCATCTCAGTAACTTTCTGGTTTTCATGAACCCTAACAGAAAATCCCATTTCCTGAAATACAGCATACAAAGTCCACCCATCTACATTTGTGCCCGTTCTTTCGCTCAGCTCCAAGCCTCTATCAAAATGCTGGTTGTTAATAATGATGGCTATGCCTCGATATGGATGATTCATGTTGTATTCATCTGACTCGAGTTCCTCAAAAGTCAATACTGGTGCCTTACCTTGAGATGAGTCCTCTGCTTTGACACTAGAACTGTCAGGAAAAAGAGAATCAAGGTTAAAATTATAAACTTCCTAAACTTTCATTTAACATAAATTTGATTACAAAGACTGGTCATGTCGATAAATGATCTGTATTTTCTTACAGGAGTAGATTCATTTCTTTGAGGCATGCAACATTTCTGCATCTCATGTACTCAAAGATGAGAAGGCAAATACAAGTAGTTGATTGATGTATAGTGAAACTTTCCATACTGACATTTGTGACCCACAGACTTTTTCCATTTTGATTTAGCTTAACTTAGACAAATGTAAAGAAAAAAATCTTTTCTAAACGCTTTTGTAACATAAGAAATAGAGAGATTTTTTATATAGGGCTTGTGATTGGAATCTTTGGTTCTTACTAAGCTTTGTCTCACATGACCATTCTGGTTCTCAAATTTGCAAACATGGCTGAAACAAAACTTGTTTGCATCACTGTTGTCAAATTCATTCATTATAGAATTCAATTTTGTTTAGAGCATCTGATAAAAGCAAATTTTTCCCCTAGCTTCTTCAAGGTTGGTTTAAGCACAAGTTTATATCACAAGTTTATATTCATTGATTAGAATAATTTTATTCTGTAAAGTTAGTTGAACCCTATGATGCTTAGGCAGTCATTTTATCATAGTGGCGCACAAGAAAAATTAGTCATAGATAAATACATGTATTGAGTTTTTGCTTTGAAAATCAACTGAGTGAATCTGGCCTTTAGAATGCTGGCTAATCTATCTCCATTGGCAAAGCGATTCAAAAGTGAGGAAACATGCCTCTTTAATAAAGCCCCGATATTTAATTTTTTAAAATATGCAAGGTACTATTCAACGTATATACAAATGTTTGTTTGTTTGATTAGGCTTTTTAACATAGCTTTAACAATTTTTCAATCATTTCGCTATGATGTCTGCAGTGAGACAGTTTATATTGATGTCTAACACTTGGGCATCATGCGGCAGACATGTAGCATGATGTCCCACCCAGTCACATTATCCTGACACCAGGCCGACCGGTCCTAACACTAACCTCTTAATGCTGAGCATCAAGTGAGGCAGCTGTTAGCACCATTTTTGTAAGTCTTTGGTATGACTCTGCCAGAGATCGAACCCATGATCTCCCATTTTCACAGCAGACACTCTAACCACTAGGCCACCAGAGTGGTTATATACAAATGAAGAAGCCTCATTGAAGAATCCTCCCCACACTACTTTATGCCTACTTGTTGTACTCCCCACACTACTTTATGCCTACCTGTTGCACTCCCCACACTACTTTATTCCTATTTGTTGCACTCCCCACACTACTTTATGCCTACCTGTTGCAGTCCCCACACTACTTTATGCCTACCTGTTGCACTCCCCACACTACTTTATGCCTATTTGTTGCACTCCCCACCCTACTTTATGCATGTAAAATGTGGCAGGTCTCTCCAGCATCCACACCATCCTAATGCAGTGCCAGCTATGCTAGGTGGGACATGTACGCATACCAGACTACCAGATGCCTAAGAGACTCTTTTATGAAGAGCTACAGCAAAGACAGTGATCCCATAAGGGTCAGAAGAAATGCTTCATCGCAGACAATCTCAAAGCTGCATTGAATTAGCATTCAACATGAACCCTGATTCCTGGGAGAAAACAGCAAGAGATGGGTCACTTGGTGTTCCTCTGTGAACAAAGGATCAAAGTTGTGCAAATCTAGCAGGACAGCAGCTGCAGTGATGAAGAGGCAAGCCGGAAAAGCAAATGCTATCAACCCTCCTAGAAATGTCCCACTCATCCCTTGTCCCTTATGCAAATGAACATTTGGTACAAGGGTTGTCCTCATCAGCCACCTGCGCATGCACCAAACAGAACCAGCCCCTCAAACTCTTGAATGACTATAGAGGTCCTCATCAAATCGACAGATGAACAACATATACAAATGAACAACATCTATCACAATTAAAAAGCAAGCATATAAAAATACTCTTTCATAAATAGATTACCTAATGCAATTTAGTTATGAATAATTTGCCTTGAAAGCTGGCTTTTCCATTGATGTAAAGACTTCAAATTAGCTTCTTGTATGTCAGGAATTTAGCAGCTAAAATTGATTTTCAAATCTGAAGTCAGTTCTGGTTTGGGTTAAGGACTGGTGGGTTTAGCATAAAATTAAAATTTGGTATTGAATTTTATTTCCATACTTTGAGGTGAGGATTTCAGTTTACTAGAGGAAAAACAATGATATTAAAAAGTAAAAATTCAGGTATTGAGGTGATTTCAGTATAATGAGGTATTGGTTTTGAGGAGTTTAAATGCATTTGATTAAATAATTTATTGAATAACAATCCTACATTGTTTCACTTGAAGAATTGCCTCAACATTCAGGAGAAACAGATAATCCACATGTCCTTTTCTTCAAACTCTTCCATCTAGTCTCAACCTGCTCAGATTAGATGTACACAGATATTTTGCAGATCTATGGATTTGTTTTTAACCTCAGTCAATTCTTACAGTACCAACTAGCACCCCAAAATTTTGGGTCTTTCCCCCAACTCTGGCTTTCATTCCATTGCATTTAAATGTAATAAATGATCTCAACATTAATATCAGTCAGAGATAAGTATGATTTTATGCAGAACAGGATTATAAATAATAAGCAAGGATATACAGTACCTGTTGGTATTTATAAAGTCAAGTCAAGTGCACATATCTGTGCCAAAGAATAACCACAAAAATATCTAAAGATTTAACAGGCGGCGGTTATCTGTGTTAAGTTTGTTCCTATTTAGGCGATTTAAAATACTTGATACGCATTCATCTCATTCTTATTCTCCTTCTTTATATTAATCTTTTCATTCCTCAAGCAAAACTATTTATGACGTGTCATGTAAAATGTTAATATTGAAACTTATAAAATAATCACACTGCAATCAATTTCATTATATATATGTCCCTACAATGTTCACTTATTTAAGAAATAAGCTCATAAGCTTTATTAACCAGATTTGTGTTGAAATTTCTCTAATTATTTGTTCAAAACATATCCAAATTTTGCATATTAACATACATTTGACTGCATATCAGCATAATGTATCCTAACTAAAAGAATCTACACCAGGATATGCTTTGTGACAAAGTTGGTTAAATTATCTTCAACATTTCTTGTTGGTAAAATTATGCAAATATTTCTCAACTTGTAGTAACAGCTGCCATAATGACATTATTTGTGCAAGTATCCAAAGTGCTGAAATACTTTCTGTCAAATTAGATCCAGTTCTGTTAAGTGGTTATTTTGAAGTTGTTAATGAAAGAGCTTCTGACTAACTTCAAGCGCTGATTGGGATTTGTTCAAACTTTAACACACTTCCAGTCAAAAAATTATATTGTAAAACTGTAAAATTATGCAGGGTAGTTTTCAAAAGAAGAAATTTACCATAGGCAAATCAAAATAATTTGCGTACATTTAAAAGTTGTGAGCATGACAATTTTCAGTTAAATTTCCTGAAATTGTTCTGAACAGTATTAGAGACCAAATCATTGAAAGGTTTTATAAGTTTTAAACCATGCCACTATATTTTATGGTGATAAAGATCATCTGTAAAAATACAAAGCCACCTTTACCTGCATACTTTCTTTAAAATTTGGTTAACTTGCTTGAATTTATTTTACATGCAGACATTCATATTTTTTTTACTAATGGTAGCTATTTGTGATAACCAATCAAGATCATCTGAAAAAAATTACATGTATGAACACCCACTGTACAGTACCTGAAAAAATACATGTATGAACACCCACTGTACAGAACACCCACTGTACAGTACCTGAAAAAAATTACATGTATGAACACCCACTGTACAGTACCTGAAAAAAATACATGTATAAACACCCACTGTACAGTACCTGAAAAATAATACATGTATGAACACCCACTGTACGGTAGTACCATGACGTTTTCTGACATTTTTAGTTAAATTCTCTTGAGTAGATTTGAATAAACAATCAAATTTCAATGATTTTGGAGAAAAAGTTGTTCACATGTTTTATTTATTTAAAAACATTGGTCGTATATTGTGTTGAACTGGCACACCATATATTGTTTGACTGGCACCATATATTGTGTTTGACTGGCACAATATATTGTGTTTGACTGGCACCATATATTGTGTTTGACTGGCACCATATATTGTATTTGGCACCATATATTGTGTTTGACTAGCACCATATATTATGCTTGACTGGCACCATTTGCATAGAATGTTATGGCCTTCAAACCTGGATGATTTGCATTCAATTTAGATAAAAACAGTCTTGGAAAAGATTTTAAATTTATTTAATGTTTCTTGGTTTGTTTGATTTTCTAGTTGACATTTTGTATAGATTAAAGAAAGAAAAGATGGAAGGTAGATATATTAAAAGAATAGGGTTTTAAGAATGATAGAGGGCTGGTATTATTTTTAAAGTTCCTACAATCAGAATGATTTCTGTCAATTACAAATTCTATTCAGTGGTTTTGATAAGCAGCTGTTTAAAAGATTTTTTAAATAGGAGCCATATTTGATACCTAGTCACATGAAACATAAGTCTGTAATACTCTCTATATCAAATATTATCAAATTCTATAAAGCAACTTCAAAGTTCTTTTCCATTACTAGAGGGGCCCTCACGAGTGGCCAAGTGGTCTAAAGTGATCTCTGTTACGGATCACTTCCATCTCATCTCTGCGTGGGTTTGAGTCCCGGATTCCGCCAGTGTATGTATGTGAAAATGCTTGCCAGGAGCTTCTTGAGGATCGGTGGTTCTTTCCGAGGTTTTGCTGGGTTCTGCCTCCACCATTATTACTGGCCGCCATGTATAGCCTATCTTGTGCTGGAAAATGGCGTTAAACCCTACTACTTAAACTTCCATTACTAGTGGCAGTCATATCTGATGAGAAATTAGAATGACTCTATGTACAAATCTTAAAAAACTTTAATCAAGGATGTTAAGTTGGAATTGTCTGTTTGATTGAAGTTGGTATGGTGGCTTTTGGCAAGAAATCAAAAAAAGCCATCAGCAATGGAGATTAGATGAATTTTTCAATTGTTAGTAACAATGACTATCTAAAAGTTCAGATAAGCATTACTTGTATAAACTTGAAAGGTTTTCATGCCTGCACTATTTCTGTTAAATTTGATCAAATTTTCTTCAGAGTGCTTTTGAGAAGTCATTTAAAATTGTTGAACTTTTTCAAAACAGTGGCCATATTGGATGGCAAATTGGCATCATCTGTAGAAATTTTTATAGCCATTAAAACCAATTATATTGGATACATTTATGTTAAAATCAAATGGTTTTCGAGAAAATGCTTAAAACATTATTTATAGATTGCTGCATGATGCACAATGTAAATGGATGCAGAGCTATAAAACACAAACTCACTTAGCTGTAAAGCCTGGTGAAGGAAAAATCAGTTTGAGTGATCAATAGCTAATGTCAATAAGGTTTAACACAATTATCAACATTTATGGCATCTAAAAAGACATTCAAGTGATCCACTATAATAATACAACACATAATTAAATCATGAATGTGCCAAATATAACGGCTTATAAGACAAGTTCAACTGCAAACTGCACAGACCCAGATCTTCCAATGCAAAATGTGCAAACAGAATTTGGTAAGCACAGTTTGTTAGGAGTAATCAGTAGAATAAACAAGATGAACCCTGATTACCAGGTGCATTATGATAATGAAGATCAGGAATTCATTGTTTGCAGTTTGACTCAATTTATAAGTGAGCATATACAGTATACATCCAAGTTCTGAAGACTGCTCAAACAGGACTTCATAAATCCTGTAGAGAGATCGGAATACCTGTTTCGTTGTTCTCCAAGATCACCCCTGGCATCAACGGTATCTTGTGCTTTCTTCACTGTAATAATAAATAATTCAATAAGAGATACATAGACATTTTTTCTGGTTAAGAGTCAAGCTTGAAATATTTTATGTTGACTACATAATAATAAAATGATTAACACTATCTTACATTGGTAGGGCTTGGCTGACTCAGGACAACATGACTGGAGGTGAGGAGCCATGATTGTAAGCCCTTCTAATCCTGTAACAAAGAAGAACCTTCCTTCCTCCCCAAAAAGGAAATCCATTAATACATTTTGTTGTGAAAAAAGGGCAGAACACAAGCTATCATGTAGGACTGATTGATGCTATTTGACCCATCATCCGTAGCTTATTCACATCCCATATCAGCCAATCATCTTTAAATTTCCTGTGCCATCACCTGCATGCCGAGTGCTATTAAATTTATTTTTCTGAAACTTGTTTCCATTGTTTGTATTAAAGAGCCATTGATCTTTAACCTTGATCTGACCTCCAAATCAATGGATTTTGTGCATAACATCCACAAAGTCTGGTCAAAATACATTTTCTATCACTAAATATACTCTGTGTGTGTGTGTGTGTGTGTGTGTGTGTGTGTGTGTGTGTGTGTAGTGACTATTTACTTGACCTTCATCCTTAAAGCTCTTTAAAATTGCAAAAATGTGATTCTGACAGTGTGTCTACATTGACCTGTAATAAATCTCATCCAGCCAAAGCCTGCATTAGCCATGTTTTTGATATAAAGAGGTGGCCTTCAACGACAGATGGTAGCCTAATACAGGCAGGTTTTTTTTCACTACTAGGTTTACAGAAACATTTTAAAAAATTGGTTGTTATGATGTACAGTTATGTGATTGCATAGATAATATCAGACACAACATCCTTTCTTCTACTAATGATGATCATTAATCTATGGTATGATTATCAGGTACAAACTCTCTTGCTATGAACTGATGCAGTAAGTAATGGGTATATCTTAATTAAATGGATTAAACTGATAATCAGTAATTAAATACTGGATCATAAACATTTGATGTCTGCTGGCAACTTTCGCACATGTATATGCTAGCTGAAAGTTGAGTAAGAGCTGCATAGAATTAATGCACTGCTGGCAGTGTTTAGCAGCCTGATCTGCCCATACCAGTAGTACTGTTGCACATTAATGCATTGTTGGCAGTGTTTAGATATAAATCGTAAGGTTCATAATTAAAAGAGATGACTCTGTTTAAGAATGGCACTCCTACTCCATTTAACCCATTTTATCCTGTTTTCCAATTTCAACTGCAGTGCCTGATTCCTGAGAAGCAATTATAAATACATTGTGGTAAAACTAAACATCATACAGCAGCAGCTGCAGAAATTGTGACTACCTTCACCATGTTTACAAAAAATGTTATTACAATGTTATTTCTTTTATAAAGTATATAAAACTATATATCTCTGAAAAGATAATACAATTTGCAACACTGTGATTTATGTTTTGTTATCATTTACCAATGTACATGCTAACAACTGTATTTTGAACTATGACTTGCAAGAATTTTTATTTATTAAAAAAACTTACCATGATGTTCATTGATTTTTTTTTGTCCATGAAGATGATTTAATTGCTCCTCATAAAATGGGAATAAAATATAGATAATTCAATTTCTAGTATTTTGGTCCAACATTGAAGTTTCTAACACTGTTAGTTTAAAGGTTATAATAATTTTACTAAAATTGGACAACATGACATGTGGAACAATTTCTTTATTGCACATTCTGATACATGTATTTCAGCGTGCAGTTTCTCATTGAAAAATTCTCGCAAATTAATCCTAGAAATCTTTCAGTAAGATAATAAGTTAGTACAAATTTTGAAGTCCACATCATCACTATGTTAGTAATAAAAATATTACTATAATGGTGAATAAATATGAAAAACAGTTCTTTGTAACAATTTCAGCTGGAACCGAATCGAAAAATCATCCCGGAGTCATTCCTCTTGAAAGCCTTCAAAGTCAGCTTCATTCTCTGAATCACTATCGACAAGTGCAGGAAGCCATGCATCATCATTTTCATCAACTTTATTCAATCGTAACCCATTATATAAGTCAATATCTTTATTAGAATCATCTAAATCCTCAACTTCAATGTCACTACCCTCGCTATCAACATCCATGTTTATCCGAGTTGTGGTCCATCATTTTATTGATCGATTTTCAAGTCAACCGTTTCTTTTCCAACCACGTTTTCTTAAAAACAATTTCACTGCGCATGCTTGCTTTAACCATTTCCTGTGTAGGTGAAGAAGTACACAAATATTTGTGATGTATACCACGTGTTTCTAGAGACGCTACACATGTACGTAGTAGAGTATGATCGTAGTCGTATTCAGGATAAAATGGGATACTATGACTGCAGGTGTATTCAGGATAGAATGAAGTATTACGACCGCGGGCGTATTCAGGATAAAATGGGTTAAATACGGTATTGACTCCTGCTGCACACAAATGCTTTGAACTTGAATACTGTGCCAGTAAACTATATACTTAGCCAAACATACCACCTAGAAATGTTAATAAATAACATTATTGTTTGCTAATTATTATGTATGTAATTACTGTTGACACATTTGTGTTTTGAATTTTTATCAGTTTTATTTCTGGATTCAATTTATGCAGTGATAGATTCTGCTCTATGTTTCACTATCTGATAGGTTATATTTTTATTTTCTCTACCAGAACTAAATAGAACCAACCCTGGTTCTAAAACTGCAATTGAAAATATAATGCCATTACTTAAAACTGTAATCCCAATCATTAAGACAACTAATCTACATATATATATATATATATATATATATATATATATATATATATATATATATATATATATATATATATATCTATATGCCAGTGCATTATAATCATCCTGGATTAAGAACCATTCAACATGACAATAAATGGTAAAAGGTAATGATTTTATTCAGACATTATAGTTATCCTGGATTAGAACCATTCGACATGATAATAAATAAATGTCTTGATTTAAAGAAAATACTAGCTTTATAATTACATATGAAATAATTATTGCTTTAAGATCTTACAAACAATGTTTTCAAAAAATGTAATAAAAGTATGGCAAGAATTCTAAACAGTTGAAAACTGATATAAAAAAAATAAAAGGTATTATCACCAATATGGGATAAATGAAATTTGTTTACTATATGTTGGGTATAAAATACTGGCATGAAAAAATGCAGGCAAAATTGAATTTGTGTAGTTGCAACATATGATTCCTTTCATTCTTTTGTGAAGATTTAAAATAGGTATGGACTGAATGTACTATTTCCAGATCATAGTCAGTGATAATAAAAAAAAGTCTTATGATTAAAAAGGAATGCATTAAGTTATTTTGTATATTTAGCAGAATTCTTGAAAAATAATGGGTGTTGAATTTTTCTTAAGGATATTGCTGACAATAGAATAGTAGTCTACACAAAAAAATCAAATATACAGTTTGAAAATAAAAATTCAGATAAAATGTGTGATTATTTGTATTTACTTGCTCATCCTGATGATGTGAAATTAAATGAGTTTTAATTTAAATAATTAGAAAAACTTTTTTCAATATCTTATTATTAGCAGTTGTGAATGGAAACACATTATACATGCCTTAAAAGAAAACTCTGTTTCACTAATTCTCTTTTTTCCAACCAGGAAGTCTTTATAAAAATCTTTATTAATTATACTGAGAGCAGTAGCATCCTTTGCAAGGTGCATGCAACGGGCCCGCACACGGCCTGGGAAGGGGGGGGGTATAAAACTTTTGGAGTTTGTTTACAAAGGATTATAATTAATGCAGAATATTTAAAAATAAATCTGATTTTCAAAACAATCCTGCATTTTATTTTTCTATGAATATTTCACAGAAGTTCTTCAGAGACAGAGAAATTAGATTTTGGTGGCTCATTGACCTCATTTTGCACTGGGCCCACACAGCTCTAAAATCATGAAAATTGATAAATTAAACTCATGCCATAATTAGGCATCAAGTCAGCTACTGAGTACATGATTGCAATGTGATTTTCTGTGGATAACGCATCAGTATTAATGTTGAGAATCGTGTACTTCATTCATTTTATGATTTATATGAAGTTGCCATTGCTGGTGTTCAGAGGCTGTTTTTTGTTATTATAATATGTGCATGTTTACAAGAAACATAGTTTTACAATAATTTCGTAATTAAATTAGAAGCCTCAAAAATAATTCTTATTAGTATCAAAGTATTAGGATCATCCCATAAGATAATCTTGATATTTACCTATTTGACTTTCTTAATTTGAAGATAATGGTAAAAATAATAAAAAATTTACAAATAAAACTTCCTATAATTGTATGTCTTCTGTCCCTCATTATTTTTGCACTTCTTGAGAAATGAGCAATAAAGTATGCAAAGCAGTTTTCAGAAAGTTCCAACCAATACAGTACATTCAAGGATTCCTGTTCTGCATACACACACTGCATCATGCAACAGTGTCACTGTTCAAGTGGATTCCTGTGTGTCAAAACAAGTGATGGAATATACTATAAAAACTAGTGATGGGAATCGGTCAAAAATTCATAATCGATAATCGGTTCTCCTTAACCAACTGATCATCGATTATAATCGGTTACTAAGAGCAAATTTTAAATTTTGTTAAACAGTTCTATCTTTGATCAAGAGTTCAATATGTTTATAAATGTACAGGAGTTATCTCTTTTAATTACATGTATACTTTAACCTGACAATAATATTACATTATGTGTTACTTTTATTCTACAACTTTGTTAAATGAACGCAACTTTTTATTGCAGATCAGTCATATGTAACTGAAATACTGCTACAATCCCCCGAAATCATTTCGTTCACATGTGATGTGTCGATAATTTAAAGTATAGAAGGACATGTTTTTCATTTTTGTCATTGTTTATAAATACTACAAAAGATGTTGCAATTTGACTGAAACAAATCAACAAAATGTGTTTAAATGTATTAACTCAACAATTTAACAACTTGACCATGTAATAATGACTATATGTTCCTAATTATGAATCATAAGGTTTGAAATTTGTAGTTGTGAATTAATTAATATATTTCAGGTCAACTTTAGTAGCTGAGAGTTTTACTAACCTTCGTGCTTTGCATACACCTAAAAAGTAGTCTCCCTTTACACACAATCGATTATGGAGTTCACAATCGATTATCTGCTCAACCAACTGATGATCGATTATAATCGATAATCGGAACAACACTAATACAAACTGTCCAACAAGGGGTCATCTGCTTGAAAGCATGCCAAAGAAAGTAAAAGGAAACATATCATTGTAACTTCATATGCATCCTTATCTAAACAATACTAATGTTTTAAAAGTAATGAGATGCATGCATGATCATACCACTATGAATGGTGCAAATTTCTTAAAAGTTCAACAGAAGCCTCCAACTAGTTTGAGTTACATCTGACATTTGACACCCAAGTTTTAATATTTGGATATTTAAGTTGGCATGTGCACCCCAACATAAATATCCAAATATACGAAACGGGGTGCACCCCGCCACAAATATCCAAATATAAAAAAATGGAGTGCCCCTGCCATAAAATATCCAAAAATGGGTGACAAGGGTCAGACGAAACTCGGACTACCAACTTACTTGCCAACTGCGTAAAAACCGATGTCTCCAGGATAACAATGGCATTTTAATTGCGTTTTGTTACTACACTGAATGCAGCTATAATAGTCTATTTCACTCTTGACTTTCATAATCAAAAGTTGCATCAGCACGACGTTGTCCGAGTGTCCTCTGATTCTCGCCACCCTACATTCAAACTTTATATAAATGTCCAAATATTTTTTTTTAAAAATGGGTGGCAGGGGTCAGAGGAAACTCGTAATACAGCATCACGGTGTTATGAAAATGAAACAAATCGAAAATTGTCGTTGCTTACGTGATTTTCTGAACATATTTCCTGGGTTTCTATAGTTCGTATGTGACAGTTTAAATATTATTCTTTCCCTTTTGGGGCACTTATATTCCCAAAGGAACTGCGCTGTAAGTCATGCAAACCTAGAAGTGACAATTGTGTCGGTCACCCTGGATAAATACACATGTATCGTGAGTACCATCACTGACTGGTTCTCTCCCACATAGGGTAGATAGTCTTTTCGACTAACTATGACGGCTAATACCCGACGGTCGCATTTACAGCCACTCGTTGTTAATGTCGTGGGCTTGGTGTCATTTTTCAGCACATGATATATATATGGTAGCTAGAATAAGTGGCAGAGGAAGAATCTGGAACCCCCGGGAAGAACCAACGGGCAGCGAAGCTTTCTCACATTTCCGTTTAGGCCTAGACCATGGTACTGAAATAAGGGAAATATTGCATTTAGTTTCAATCAGCGCTCATCTCTGAGAGTTATACTGCAAAACTTTTTCAATATTGGTAGCAAAATGTATTCGTTTTTAAATCCTTACTTTATATCGTTGTTGAACTGTAATATTTATATTGTAAAATTATATTAACATAGATACTGGAACAATCCTCATCTTGTTTTTACTTTTTTTCACGATCTTTGAAATGTAAGAAATTGTCTACCAAATGAAATAATATTAAAGACATGTTTATGCTTTGTCATTTAATGTTTCCAACATCAATCTATTATGCACCTTTGATTTTGTATGTAACTGCATCGGATGAATATGCATTTTTCTTTCCACACTTAAATTCAAGACTGTTTTCCACTCGTTGTATAATAAACCCCTCCTTCCCATTCTGCATTCATCTTGTTTGTGTAATGTAGATAATGCGAAAATATATCATTTATAATTGAAAGTCTGCATGATCATATAAACTAGGTAGATTTCTTTTATAACAACACACACCGGAACTCCACGAGAATTTTTTAAAAAAATGTTCTTGATTTATGCAAATATTTTACTAACATTATTCATTAATGTGTTAATTGCTCTCAAACTCAGATCAAGCTGATATGGTACAAATTACGGATTCAAGCCAACTTCCAAGCTGATTCGGACCATCTGAAATATTATTCAGTTTAGTCCAGGATTTAAATGTGACATTTAAATTTGTTTCCATTGTCTTCATTTTACTTTAGGGGCATGCCGTTAAGATCATATCCCATAATCCTCTCTCTCTCTCTCTCTCTCTCTCTCTCTCTCTCTCTCTCTCTCTCTCTCTCTCTCTCTCTCTCTCTTATAGTGATGTCTAGCACTGGGGGGGGGGGCATCATGCCGCAGACATTTAGCATGATGCCCCACCCAGTCACGTAACGTTATTCTGACACCAGGTCGACCAGTCCTAACACTAACATCTTAATGCTGAGCACTAAACGAGGCAGCTGTTAGTACCATTTTTGTAAGTCTTTGGTTCGACTCCGCCGGGGATCGAACTCACGACCTTCCGCAGCAGACGCTCTAACCACTAGGCCACAGGAAAGGTCCCCCATAAACATGACGAGTGACTCTTGATGAATGTAATTAACAATAAAGATGATTGTAATTAACAATAAAGAGATAAAAACTGGTTTCAGACATTTTTTTTCTCGAAATATTAAGCATGTATTTGCCTGTTTAAATCAACACATATCACTAATCAAACTTACATCTCATGACTGCGTAGAAATGTCAAATTATGATGCGCAAAAGTATATTTCTAAACAGTAATTATGATTTTCTCTTCTTTTCTTTTTACAAAAATGCATTGAAGTAAAATATTAACAACAAAACTATATCAGCACTAGATGTTAACTTTTTTTTCATTGAGTGGATCATGTGTCTACTACTTCAAAGTTAGACAATCTTCAGAATCCACTGGCACTTCATCATCAACATTTCATTCATAACTAACCTGATGAAAGGAAACAAAATCGTGATGTGTGCAATTATCAAAAAAATGGAATATTTTCATGAAAAAAATATGTACATGCATCAGTAAAATAACAAATGTTGACAAAATACCTAACAAGATTGCGTAAATAATGAACATTCTTTTGAATAGAAGATGGACTGTAAGCCGTATAATTCTTCATGTACGTCGACATTACTGTAATTAATTGTTGCGATTTTCTGTGCTTTCACGGACAACGCTTCGATTTTTAACATACGCTTCTTCTTCTGGTGTCAAAGATCTGTGTGGACGTCAAACGAAGAGATATCGGCTGCAAATGTTGATGCAGCATCAATGTTTGACCATAAACTCGTTCACTACGTGGTGCTGGTCATTTGCTAAAATGTCATTCAATTGTTGACTTCTATCCAGTCAATAATTATAAATTGGTCTGAACCTGTCATAAAATGTTGAAAACATACAAGCAATACATAGAAAACCAAGTTAAACTATTCCGAATACTGTATTGACACATAAACACGTATGTAAGCACCCGTACGATTCTAATAAATAAAATAACGTTCGCCTTACTGAAATATCCTCTTCATTGATATAAATCGACATTGACCTTCTCGTGCTCTCCATCTTCCCCCGTGCTGTTTCAGTAATCATTTCAAATCTGGAAGATATATTTGGCATGGCGCTTTTAAGTCCATTTCGACATTTTAGCCATCTGCGGTACATTATAACACTGCACATAAGAATGCTAACGTGTTACATCTAAAATCAAAAGGATGTAGTTCACTACAATAAAACGTTGTGTAGCCCAAGAAAAACAACGAAATACTTGATACAAGAAACGGTATTTTCTTTTCTTTACAAACTCATTGGACATATTTAGATTTTCGTTATTTAATTTCTATGGCAGAATGTTTTATTTGCATGGGTGCTAGAGCTAGTAATCTTCCAGCATCTGTGATAGGGAGAAAGTTGGCAGCGTTCCACGTTTGTTCTCAAATTTTATTTAACTGTGGCTTATAAGTACATATATTGCGAATGGGCATGTCTGTATTCTTAAAATATTTTGTTTGTAATTAAAGCTTACCCAAGGTTTTGAGTTGCTTAGGTCACACGCAAACTGAAAAGATATCTTTTTACGTCTAGGAATACTGTACTTGTAGCTTGTTAGAAACATTTTCTTCAGATCAGTCAGTTCATTCCATCGACGTTTTGTGATCAAATTTATTTTGAAAGACATTGGATATACTGAAACACGAACAATATCATGCGACAAAGCGACACTAGATACATAAAATTATTATAATTTTTTTTATTTATTTTGTTATGCCCGTTCGTTTGCGGAATGATCGTAATGTGATTTAGAAATAAACAAATAAATAAACTTTTCAGTATTTCCACAGGCTCTGTGGTGCTATAGACCGCAAATATCGCAATATATGGCTTGCTGACGATCGGTACTGGTTTTCTGCAGTAATGCATGAAGACATTGTTCGATCTGTTGATTTACCAGTTATTATAACAACTAGTACCAAGAAAAGGAAAGACTGCAATTTATAGAGCCACTGATAAATTTCCAAGCAAACACGTGCACGAGCTTCTATACAAAATGATCTCTCGGACAATGTACTTGAAGAATCATAATTTGTATCCTAAAGTTCAGAATTTTTATATACTTTTGATATACGTTGTTTTAATTAGATGTCATTGTGTTTGTTATTAGTGAACGCCATAATATCTGTGCTAAATTGTAATTTCCTTTTCATTAAAGCTGGCTGTAATTAAATCAAAATAACATTTGCTGGGAGAAGAGAGAGAGAGAGAGAGAGAGAGAGAGAGAGAGAGAGAGAGAGAGAGAGAGAGAGAGAGAGAGAGAGAGCATTATGGGTATGAAATGAAAAGTCCATTGATGTGGGGCGAAATGTCCTGGGCTGAAACGTCCATGTACCAGGTGGGGCGAAATGTCGAGCCGTTCAAATATGCATTTAAGGTAACAAAATCCCGTTAGTGCGCGTAATCATTGTGTTGTTATATATAATAAAATAACGTACTCGTGTTTATTTTGCATCGGCAAGTTAGTAGTGATATATCTTTTAAACTTCTCGTTCAACTTTAAATAGTTTGTTTTATTATTAAATAACAAAATTACGAACATTGTGAAAAGAAGATATAAACTAAATGATGGGCATAGTAAAGGTGAGCTTTCAAAACCCGTCCGAATTCTACGCATTAGCTATGATGTTGAACTTATTAGCGACCGCATTTCCTAAGTAGGCGTCAGTACGTGATGTCTTTTATCGAGTTCAAGTAACATTCGACAATGGTAAGCAAATCTCTATGAAAATCAGATTAAATTGTTCAATTAGAGAGATGATACTATAATACCCTCTGGCTTACTGGCGGTCGGCACCAATTCAGTTGATTTCGGGTTATAAAGGTCCGTGCCATATAGTCATCTCAGGGTGATTAGGTTGGAACCCTTTTATATATAAAACTGCAAACATCACGTCATTCTTACACCCGCTCTATTTTTTTCTTCAAACTAAAATGCATTCAGTGATTTGAAGAGCATAGCAAAAAGGGACAGACAACACTTCTTTTTCGTAAAGTACAGAAGCGGAGTTGATCAAATAGAAAAGTTAATGGATTTAATAAGTTATGAAGTTGAAGATAAACAACAATAAACAAAGAAGCAACAACCATGAGGCGACATCTCATAATTTGTGTATATGATTCTTGGAGCGACTTCTCCAGGCGCAGTGGGGCGACTTCTCCGACCACCATGGGGCGACTTCTCCTGACATCTAGGATGAGTTCTCCCAGGGCTAGTTTTCCATAATTCATAAACAGTACATGTATGTCAGGTCAATTGAAAGCAACGATACAAGCCCATGTGGTGTAGCCGTGGCAGTTCTGCTACAGTATACATTGTTTAGTTTATAAGTAAATAAACGAGGTAAGTACAGTGTATAATTAGGCAATTGCCTAATTATACACTGTACTTACCTCGTTTATTATATATATATATATATATATATATATATATATATATATATATATATATATATATATATATATATATATATATATATATATATATTTGGTGCTGGGTGTTCTTGGAGCGCCTTCTCGTGTTCTTGGAGCGTCTTCGGGTGTCTTAGAATGTTTAGTGAGACCGTATGATTAAACTTGGACCTCAACCCCGTTGAGGCTACGACATCGTTATATAAGTCTTTTCCACTTAATGTGGACGGAGCCTCTGTCATACACCACAATTAATTTTACTATATGTTCTCTACATATATTTCTCAGCACTGACCTTTCGACAGTGTGACAATCAATACAAATCATATGTTAATCTAAAATACATCCAAAGATGACTTCAGGGTGAAGTTCTTGTCAGGGGTTCAGCGGCATTTTTTGGAGCGGCTGCATTGTAAACAGAACAGCATGTACACAGAACACAGATTTCATTTCCGGATCATCACCAAGGCCTTATTACTCCATGTGCACTGTCGCCAAATTACACACTGACAACCACTCTCTCAGCTCGTGTTCTCAAGAATAAACAATTAACTTTAAATCCCTACCAAAAATGCATCAATATAACTCTTCTATTACCACCAAAATGAGAGAGGAAAAAATGTTCTAAAAATAGACTAGAACTACATTCGGGGGTACTGAACTGGAAATAATAATTGTGATGTGATTCCAATAGCTCGAGGATCATATTGGGTATCCACGAGAAATGGACACACAGTCAGGTAAATGAAGAAATTATGATTTTGTTTCATCCTCTTTTTGTCTATTATTAGTTATAAAAAAAAAAAAACAATAAATCTTTGGTTTGTCATAGCTCCCACATCATACCTAAAGTAGCAGCGCACAGGTGCTTTAAGTTTTATAGTACTGTACTTTCGATTTGCTTTCATAATCAAAGTTTCAGACGGATGAAAAATATACGGAAATTGGCCATGGTGCTTCTTTGTAGGTTTCCATGTGCACGAGTCACATGGCTATTATGTGGATGAAAAAAAGACGAAGTTATGACAATGACTGGTCCTCAGTCTTGCTAGAGCTTGACATTAGTGTTAATATTTGTATTTCCTTTATCTAATACACAATAAGTAGTATATGCACAGGTTACGATCTATTTCTCCCTCTCCATTCACCCACAACCCCACCACTCCGGACGAATTGTATTTGTCATTTCAATACAATTTTCTAAAATCACTGTAGTACTGCTACATGCATGTAATAATTGAGATGTGTGGGTGTAGTTTACAAGGAGATACACCCCAACATAAAAAACCAAATATCAAAAATGGGGTGGCAAGGGTCAGAGGAAACTCGGACTAACAAGGAGACTGGTCCTACGCTGTAAGAAACCTCACTTGATAGTTATGATGTTAGTATAAATATCACAAGAGTTAGCTTATATTGTAAGACTAGGAAGACAGTTATTTTAGATTTATGATCAGTGATAATAGCGTGGAGCTTAATCTTTGTGATAGCATTTCATACATCAAAGATAACTTATGTGCTTAGGCTCGAATAAACAGTAACATAGAAAGAGTGAAAATAAAAAGCTTGTAAAACTTAATAAACAATTTATTGAGTACCATACAAATATTTGTCAGAAGGAAAAATAAACTTACAGTTTTAAGAATCAGTTCCAAAATTAATCCAAAATAATTCTAAATATTATCAACTAGAGAAATGGCAGAAGTCCTGGTAATAAAATGTCCAAATAGTTCTAAGTTCGAATTCCAACGATGTATCCAATGTGGAAGACGATGTCACTTGATGAAATCAGTTCTTGTTAATGAAAATCTATGAGCACATATTCTTTTCCAGATAACTAACAAAATAATTCCTCTTGCTCCAAACGAGTTGACACAATTTCCAGTACACGGTAATTAAAAATAACTCAAAAGAAGACACAACTTAATATTCTAAAAGCCCAATTCTTCTGCTGAATAGCTCGCTCCAAAACAACACTTATATACCTGTTTTTATGTAAACAAGAAAGGGGTCACAACCTTCTAGAAACTATCAGAACAAATTTACGTTCAAGAAATCATGTAACCAGCGTATGACCCAACTAAAATAGAAAGATGTTTATACTTTACTCCATTTTGTCCTTGGAACCAACCAATCATTTTAAAAGCTTGTTTACAACTCTAAAACCAGGTCAGAAATGAGGTCAACACCTGGTGTTTACTATGTAAAAGTACAGGTCACCCCCCCTTCAATAAACGAATCTTAAAACTTAAAATGCCAAATTTAAATCTAACAGACAGACAATAAAAATAAATATAAATGACTTATATTAACCCTTTAGCTACGACTGCCGCATCTAAGCGTCTACTGTAAATAGCTCTCGAATACCAGTGACGCATATCTGCAGTGCCGAAAAACCTAGCTTACAACCCCAATGTCGCACAGATGCGTAAAGTTCAGCAGTACTCGAAGAACCAGTGACGCTCATGTGCGCAGAATACCTACGTGTTAACTAAACGTTGATTGGTTGAAAGTACGAAAGTTTACACATTTTTGATTATCATAACCAATGAGAGGATTGCTTACTCGACATTTTGATACAAGTCTGAATGCTGAGAGGTTAAATTTAGACAAACTAAAATTAATTTTCCGCGGTTTACGAAACACGTGTTTTCGAGATGAACAAAGATGGATTCCGATTCAGATATGAGCAACTTTAACGGGTCCAGTGCAAGTGATATCGAAAAGTTTAATGGATCATAATTAGAAAATGGATCAGATATTGATTTCAACATCAGATACAAACGATTTTTAATCGGATGACAAGGCGGACGTAGTTTCAATTGTACAATGGAGTGACGACCTCGCCGTATTCGAAATCAATGTTTTTGATTCTTACGTTGGTTCAACAGACAACAATCAAGCTTGGACCACTGAATGAAAGATTTTTTACTCAGATTAATTCCTGAATATCTGGTAGAAAATCTTGTGAAAGAAAGAAACAATGTTGTTAAGAAAATAGGGGACCAAAAGCAAGACATGAAATGGTATGAAATCAGCATCAAATATGTGGGCATTAGTCCTACATGTAAGACATAGAACATGGTAAGTTTTCTATACATATATTGTAATATACTTGATAACATCGTCATTTATGTGTGGATAATTACTGTTTTGAGAGGTACCGATTGCAACATTTTAACTAGAGTGGATTTCATTCATGTTTTTATATGTACATATGAAAATATTGGATTTATTTTATGGGATTCAAAACAGTTTATGTGACTGGGATTTCTTATATGATGGGATATAGGAGTATATATAAAGTAGAAATATATGAATAACAGACACTATACAAGATAAGCTGTTTTTTTATTTCACTTAAATCTAGTAAAAACTATTGAAATAATGAATATAAATGTAACCATGTTTTTATTGTCAATTTCTGTAGTCAGCCTTGATGATGCTCTAGTATTCAGCCTAGCAAACAGCCTCAGTAGTCTGAGTAACTGATATGATAGCACAGAGCAGTAGTGAAACTACACAACAGCTCTAGTAGCTAAAGGGTTAAATATACGTAACATAAAATTGTGTATTTTTCCTTTAAACTAGCATGTAATACATTCACTGCTGCATAAACTTAACTCCTTTGGTCCAGAAATGTATTGTTTGTGTGTGTTTCAACCATTGGTCAAAACTCTGCAGGATGACTTTTCAGTTTAGTCAGTCCCAGAGAAAAACAAAAGAGAGGTTTTAGAATAAAAATATGGCATTTCAACTTTAACTTTAAATAGGATCTGCAGATTCAAGCTCTTTGCACAGTCCAGCTTGGGAGATTAAAAGAAAAAGTCACCAAAATAAAATGTAGGTTAATAGTAGGAAAGACCTCGGACTAGGAATGGATGGGTACCCAACCTGGCCACAAAGACTCATGTGAGTATTGTACTACCCAGCCCAGCCAGATTTTAAGACCTTTCTGGGTTGTAGGTTGGGCCCTCAACCCAGCAGTATTAAAATAAAAAAGCCAAAAAAAAAAAGTCTTATGGTTGACAAAAATGAGGTGAGAGGATGGGTGCTGGAGAAAACCTGTTTGAGCCAAAATCAACTTGGCTAGTATGTATGTGATTCCTAATCCATCATTTCATTAGAGGGTTTAAAATGTATGGTTATAGTGAGTTTCATTCATGGGGTGGGGGGTAGGGGCGATTCTAAAGGGCTTATTTATAGAAGGATCAGTTTTGCCATGCCATCTTTTTACTTATTCACCATTTCCATTTTCAAATAGTTTTAAAATGTATACATGTTGATTGTGATGGAGCTTTATTTTGATAGAACATGCAGCTTCAAATGTGAGAGGGTACTTATGTAAGCATGTTCAGAGCTGAAATTTGATCTGTGCTGCCTAACAGATTGCATGTCATAACAATTACTTTCCCATAGCCTTTGCACCTCAATCCAGTCACACAACTGACAAATCGATATATTAATTGAAATCTAGCTTGTTGTGGGGGAGATATTTTCCATTAATAATAGATCCACACAGTAACTCATTTTTATATTTTAAAATCATTTCATATGTTTAGATTCTAGATAATATGTTTGCATTTTAAGTTTTGAAGTGGTTATCAGCCATTTTCTCCCCCCCCCCCCCCCCAATTGTTAGTACCAGTCATCACACAATGTACTTCCACCCAGCTTGTAATTTACATGATCTAGTCATGACCTTGTTTGAGTTCTGGTAATCGGTTAAAATATTTTGAACAGAAATTCTGCATGCTATATCACGGATAATTGACTAATCAGCCTCTAAGATGGCGTTATCTTGTAGGGTCTTAGAAGTTTGATTTATAATAATGTCCAGTTTGTTTTCTACTAGGATGTGGATCTCATCCAAGGTCACCATAATACAACAAAATTCACACATTTGTATTGGCAGTTGAGCTGTGTGATTGTGGACATCATATACCTTGAAGATAAGGGGTTATTGCCAGTGAGAGACTTTTCAAATCACTTCGCCAATAGCACAGTGCCATTGCTGCGTCAATCATGCCTGCAGCCAACCAAGGGCAGTAACATTTTGCTTTTGTTACTGCCAAAGCAAAATTGCAATTATCTCTAGCTGACTGCAGGTTGGAAGAGGATGTCAACTTCCATGAGGGCTTTGTATTTTATAGTACATACCTGTATGACAGGTAAATTGTAAGCAATGATACGAGCCCCTGTGGTGGGGAGTAGGTACTGGTCTGTTTAATGACTGAATACTCGTTTTATAATTGCGTCTAGAATAATTGTCAATAAAACACTTTTTCTGATGAAGTTGTTCGTTCTTCTGTATAAATACATTTATTTTCAAAATGTCCAACATCTGAAAGTTTGATAACATGATTCCATCTGGTTTCAACAACCAACATGGTATGCGAAATACTTGTGTATTACATCACGTCTTCTTGTTTTGTTGATTAATCTGGTTTCAACAACCAACATGGTATGCAAAATACTCGTGTATTACATCATGTCTTTTTGTTTTGTTGATTAATCTGGTTCTTGGAGGTGTATAATAGTATTTTGTGAAAGAAGGGGTTTACGAAGCAGGGAACCATATTAATTGTTTATCCACTACCAAACAAGATTTGATTTTTTTTAAACGCAACATTTCATGAGAAAATCATCTATGCCAAAACACAATTTTTAAATTGTTCCATTAGTAAAATATTGATGCTGTGATTTAATCCAAGTAACATTGAAGCTTTTTATTATCCTTGAGAATATCTCAACATGTGAATTCAGGAATTTTCTGAAACTCTATTTCCTCAACAATAGTCTGTATTTGTGAAACAAAGCTCTTTATTTTAATGAAGTACTCATTTGGCTTGGTTGCCTTGCTATCTTTAATCACAGTTATGATTGAGTGGTTAATTTAAGGTAGTTTAGAGTACCTACACAATAACATTTATAATAGTGTTCAATTGATCAACTGAAATGAGTTACCCGACATACTATTTTATTAAAGTACTGCCTTCACTAGGTGTGACATTTTCATTGATCATTATTTCCTTGAATATTTTTAATTACAGTGTAGTAAGAATGTTGTTTGGAAAGAAAACATAACAAATTTTATGAATTCTTTTTAAAGTTTATATTTCATAATGTTAATTAAAATTTCCAGGTCCTATCTACCTTTTTAAATGATAAAAAGAGCGATATATCAGTTTCTGGTACACGTGTTGTTCATATATGCACCTTTATACAATGTTTCATCGTTGTCATAATGCATGTATGGATTGGTATACCAGGGTATAAGGATGAATATGTCTATGGCCTCTTACAGCATGAGAATGCATTGGGCTTATTTACATCCCCAAGTTTGCATGGTCGGGGTGGATGGGTGTGTGGGGACGTTGTTGTTGTAGATATGCAGTACAATTCAACTTTGTTCCTCTTGTCTATTTTGGATAAATTGTCAAAAAAGTTGTATGTCAGAATTGATTTCATAATTTGTTTTCCTACAACACTGTTTGGGAAATTTTATCAAAGTTTTGTAGAATAAACATGTAATGTCTTATTTTTTCTTTTGTCCATTTTTTTTGGTGGAGCTGGGGTAAATTTTTGAAAACTTATTGAAGAATTTCTGAAAAGGGGTAATTTTAGAATTTAGCTTTATCATTGCTTCTACTTTCACACTGCTTGGATTTTATTTAATATTTTTTTCAAAATGCAAGGTTGGTGTATATGATCATTATTGTTAAATTTTCATTCTGGGCCATGGATTCCTTGTTAAAAATATTGTATTACAAAAATGTGGAAATTTTGAGAATATCGCTTGTTTAGTTAATATTTGTGCAGTTTACTCCTGGTCATTCAGAGATGTGAAGTAAATAATCTAATCATTCATTGATCCAAAGATCTTAAATTAGAAGAATATATGTTCTAAGAAAAATTTGTTAAATAAAGCACGCCTAGAGTGAGGTGATTTGCAGTGATGTCATGTGTATGCACATTTGGTAAGACTTGTACAATTAACATAAAATAGACAGTTTAAGCTCTCAGCCAAAAAGCCATTTTTATATATCTGATTACTTATTATTTAATATTTGCTGTTATTGTAGATTGTCTTTATTTGCAGATAATGTTGGCCATGAAGAAACTGATGCCAAGGGTGACCCTGAAGGGCCAAATTGCAGGTACTGAGAGTGTTTCACAGGATTTAGAAGTCCATGAATTGTATTTGAGATAACTCTTCAACTTGTATGTATACTTGCAGACTAAAGTTTTGATATTTAATAATGAAAACATGGACTCACATTCTGGTTTATGTTAACAAATGATGTGTCTCATGACAAACAAAAAGTCACCTCTTTTGACATTCCCAAGCCAAATGACAGATGGTCTTCTTTAAAAAAAAAAAATCAAAAAAAAAATCATAGAGTTTACTGTATAGTATTACCATATCTAGATCAAATGTATTTTAAAAAATGTAAGGTCCAGGATTTGGAGACTCCACGTTCAGCAAGCTCGGAGTACATAGTTCTACAATGGATGAAAGTGGGTCTTTTTTACAGACTATAAATTGCCATCCCTTTTAGACACACTGCACCTGTAAAATGATTTATGAAATAATTATACAAATTTACAATAAATTCTCTGATTATAAATTCATGTTTGATAGAAAAGCAGTTTCATGCTTTTCCAAACTTTTGTCAGCTATTAAGAAAAGCAGTTTCTAAGCCCATCATAAGTGCACTAAAATTTTAGATGTTGAGAAATACTCTTTAGTTACCGGTATACATGTACATGTAATTTCTTAAATTTGGTAAAATATTACCAGGGTGCACATTGGGTTACCCCACATTCACAAAACTCCTCCGCTTCAATACACACTCAAACTCAAATACTGTTTTTATGCATTAAATTAATGTACATGCCAAATTGCCAAATGAGCACTGGGTAAATGGACATAGTCCAAGGGATTAAATGTTCACTATGTACAGTGCATGTCCATTCAATATAATTGAACTCCATCACAAACTTTATTGCTGCATTTATGGATGTTATGGTACCCCTCATTGATTTTTATTGCATTCGTCCCCACAAGTCCCCACAGAAAACATAAGGAAAACGCCAATGTGCTGTAAATATGACCACAGCAAGTATAAATTTCATACCTTTATCTGTGCGAAATATACAATACAGAACAGTTCACATGACTTTATTTCTCCATGCAATGTCGTAGAGGTGCAGAGTCTAGAGAGTGTGAAGATTATTAGGAAGAAGTCCCTCTACCATCTTGCCTCATGTGCTGATAGAGTTGCAGTGTTCTTTCGCTAAGAAATTTCTAAGTTCTGCATGCTACACTTTATCTCAGAGTCACATGGGATTGGATGTGGTGACAATAAAGTGGACATGATTTACTTTTTATGATGCCCCTATCAAGCATTCACAAGAGAGGTATATATATATATATATATATATATATATATATAGAGAGAGAGAGAGAGAGAGAGAGAGAGAGAGAGAGAGAGAGAGAGAGAGAGAGAGAGAAGAACAGAATTATCTATGTTATTGCCCGTATCAATTAAGTACTCAAATAAATTTTTTTGAGACATAGGCACAAGGCTGGTGACTACAAAAAAAAACAATCTCAGACTCAAATTCAGCATGTTTGGACTACAGTTATACACTGGCGGTAACTCTTTAACATCACCAATCAGTTGTGCAATCACAAGCATGTGCTTATTATTGATTTTCAATTGATCTTATAATTTCATTGCTAAAATCAACTGCATCAACAGTGCTCAAAAATTCTGATAGCCAGATGCAGTCTGAGATCCTCGAATGTCAGATTGGTTTCTCTTGCATTCTAAGGGAGGTGCCTGTCATGCTTGTTGAATAAATCTAATTTACATGAGAAAACTTAAATTGCGATGATGAAATGCATTTTTTTTTCTTTTCTGCATGCTGACCTGCCATAACACAAAATATTGTACTAAAAACATGATCTTTACTCCCAAAACCCCGGACATGGATGTGTTTTTTTGAAAAATACGATTGTCAGTAATGTCAATAATCTATAGGAACAGAACTTTAAAAAACACCAGTATATGCTCATTACATGTAACATGTATAAATGGTAAAGAGTCATGCTTGGAGAATTCATACTTCATATAATATTTGAAAAGAGACCGTCCATTACTGCAACACTCTGGAATTGTCCAAGATCAGATGCAGCAGTTTTTTTGGGGAAACAAATTCATCAGGCAGTAGAAGGAGTTCTTTGTCCCCTTTTCTATGCTTTGGCCACTGGCTTCTGCCTCCAGCAATTTGATAAATTTTACCACCTTGGCCTAATAAGATCCCCCTTCATTGCAGACTGTGGCATATCATAAGTGGGTATTATGGCTGGGGCATGGGTTTGCATCCTGGTCAAAAGATTCCTGCTGGAAGAAAAAGACAATATTTGGAATTGTTCCACTCCTAAATCCTGATTATATTACATCTCCCAATTTTTGCAGAGAATTCCAGATTTATCCATTATGTCTGTCAATTTTTATTTCTCCTAAAAAAAAATCAAACAGATAATCTTATGCAATCCACAGATGCCATTTGTATTTTATCACCTGTGACAAAATCATTATTATACTACAAAGACTGTTTTGCAGTCAATATAATGTTACATTTAAACATTATTCACGTCAATTTACAATTTTAGAAAAACCCGACAACAATACTAAAATCTGAAAATAACCATAACAAAAACTGAGCCACAACAATAAAATTGTCAGCAATTAGTTTCAATCCCAAGAAAGATCATTGTGGATGCTGTAGTATCACCATTCCCACCAAAAAATGTTACATGTGTGAACACCTGGCATTACTGTACCATATATACAAATGGTAATTGCCTTCATTAAATTGAAAGAAGGAATGAAGAAGCACACCATGCAGTTTAAATGCCCTCAAATATCTAATTCAGAATAAATATATTGTATAGTAATCAATGTTCAATGCCTTTTTAGTTGAGATTAATGAGATAAAGTGAGATATAAAATGTGGACAAATATTTGCTACATATACGGGAGCTTGAGACTGCATATTTAGGCACTGCTAGTTACAACAAAATAAGGCATTATTTATTTGCCAACCAATCGCTGCTGCTTTAACAGCGTGATTGTGGTTTACATAGGTTGATGTTTTTTTTAAGCAGACTCATAATTTGAGATTCACGTAATTTGAGATGATTTTCTCTGTAAAATTTCAGTATGTTAAAATTAGGGGATGCTTCTGGAAAGTAAAATAAAAATAATAAATGTTTTCATAAATAGCCTAGGAAAAGGAACTTAAAAGATAGGAAGTATAAAAAAAAAACCCACACAATTATGAATTTTAAAAAATGGAACATATGTACATGTAATTAAAAAATGAAAGCTGTGTTCTACATGTACTTTCTCTAAAGTTCAAATCATGCCTTATCATTGTGGTACTCTGAACAGCTTCATAACTTTTCACTACTTCAAGTTTAACCTTGGTCTTGCTCTTCTTTTAGATGCCATCACTAATAACGTTAAAAGTTAATTTAGTTGGTGTTATTAATATTTAAATCTTGAAGCTTGATAATTGGATGCATCTGTTACTACTACTCGCTTAAAACCTAAGAGGTTTACTGTAACTAGTATTTTATGTTTTCCAACTGTGTTAAAGTATTGAAGCTTGAGATAACAGTTAATTTCCTTAATTAAATAATTGATTAAATATTTACTTTTTTATCCCACAACTTGAAGACGACAAATATTTATAACAAAACAACTATTAAATAAAGGTGTAGAAAGTTTGTAATTTTAGCCTTTTACTCTCTTCACGGTTTCAGCGTTACAGCACAGAACTCATACATCGATAATATGCCATTGATGACTCAGGAAGATTTTGAGTCTGGTGTATACAACATGGACCATAAGAAAAGAGGCAAGGCCATCATAATCAACAATAAAACTTTTGTTCCACACTTACAGCTGCGTGAAAGATCAGGAACAGATGTAGATGGCAGTGCTTTACATTCTGTTTTCCATGCAATGGAATTTGATGTCGAATGCCATAATAATTTGACAGTTAAAGAAATGGGGCAAATTTTACACAAAGGTAATATTTTTTTAAGAAAAAGGGAATCTCTTCTTTTTTTTACACCGCTTTGTTCCCCACAGTTGTCACAGATTCATTGGATTTGTGTGTGACGCGTGTGACGTGTCCTTATTTTTAGTTTTTTGATATGCTACTCGACTTGTCTTGTAAATTACATCAGCAATAATGAAAGCTAGACATGTTGTAACAAAATATTTACTGTATATGGACAACTGAATGATTTAAGAACTTGTTTTTAGTTATTTATTGAACAAATATCACCAGCTTACCTTGAAATTCTTAACATGCATCAAAACATCTTTGACATGTAGACTTCTAAGTGTGATTTGAAACATTTCATTGTCAGATGGTAAGTATGTATTGATTTTCCATGTAGTTAGTAAATAATTTATGATAAACACAGCATGTGGGTGCTAAAGGTTTGGTACAACAATCCTACATTTTAAAAAATCCATTTGGCTATGATTAAAGATAAATGTCTTATCTATCCAAACATACAGATAAAGAATACCTTGAGTCATATTAACAATTATCACTTAAATCACACTGAAATGGCAAATTGAATCAGAACAATCTTTGACAAGATGATTTGGTAAGAGTTGGCATAGTGGTTGACATCACATAATTCACCCTGAAATGGCAACATGAATCTGAGCAATCTTTGACAAGATGATTTGGTAAGAGTTAGCATAGTGGTTGACATCACATAAATCACCCTGAAAAGGCAACATGAATCTGACCAAATTGACAAGATGATTTGGTAAGAGTTGGCATAGTGGTTGACATGATTGTTTTGGTACGAGTTGACAGGCTGGTTGACAAATTGAATTGCAAGAAATGGAATGACAAGTTTATCTGTGATTTAGACTTTTTTAAAAGTAACTTTAAACAAATTTCAGTCACATTGCTACAGTATCAGCATTGTGGTAGTTTATATTAATGTTTATCACTGGGACATCATGCATATGCACCATGATGTCACACCCAGTCTCATTATCCTGACACCAGGCTGACCATTCTAACACTAATTTCTTAATGTTGAATGACAAATGAGGCAGCTGTTACTACCATTTTATTAAATCTTTGTATGACTCAGCCAGGGCTCCAACCCACGACCTCCTGCATCTGAGGAGGATACTATTACCTCTATGCTACCATAGCAGTCAACAAGTTGATTAGTAAGATGTAACAGGCTGGTGGACAAGATGATTTGCAAGAGTTGGCATGCAGGTTGACAAGTTTATTTGTAAGAGTTGACAAGCTTGTTGACAAGTTGATTTGTAAGAGTTGACATGCTGGTTGACAAGATTTGTAAAAGTTAGCATACTGGTTGGCAAGTTGATTTGTGAGAGTTGGCATGTAGGTTGATAAGTTGGTTTGTAAGAGTTGACATGCAGTTGGACAAGTTAATTTGTTAGAGTTGGCATGCAGTTGGACAAGTTGGTTTGCCTTGCAGTTTTGTGATTATGCATGAGTGTGTGAACAATTATATTTCTGAATGAAATTTTGATTGATTGTGTCATATTGATATTGTACATTAAGTACATTTTGTAATACACAACAGACTTCGTTATTATTGAGCATACTTGTGTCTTAGAATTCATTAATGGAACAGATAATGTGGTCAGGTGGGTGGAATTAGGTTGCTTCTGCAAAAAATTCCTTTTGATGCATTTAGCATTAAACCTTAACAACAACATAAATCAACAGATGCTCTGAAGCTCAAATTTTGTTCAGGCAGTCACAAGTCTAGAAGGTACTTGCCCACAGACAGAGGAGAGAGAGAGAACCATGGAAAAGTATGTGTTCTCACTGGATTAGTACAGTTTATTGTCAACCTCAAGTGTATGAACAACAGCCTCGACAAGTTGCTGGCCTCTATGCTAAATTATGTGTTATACATCACAGCCAAGTACATGCCCTTCTGTTTTGCAAGGTCATCTACTGGTATGAATACATCAGGGAGTAATTTGATGACACACAGCTTACCCCAATCAAGGCCTTCTGCAGCTAACTCTGCCATGCCTGCATAACTGGAAAATATTACATGTGAAGACCTTTTGCCTGCCAGAATGTGGGAAACATTCACAACTTCAACCTCAAGACCTTTATACTTCTGCCAGCAGAAATATTTGAGGTATTTTTGATGCATCAGTCAAGATCTATGATCTGGAACCAGCTCCCTGTTGTTTTTCACCTGGTTTGATTTGGAATGCGAGCCTGAAGAAGACTGGTATTATTAAACATGAGCAGCTGACAGACATCAACAAATGGTTTGAAGTTGGTAAACCCACTGGCACTCAATTCAGTTGCAGTAGGCATGCTAAAGATTTACATTCTTGAAGTAGACCTCTTAGATTTCTTGGACTGCTCTGGTGACCTAATGGGTAGATCATCGGTAGCAGGAGGTTGTAGTTTGATCACCGGTCAAGTCATACCAAAACTTAAATTTTTTTTTACTAACAGCTGCCTTGCTTGGCGCTCAGCATTAAGAGGTTAGTGGTAGGACTGGTCGGTCTGGTGTCAGGATAATGTGACTGGGTGGGGGCATCATGCTGCAGACATCATTATAAACTATCTCACTCAGACATTGTAGCGATATGACTGAAAAATTGTTAAAGCTACGTTGAAGAGTTTCATAGCATTCACAGCGACTATATATTGGTTCCTGAGTCACTGTGCATCACAGAGAATTTAGTGAATATTAGTGTTGTTTAGTAAATTAATTGACGAGTTGGAAGGTTAAGTTCACTGAAACACTAAGATGGTAACATAATAACACAATGGCTCTTTACCGGAACCTCCAGCTCAACACTAGCCTTGTAATGCATGTCACCAAGGTCTGACATATTTTAGATAGTTGCCACACCATTAAAAAATGTAGTATATTTTTGTGAGCTTATTATTCATAGCTTTTTCATGACCTTTCTGTTGCTGTTGTTGTTGTAGGGTTTATTGCCATTTTCCAGCACATGATACATGGCAGAACATATTAATGGTGGAGGAAGAACCCGGGAAAATTCCCAGAATGGACCACTGACCCACAAGAAGCTACTGGCAAGCTTTCTCACATACCCACATTGGCCGAATCTGAGACTCAAACCTACGCAGACAGAGGTGAGATGGTAGTGATCCATAACCGAGAACGCTTTAGACCACTCTGCCACTCGGGGCCCTGACCTTTCTGTTGGCTATTGGCCTACAAATTAGTAGCTACCACTCAAACCTGACGGCTAAAAATAAAATGTCAGTACATGATGGCTATCATAATTTTGTTGTCTGGTAAATATTGGAAAATGTAGACTCGATACTATTCTATGGATCATTATATGTTTCTCCAATGGTTACCAGGTAGTACTCATGCTGAGCTTTGCCAACCTTTTTGTAAGTCATTTCATCATGGTGCTTGTTGAGAAGCATCCTGTAGAGGTAATTTAAATGCAAGGTATGCTTGCAACTGAACTCAGAACTGCACAGCCCGGAGTTCTTCCATAGATATGTCGTATTGAATAAGTTCCTTGTTGGCTCTTGTATATAATGGACTGAAGAGGAAATTTGAGCTAAAGAATGCTTGGATGTTAACAATTACCCTATTACTCTTGGTTAGTGTAATTGCATCTGTGTTCTAGACTGTGCCTTTTCCAGATCACATTATACTAAGGAAACTGATATTTTCTTTATCATTTGAGGAGCTATTCCACCCTCCCATATTAATATGACATTAAATGTAATTATAATGACATCAGAACCGCCATGGTGGTCTAGTGGTTAGAGTGTCTGGAGCAGTAGGTCATGGGTTTGATCTTTGGCTGTGTCATACCAAAGACGTACAAAAATGATACTAACAGCTGCCTCGCTTGGCGCTCAACATTAAGAGGTTATTGTTAGGATTGGTTGGCCTGGTGTCAGGATAATGTGACTGGGTGGGACATCATGCTACATGTCTGGGGCATGATGCCCCAGTGCTAGACGTCACTAAAAATTGCCTCACTGCAGACATCATAGCAATATGACTGAAAAATTGTTAAAGCTACAGTAAAAATCCAAATCAAACAAACAAACAAAATTCTATCTTGAACATAATCCATGCATGGGTTGGTAATCATGCCCGGGTGATTAAATGTTACTATAATATATAAACATTGGGATTAAAGTATTCTGAATTGAGTATTTCATTATTCCAAATTGAGTATTATAGTGTTATAAAGTCCAAGTTCTAGTCAGTCATCTATCGAAATTGTATTTGATAGTAACTGAATATTGGTGAGTATTCAAAATCAATTGCACAACAGAAAGAAACATTTATCAGCTTTTTTGTACACTCATAAAGGTATTATCTTTTCAACCGATTCAGGCAAGTGAGCAGATCAGCTTTAACATCAACCCTATATGTCCAAGATGGTCAGACCACACAACCCCTGTGTTCTAACAAGCATGGATACTATGGAACAAATCCATACAGTTTTCTCACAAATTTTTACTCTCTCTAGCTTCAGTCAAACACATGTTTTTTGCTTTTAAATGCTATATTTGCTGAAGAGTTATACCCTTGTGCTCATAGTTCTTTAATAGGCAAAAAATGGAAGGTTGTACATGTCCATCATCACACATCATACAGGGCTACCATTGGGAAGGGTGGTTGTGAATAGGTCCTGGCCATTGTGGTCTATGCGATCCACTGGCAACTAAAATTCATTTTTTGCCCAATCTTCATTGCAATGAGTTCTCCAGGATTATTGTTATCCAAAACCAGCCCCTAGTCATTTTCAAGTGTGCATCGAACAGTATGCAGGACCGAGACTTCAATGGAATGGGTTCTCCAGGATAAGTGTTATCCAAAACCAGCCTCTGACCATTTTCAAGTATGCAAGCTCCCAGCATCTAACATTCTGCAGGGGCCAATCTTCATTGCTATGAGTTCTTCATGATTAGTGTTTTCCAAAACCAGCCCCTAGTCATTTTCAAGTGTGCATCTAACATTCTGCAGGGCCCAGTCTTCATTTTTATGAGCATTCCAGTAATATTATGATGCAAAGCCAGATTTTAACCGTCTACCATCTTACATTTATAACCTCTATGTTATCACAAGCATTATGAAAAAGCCAGAATTTCACTTGAAACTTGTTCCAAACCATATGCATTATGCAAAAAGCCTTTTACATTTACTGTATCTAGCTATAGTATTTGATGTTAACATGTTTAAAAGTTGTTACTGTATTAGTTTGAAAATTGCATGATTATATCGACCACTGAATGTACAAGAGCTTAATACAACTGTATGTGCATTTTGATGATGTCACCAAATTTGAATATTCCTCACATATTAAATCACTCGTGCATCGACATTGCACATAAATGACAATTTTAGCCATTCCTTGACAATTTGTTTTAAAAAAATTCCAAAACCCTTGTTAACTTACAGTATCAACCCCTGGCATCTCATTTGCATGTCAGGAGGTACTAGCCTACTTCTGAGCTCTATAGCATCATGTTCATTTTGAGATACATTATAGAAAGATAGACAAATGTAGCTCTATGATGATACCAAATAATCTGGACTTTCTAGTTGCACTACAATATACAGAGGAAAAAATAACCCCAATGTTTTTTTCACCCCAAAATCTCCCTCAGTCAGAATCCAGTTTTATTTCTTGATCTTAGACTTTTGAGCCTCAGATCTAAGGCAGAACAGTCTGAATTGCACACAGACAGGCGAACCTTTGCAAAGAGAAGGATTAGATGGCATTTAGAATAAAAAGTGGTCTGGATGCAAAAATGAAAGACTGTTAAGCAAAACAAAATAACTGCATTTTTTTTACCCTTATGCTCATTTGAAGTGAAGTAGCCAATTAAAACAACGTTTCTAAAACAACTAGATATTAGGTTAACCTGAAATCTCTTGGAAGTTGATGTATTAGGATGTATTTAGAAATAGCCTCCAAAATATGTTTCCTACTCGCATTTCAGGCAAAAATGACAAAAACTTCCAGGGGTTAATGAGTTAAGGGATGAATATCCTACATTTTGTAATTTTTTAAAATTAGATAATGTTGACTTCTAAATGGTTATGTCATGTTGATGACATCTGAAACAGTTATTGGATGTTTTTGCTCATTGTCTCAAAGATGTTTGCATTCATGTTCATTCTGTTTTTCTTTTATTGCTTCTATTTCCTTTCATTCTTGAGACCCATTTGTTATAAATGAAGAAACCAGTGCCTCTCTGTTCATAATTGACAAGGAATGAAAATTGGCATTGTCAGTCAGTGCTGTAACAAAGCCATACTATGTGTGTTAGGCAAGTGTCTCTCATGCCTTATGCATTGCAGTTATTGTATTCTCACCCCTTCAGTTTATTTGTTAAAAAACTCATTAACTAGGTATAATTATATCCAATGGTTAATAAAAAATAAATCAACATTTCTCCCTACCCTTTACATGTATGGAGCAAATTTAGATGCTCTCATTTTGCATTCTTAACTTTACACTGTAGCAGCATGAGGTTGTTATTAATGGATAAAATGTTAGCATGGCATTTTTGTGAAGAAAATGATTAAGAAATATTTAGATTATTCTCTTTGAGATGATTCTGGCAAACATTTTATACAAGGTCAGTGCCAAATATTAACATAATTAATAAGTTTCAATGAAAATAAATATAGGTGAAAGATGTAATCAGTACTTAATGGAAATAAGCAGCTGTACTTATTGGAAGTATTTAGCTTTACTTAATTGACATTTACAGCTATACTTGATGGAAAAATATACAGTTATACTTAATGAAAATAATACAACTGTATTTATTGGAAATGTAGAGAACATTTAACACTTTCAAAAAAGAATCAAGGTTTATAGATGCTATTAATGACCGTTTTGCAACAGTGTACAATTGAGATCTTGTTAAACAAGTTTATAATCAATGTAATAAGGTGCCACAACAGAGGAGAAAGCCATATGCTTTTTATGCTGTCCTTCATTATGGGCAGTTCTGGACAACAAAAACTAAATACATACTGAAGGAAGATAGAGGAGCTATTTATCTGTAGGAGTTTCAGATCTGATTAGGGATGAAATTAGCTCTTACCTTGTCATTTAATTGTAGATTTTAATATGGTTTCATTTAAGCAGTTGATACTTTTTCAACTTAAAGTAATTCTTTTTTTTCCAGAACCTATATAAACATATTAACTATTACATATTTGTCTCCTTTTGTTGAAGAGATATTTGGCAATAAAGATATGCTATTCCAAGTCTTAAATCTTATTAGGCATCTGTTTACTAAGTTAGCTTTCATTCTTCAAAGACTATGCTTGTCTTTTAAACACATGTATGTCTCTCATGCCTATTTACTCTTCAAATAATCTTGAGAAAAATATTCTGATATTAATTAATTTGATATCCCTCAATGTATTACCTTTATTAATAGCCCTCGATAGGTATTCTTTATCAATAGCCCTTGATAGATATTCTTTATTAATTGCCCTCAATGGGTATTCTTTATTTACAGCTTCAAAAGATGATGCATATCATCGACAATCTGACTGCTTCATGTGTGCTATCCTGTCTTATGGTGAGGAGGGTGTTATATATGGAACAGATACCAAAACTGACCTTCAAAGTCTGCTCAAATATTTCAAGGGGAACGCTTGCCCTGGCCTTGTAGGAAAGCCAAAGATCTTTTTCATTCAGGTACATTATTTTCCCTATGGTAATATCAGCCATCTAATGATTTGGAAGAGTAGACTGTAGGTTTATGTTAGTAGAAAACTTTTCAAAACAGAAATTTAACAGAATTGGAGTTGATGGGCTTAGCAACACATGTCAGCTTATCATATTCGAATCTCAGATTAAAAAAATTGCACATTTCTTGAATAACTAATGGTTTCTGAAAAATAAATTGATAATACAAAGCTATTTCCAGTTTAAGCTTTTGTCAGGTTTGAACAAAATTTTAATTGTGAAATTCACTTTAGTCTTTTTTAATGTAACTTTTTCAACTGTGATTTTAAATACTAAAAATTAATTAAATTTTATCATACCTGCTTGGCATACCTGTTAGCTAATTTATTATACATTTGTTACCTACAACAATTGCATTTTGATATACATGTACTGTTGTAAGAAGTATGTGTAAGTAATATATTCCCCAATCACATTACATTAAGATTATTAGCCTGCTACCTTGTGAATCTAGCCCTACATAAAGATGAAAATCATCTTTTCCTATATATTTCCATGAGACGAAGGGCAATAGCTCTTGCCCATAATCACCCCTTGACACCGCCCAGTGTCACTAGGTTTTAGCTTTATTATTACTGTACTGATCACATCATACAGTTTATCTCCGATATTTCAAGCCATTTTTGTGTTCTAATTCAACCATCCAATGTTCCTTTTGGAGCTATTGTGTGGATCAATCATTTTGCTGCAGGTTGTATTACTTTCTTCTTTCTGTTTTTACCAAATTTGAGTGATTTTGTCACCTTTTTAGACTTTGTCATTTGAAGACCGTGTCACACCATGATGTTGTTAACCTCTGCATGGTCATTACAAGTTAGTGTGACTTTGACTATTTTCATTTGTTCCATTTGTAACGTAGTTTGGTTTTAGCAAGTTATTAATATGCTGCATTGCTAATGTATTTTTTTTTTCCTTCTTATGAAGTTTTAGTAGAACGGTCCACTAAATACTTGAAATGCATAAGTTCAAAGCATAGTTTATAAGTTTCGAAAGCAACATAGACTTTCTTAAATTCCGTTTTTAGTAATGGAGAATATTTTTTATATTTGTGAGTTAGTAACTTGATAAATTACTGATTTACGTTTTGCTTTTTCCTGTTTTTTTATCAGCAGAATGTTATTTAAATACTGTATATGCCAGGGTTCCCGCGGGTCATGGAATCCTGGAAAAGTGTTGGAATTTAAAAAATAAATTTCAAGGGCCTTGAAAAGTAATGGAATTTGTCAAAACCTTTCAAAGTTTTGGAAAAGTCATGGAATTTCTGACAAGGGAGTTAAAAGAAATTGATTACTTCAAATTTCTTAGAGCACAGAGCACCAGTTAAATAAAACACGATAAAAAAGATACGATAGATAAATGGTTTCATTTCATATAACAAGAGTAAGTTCCTTTAACAGTAGATATTATGTGGTTTCCGGTTTAGTTCGATTGGAAAATTCAAATGGTCAGCCGCACCGCTTTGAGTAATTACCACTTGACGATATGTCAAATCGAAGTTAATTTCTTCCAAAAGGTCTGTTATTTCTTCGATATAAAATACAAGGTAAGTATTAATTTGATTTCGTTTATATCCCTTTATATTGTATTATATATTATATTATTATAAATATGATCAAAAGGGAAAACTGAGTGAAAACGATTACATATTTAATGAACTGTCTCTTGTCGTATGTCTCTGATACATATAACACATACGTTATATGTTTGGATTGACTAAAAAGGCATACACGTTGTAAACTTTAGCGCTAATATTTTGAATCGGAAACTGTTATAATTAGAATGGTATTAATTTGACAACTTAAAATGTTTGTGTTTTTTTTTAATATTCATTATCAAATTAAGTGAAATTTAAAATACAAGAAATTTGGTAAAGATGCATCTTTCATTATGCACATTTATCTGTCTTTCGTAACATATAACAGCAAAACGGAATAATGTTCTAAATTAAATTTGTCAAATTATCGCAAAATAACTAATTATGCAGTATTCAACCATTTTATCTGTATAAATTTATTTGTAACAAATACGTTCAAATACGAGAATATCTCATGTTTTGCTTGAGAATTAAGTTTTGGAGACCAAGCATACAGCTCTACTATACTCCTTTCTTTCTCCGGTTTTTCCTAACCATTATAACTTCGGAAAACATTTATCTTGTTCACAAAATGTTCCAAATTTTATTATAAAACATATTATATAAGAATTGTCAAAATATATGTTACAAATAAATACTTGTCAGTTGTATTTTAAAATTGGCCGAATTGTCTTTGGTTGGACCGAATTGTCTTTCGAGTTGGGACGAATCGTCTTTAAAGTTGGGCGGAATTGTCTAATTTTCGGTCCAAGTTGGGCCGAATTGTCTTGGTCCGAATTGTCCAATAGCCGATATAAAGACCAGCATTCAGTCATTTCAATCACTTGTCAAAATTCTAGTCAACAATGGAAGAATAGATCCAAACCAATGTGATGCCCTGGTTAAAAACTACAAAGTCTTTTTAGAAAATTGTTTGAAATCTGAAGACTCTGTAAAATTTGCTCAGTTCTCCAGACAGAAAGACCGCTTAGATTCGTTTTTTCATTCCTTGATGGCAGACAAAAAGGAATATGCTGTCTTGTGGCCAGTTGCAAAACACCTTCTAACTCTGTCTCATGGCCAGGCAGATGGCGAGATGTTGAATGAGGATTCTCTATTAACAAAGAAGACATACGAGATAATCAAAATCAGCGGTCTCTCATTTCAAGAAGAATCATTATTGATAGTATTTGGATCGTAGGAGACATTGAAAATGTAAATATTAGTAAAGAAAAGTTAAATTATGCTTCAAATGCTAGACACACATACAGACTATATTTGGATGAGGAGAAGAAAAAGAGGGAGGAGTGTGAGAGGAGCAGAAAAAGAAGAGCAGATCTTGAGCTGGGTGACATGTTAAATAAAAGAATACAATTAATGGATGACATCCAACAGTTGCTCAAATTGGCAGATGTAAATGCTGAAAAAGCCGAAAGGACAATAGCCTAAGCCTGCTAACTGCGTCCAATTCTCTCAGAAAGGCTGCAAAAGTGAAACAAGAGACTGAAGGACCTTGAAATGGAGATAGAGCAGAAAAAGTTTGCTTCTCACTAAATACAAGAAAGCAACTGGAAAGTGATGTGTTTTGTTAGTATTGTAAATAGGAACACATACAAAGACTACATAGGATTTGTTTATTTTTTTTCTTTTAAATACAAAATACATTGAACATTGGATTATGACATGAATTACTACATGAAGTCAAGGTATGCCAGGTAAATTTAAAATGGACATATTAAAAATATTTGTCGTTAACTGATTTGTTATTTTTCATTGATAGATGTCATTATTTATATTAATTTACTTCACAATGCAAAATAGTGTGGTCCTTGAGTTTTGTGAAATGGGCCTGGAAAAGTTTTGGAAAAGTCATGGAATTTGTTTGTGTTAAATCTGCAGGAACCCTTGATATGCAACCAATGTTCCCTCTAAGCTGTGCGCAGACACACAGCTGCTCAGGCATCCCCGCACAGCTGAATTGTCAATATTTGCTCAATCCAATGTTAAATTTTGCTCGTCTTCGTAATGCTTGCGCAGTGCAGCGAGCATTGTGTGCACACCTACCATTCGCTTAGAGGGAACGTTGTATGCAACATCAGAACATTTAAGTTAATCATGACTCCTCTTCTGTTTATTACTGAGTATACACTGTCTATGATATGCAACATCTGTAATACATGGTCAGAGGAAGTCTGGACTACCATATTAGTTAGTTAGTCACATACTGATTTGATAATCTATACTTTGTTCTATCTTCTTGTGTTGTTTCAGGAATTTGTTTACTAAATGCATTGAATGCACTTTCAGAGCAATAATCCATTTGATATTGAAAGGAAGGAAAGATGTAAAAAGTCATGGAAGACAACTTATGATTTGTTGTTGGCAGTACTGATTCATTGAGGAGTGTTCCCCATTTTGAGGCAGTCCAGTGGGCATAAGTCTGAGCATGGCCTTTGGGCCTGTAAGTCAGGACAATAATAATGATAACTTTGTATAGCACCTAATCTTTAGAAGCTCTAAGCGCTTTACAGCATCTATAATAATATGAATACAAAAAACGAAAACAAACACAATGAATTTGAAAAACAAAAAAGGCTGAAAATATTTAAGGTAGGAAACATTTGTAGGTCTTTAAGTTTGTTCTTGCAGTCAAAAAAGGCGAGTTTAAATAGCACTCTTGAAAGGGATCACTGTGTCATTGTGTCTAATTTCAATGGGCAAATCATTCTACTTTGCTGGGCTCTGGTATGCAAAAGAACATTGTCCATATGACTTCGTTTTCATAGTGGAAACAATGAGTATACGATTGTCAGAAGAGGAGCGTAAGTATCTTGCGGGTGTGTACACATGGGTGAGGCTGGATAGGTATGCTGGTCTGGAGTCCATCAGTGAAATGTAGCACAAAGAAAAATTTTGTGTTTGATTCTGTATCGAATTGATAGTCATTGTTGGGTACTTAGCAGTGGTGAGGTTTGCTCTGATCGTGGTCCTCTAAAATTGATTCAAGCAGCTGTGTTTTGAACCTTTTGAAGTTTCCCGGAGTAGATATTGAGACGAACTAGACACAATTGAGTTACAATAGTCCAGTCTTGAAAGTACTAATCAAACATGCCAAGTTTTCTGGAACCAAGTCTGGGAGATTTGTGTTCAAAATCAGGGAGATTGGGTCCAAATCAGGGAGATAACATAACGACTATTTTTCTCATTAATTTAAGTGTGTAAATGCAGATTATTCCACAACAAAGTAAAATAACTATAATGAATAATAGTTACTGTACTGTATAAATTTTGTTATATGTTATTTTCTTAATAATAATAATTTAAGAATTTTCACAAGAATCATTGTGGTTAAAAAAATAATGATGCACTAGAACCTCAAACACTCAAACAAACTTAGTTTTTTTTTGAGCATGTGTTGGTTGTCTTTCAGTCTTGTAGAGACACTCTTTTTGCAGCGATACACGAATCATTTGTCTGAGCTCAAAACAGTCACATTTTGCATTTATCTTACACGATATTAGTGACGACACAGTTTTTCCACATAAATGTCCACGGATTTCCTTGCATAGTAAAGTTACTTGACTGTCATACATTGGACCAAGTGCATTGTGAACAATGTTTGTTATCTTAGTTCTTTTGTAGCGAAATTTCTGAGCGATTTGCGAGTCAGGAAACATAACCTTACACAGCTATGATCAGCATTCTAGAATGGTAAATTATGCTCTGCCACAAAGTTAGCAAACAGAACCTCAGCTTTAGTGACACTGTCTACTAATGTTGGTGCAAACATTTGTGTTACTTTAGGCACATTATGCGACAATTTTTTGTTTGCAATGTGCTGCATACTTTTCAAGTGCCTTGTAAGATCATTTTTCCCCCACTAGAAATGTTCCAATGTGTGTTGCAAGCTGTTCAGTACTCAAAGCTTTCTCCCTTCACGCATTTAAATTTGCCTATCCAAGCACTGTTGAACTTGCAAACATATTTCATTTTTTTGAAGGCATGTTTTCCATCAAATCTGTTAGCAGACGTTTAGACATGGCACCCAAATTTTTTAAATAACCCAGGAAGTAGTTGTAGGAATATACATAAATTTTTATGTGTTTGGTAATTTGCCTCCGGTGGAGCACTCTACATGCTGTACAACAGCAAAGGCAGGTGATATTCCGATTGTGATGTGACAGAAAAGGCAGAGAATATTCTGATAGTAATAACTTGATTGATGGGTTACAGTAGTCATGAACAGTGAATGTTGTTTTAGCTGGAAATACCAATGCTTGGCAGTATTTTTAAAATTTCTGGGAGATTTTGTCGGCAAATCAGTATATCAAAAGATGGGGTCAAAAATCAAAAGACTCCCGGACAATTCGGGAGACTTGGCATGTATGGTACTAATGAACACACAAGTGTTTTAGTGGCATCAACTGAAAGATATTTGCAAATCGAGCTGAAGTATCTCAGCTCAAGATATGCAGCCTTGCATATGTTCATGACATGTTGGTGCAAAAACTTCTTTTTTACATTAAAGGTTTGCATTGGTTTGCTGTTTATAATAATTATAACCCATAATGAAACTATTCTGCTGAAAATGTTGAAGACTTTCATGACCACTGGAAGTATCATATGATTCAGGTAGTTAGAAATTGCTCTTTTTATCCAGTACACCATCATAACTAAAGAAAATAAACTTTTGAGAAGGAATTTTCGAGTGATTATAAAATTCACAGTTCTTACATCAGTAAGAACGTTTTTAAAGTCAGACTACATGGATGAAGATATGAGATGGGAAGTTCTTGAATTTGACTCCATGGCATAGGTCTGTGCTAGATTCTCCCCCTTCTTTACCTTGAACGTTTTGTGTCCAATTCATTGTTAGAAATTTGCCTTAGTTTTCGTTAGTGTCTATTGATGTATTTGGGCTTTTTTTCTTCTAATTTTCCATACTGAGTAAGTAATAATTCCCTCAGTTCTTGAATATTTTTCCAACTCCCTTACATGTTTACAGGAGTTTGTTGTGCTGTGCTGAACTAGCAGTGCCCATTTCCCCTTTCCTCAACCTTGGTTAGGGCAAGTAATTGATCCTTTGTATTGGTTCCAGAATTGTATTGGTAAGTTTTTGCAACCCCTTTGTAGTTCCTGAATCTTAATTCTTTTTTCAGTTGTTACAAATTGAAAACTTGTGGATTTTATAGCCCCACTATGGTTGTACATTTTCTAAATTAAAATGTTTATTTTTAATTTCAGGGAGTACTTGCTTTGGCAGTTCATACTTTTAATTTCAGATGAAATGTTTGATACTTTGACAGTTTGGGAAAAATTAAGTAGCATTTTCAAGGCCTTGAAAGTTTGGGAAAATCTAGCATATTACCCAGAGGTCTTTAAAAGTCTTTGAAAATTGAAATAAACCCCAAAATTTTTAATTTTTTTCCAGAATCACAAATAAAATTATCTGAGGTTGTTCAATTCGGATGTAATCTAGTTATCCTGGTTTCTTTCTTTTGATGACCCATTCAGTTTCATTGCTGCCGCAATAACAAAAGAGGCTTTGTTTGACCATCCAAAGTTGACCTTGGTGGCGACTTCAATAATACATGCACTCTTCATCAAAGCAAGACGGCTACACACTTCATCAAAGGAAGTCACAAATAAAATTACCTAAGGTCGTTAGCTTCGGATGTAGCTGGTTTTCCTGGCTTCTTTCTTTTGACGAATCGTTCAATTTGGACAATCAAAATGTTCATTACACTAATTCACTCTACATAGAAAGTAACACACTCAAGAATTCAAAATTTGTTCAGTCAATTTACATTATCAATGTTTAAAAATGCCAGGTCTTTGCTCTTTCAACAATATCTGACTTGAACAAGAGAAATACAAGGAATGGCTGCAAAAAGGATAAATTATGTACATGAAAGGCATTTTGTACATTGTGTAAAATTAAGACGATCAACTTGGCTTCAATGGGAGAAGGAGCCCTGACAAGTCATGCCAGAGATAAGTTGCAAATTAGTAACTTCATACTGTTCATTTAGTGGAACAAAGATGCAGAAATATAAGCTATTGGTAGTTTTGGGCAAAATAATGGTAACTCGTTACTCCTCTGGTATAAAATAAGATATTGTTTAGTTTGATGATTTGGGAGATATGGCAAAAGAGGGCCCGTTTAAATTTACTTATACCGTCGGTTTATTTAACACGTTTGAGGGAAAAATATCATTTTCAAAAATTTTGTTCTACATAATAATGTTCCTTGGTTTAATATAGAAACATCCATTGTAGTAAATTCAATTCACGGATAAACAGTTCAAAGTGAGCATATAGTAGAATTAAGCACAAAAAAAAAGGTTTTGTTCTTATATTGTGAGTAATTTTTTTTTTACAAATATTGGCGTTAACTTGTGCTGTCAAGCTTTAACTATAAGAATTTAAGTCATTTGATTAGGCAAATAAAAAAAGGAATTAAAAAATGTGTTTCCAGTTGACGGAATGTCTCCGTTTCTCATTGCCCACCCTCGACTTTTTCCTCAATGGTATAAAAAAATTTTTTTTAAAAATCACATTGCTGAAAGTGATTTGTGTATCTCTAGTCTGACTATACATCCCCGTTTGTTTATACCCCTAAGTTATCCAATCGGACAATCATCCCTTGACATGCTTCAATAGAACAGATGACAGCCTTGATGAAGTGTTTTATTCTGTCCTTTCCAAAAGAAAGGAATATGTTAAACTTTGGAATCTTCTCCATAAAATGTTGTTGTTGTCACATGGGCAGGCAACAGTGGAGAGAGGATTTTCTGTCCACAAACAGGTATCTGTTGAGAACCTCAGCAGAGAAAGCTTTTGAGCTCAAAGGCTAATCATTGACACAATGAAAAAAGCAGGTGGACATTTGGAAATCATCATTAGCAATGAAATATGCAAGACATAAGTACCATGCCTATCTGGATAAGAAGAAAGCAAAGGAGAAGGCTGAGAAAAAAACCAAAAAGGAAAGAAACGGGAGTTAGTCTTGGATGAAGTGGAAGAACTTTAAGCCAAAATGCTGCGTCTTGAAGCTGACATTGCCAGCCTACATGTTTCCTCTGTACAGAAAGCAGAAAAGGCAGAGTTAAAAGGACTCATTGTGCTTGTCACAGAGTCAAATGCTCTTAGGATAAGAACAGAGGAAAAGATGACAGTGTTGGCGTCTCTTTCCAAAATGATTGAAGAGAAAATAAAAGCAAATATAATTATGCATTTAAAGCATTGCCGATGTCTGTTAAGAGAAGAATTTATTCTGTATTAAATCTGACACGTATGTTACATATTTCTGAAGGGAAAAAAAGAATGTTAGCATATCTTCCAGATTATTAAAATGCAGTTTTAGGAAATTAATTATAGTTTGACATTAATCAGTAAACAATATGGTAATATTTCATTTTGGCATTCGTTGCTTTCTCATATAACCTGTATAAACAATGTTAGCAAAAATAGGTCTCGGAAATCTCTGTTTGTGGTCTTTGAAAGTTTGAGAAAAGTCTTTGAATTTATCATTCATAGTTCAGTATGAACCCAGATTGATTTTGCACCAAATTTGTACATATGTATAACTGTTTTATGAATAGTTATGTTATATGGATTGTCTTGTTATATGGTTAGTTCAGTTATATAAATAGTTCTGTTATATGGATAATTCTGTTATATAAATAGTTCTGTTATATGGATAGTTCAGTTATATAAATAGTTCTGTTATATGGATAATTCTGTTATATATATAGTTATGTTATATGGATAGTTCTATTATATCAAATGCTCTGTTATATGGAATGTTCTGTTATATAGATAGTTCTGTTATGTGGTTTGTGGCCCAATTAAGTTAGAGACCTTGCTGAGAGTTGGGGGTTTTATGATGGGAGGAAGAATTTAAGACCCTTTTTCCATATATTCTATGTCCCAGGATGGTATTTTTGTCTGCTCTTCAATCACAGGAAGTATCAGACATGCCAACCATTATGATTTGTCACAAGTCTTATGAAAAGACCCTTTAAATATGAACTTATGGAATAAAAGCAAAATGTATGCAAATATAATTTGGGATAATTGGCTCATCCATGTTTTTAATTTCGATCCAGGTTTCATATTAGATTTATTAGAGTTGATAGGGGACCAGATTAATTTTACAATAGGACCTCAGATGCTTTAAACTGCACATATTTTTTCATGCAAAGCATCTGTATGAACAAATTGATGATGATAGAAATTTTAACCAGTGGCATCCATCAAGCAATACATGTTTAAGATGAATGGGAAACTAAGCCTCTTAAAACATTGTCAAATTAGGTTAATTAGTATGTGTTGATTGCAGTACATCTCATGACAGGAGATATAATTGCCTTCATCATGTGAAGTCAAGAGATTGCAACAAGACATGGAAATTCATAAGGCTTGGAACTGAAGTTTGTGCAAATGTACTTCTATATGTACTTAACAAATGTTTTCAATTGAACATAATGTTTACTGTCGCTGCATCAGTTTTGAATACTGAACTTTTAAAATACATGTTTTCCAGTTTTACAACAGCAGTATATGATCGTCTGTTATATCTTACTAAAAACTGGTCGAACTTACAGAAAATAAATCAACTGCCTTAATGAGATGCTCTTGTTTGTGTTGGTATGTCTGGAGTATGAGAATATTTCTAAATTAAAAAAAAGGTAAGGAGTCCTGCAGAATTTGGAATAAGGACACCTGAAAGCCATCCCTACACAGTCAGTGCTCATTTAGGATTGATGCTGGATTCCTTCCAAGGGAGGAAAAACACCAGAGGAGAGCATGTTCACTCCCCAACTTGGATTTGAGCAGCAAAAGAGGTGAAAACTCGAGAAAAAAATAATGTGTCCATGGATAGGATTTGAGATTGTATCCCCTTGGGGTCAAAGGCTGAGAATAAAAAATCTCCTTGGTGTCAAAACTGGAGGTCAGACTGAGTAAAAAGCAAACTTTGGTATAAAAACTAGAGGTCAAATTAAAAATGTATGTGACTCTGAAGCACAAAAACGGATACACTGAGAGAAGCACCCACTCATAGTCTGTGCCCAGTGAAGGTGCATAGCAGATTGCATAAGGAGAGCAGTGGTCACAGGCTATTTCTTTTGATGAGAACCCTTCCACTTTTTAACCATTGATTACTAACAATTACTGGGCAGTGATCACTGGATTCTCTGTCATGGACAGGAATTGAGTCAAAACCAATCCACTTATCCTGTCTGAATCTTAACAATCAATCCTGATAGGGATAGGGAGTTAGTATATGTCTTCATTGTCTATATTTATCGGTAAATTTCATTTCTTCTAAAATTGGTACCTGATAACAATAATATGAGGAACTAAGCTAAGACACTGCCCATTCAAATTTCTTTGCCCTTTTAGACAGAGGGCAGTACGTGAGCTGTGATGGCTTAGTGGTCAGCAAGGGCAGTACATGACCTGTGATGGCTTAGTGGTTAGCAAGGGCAGTATGTGAGCAGTGATGGCTCAATGGTCAGCAAGAGCAGTACGTGAGCTGTGATGGCTTAGTGGTTAGCAAGGGCAGTACATGACCTGTGATGGCTTAGTGGTGACCAAGATAGTATGTGAGCTGTGATGGCTTAGTGGTTTTAGCAAGGGCAGTATGTGAGCTGTGATGGCTTAGTGGTGACCAAGATAGTATGTGAGCTGTGATGGTTTAGTGGTTTTAGCAAGGGTAGTACATAAGCTGTGATGGCTTAGTGGTGATCAAGATAGTATGTGAGCTGTGATGGCTTAGTGGTTTTAGCAAGGGCAGTACGTGAGCTGTGATGGCTTAGTGGTTAGCATGCTGGACTCAATGACCAAATGGGTGTTGGTTCAAATCCTACCATCAGATTAGTCTGGGGTAGCTACTGTAGTTTCCATGGGCAAGGGCACTTTATTCCAATTGCCTTGGCACTAAATAACCCTCTTGTGCTTCCAGTCACATGATAACTAGTCATTTATCATTTGTAAACTCTTTGATGTTTTGCTAAGTTATAAATAAGGAAGACTGGATAACTGATTTCTTTACACCAGTATTGTGTTAAAATTTTGAAAGCAAAACAGTTGCCACAGATATAATGATTCTAGTGAATAAGTTGGTAAACCCAGATGAATTAAGAAAGTCAAATAGAAAATGAAGCCATGTGCTAGGCTTGACCTTATCAGGGGATGCAACCATTTTTGTCTTCTACTTGGTTTGATGGAGTTGTTTTCCACTTAAACAAATACTGACACTTTCAAAAAATTTAACTAAATAGTTTTTCGATGAGAGAGAAACAAATAACTTAAGGAGTATTTTTCGAGCACCATTTGTGGCAAGAAAGTTAACTAACTAAAGAAAAAAATGGCTACAAAAGTAAAGTTGTCAGATATGGCTTCTGAACTCATTTAACAGCCATGTGTGAGAAAATATATCTGTTTGAAACTAATAGAAAACAATATTCCAGATACACAGACTAAATACATCACAAAAGTCCTAACTCTCTCAACAACTATTGAAAACTTAGTAACTTCCAGAAATGTGTTTTATGTCAAACCTGTTTTCTTCTAACTGTTAACCATCCCCATGGTGCCCCAGTTGAATCAAAGATGTACATGCAATCAGAAATAACAAATCATTCACTTACCATTCAGAAGATTTCATTTATCCATCTTCACTTTATTCCACAAGCAAGTTTCTTGGCACTACTGTTAACACTTGCCATATTTCCAAGACAGAAAATATCAGTTTTCTAAGAAACTATGGATTTTAAAGTTCAGCACATGTTTTTCCACAATGGATTGTGTTTGGAGTGTATTCATACATGGGTGTATTTACAGTTAAAATCAGTTACAACCCAAGTATTTCAGAGTTTCACCTCCTTCAAAGAAGAGAGTTATGTATGATAGTGAAACAGATTTCTGATGAACCATAAATAATTCAACGCACAGTCACCTGTGTTTCATTTTTTACGGCCTATGTATTCAGTATCGTTTCATTATTTACCATAGAACTTATTAAATAGATTTTATAAAATCTAAAAAAAATACTCTTGTTATTAAGCGATCTCTGAAATGTTGTTTATCAAAGACTTCCTAACCGTTTACATGCCTCTATATCATTTGTATGCACAGAGTATAGATTTAGTTTTAAGGATAGTGTTTACTGTTAATGCAATCTGATTACAGGCATATTTATATCGCAGTGATAAATAATTTAAACAAATTTGGTTGAAAAAACATTGTGGCTACAATTCCTGAAGATCGTGTTTTTGAAAGAACACTATGTCATAGGGTTTGGGAGTCAAAAGTCATGGTTTTCATGTGGCACAGCTTGTTATGGCAGGTATAAAAAGGCATTATTTAACTTCTTTCTTTCAGTGTACTTACATGTATGCATCATTTTACGTCTTGGAAATGCTTTCCTTTCTGTCAGTGTGTTTGTATTTAAGCTTGTAGGGAGATCATGACATTATAATCAGAAAATTGTAACAACCGTTCAGTTTTATAAGAGATTGACTTCCTGTCATATAGTATATTCATTGAATATTTTTTTTACTGTATACAGAGAATGTTGTTTGAAAAGAAATTTTAACAAATTATGTGACTTCTTATTAAAAGCTGAGAATTTCATGATGTTGATTTATATTTCCAGGTACATTCCATTGTTTTGTATGTTTAAACAAGCAATATATCAAGTTTTCAGTTTTGGTTGTAATTTTCTTTATATTCAACAAATAGGGTCCAATTTTGAGGGGTCATTTCTGGTAACAGAAAATGGGATCAACACCTGATCCCTTATTATAAGCAGGTTCCCAAGTTATCATGGCATGATTTAACGTGGGAATGGAGCACTCTGGATGTATGGGAATTTCTAAATTAAAATAGACTCTAGAATAATGGAAGTTTATAAATTCAGATATATTCTATATATATCTGCAAAGAGTTAATATTTGATGACAATATGTAAATTTTGTCTACGTTTTTTTAGGCTTGCCCGGAACAGAAGTCTGATGCTATACCGGTAGTGGCATCTAATGTTGCAGATTCCAAAGGAGTCATGCTCAAAGAAATAAGAATCAGAAAGATTCCCTCAGAAGCAGACTTCTTGATAGCTTACTCAGTTGTTCCAGGTAAAAAAGAAAGTCCATTCTAAAATAATTTTAAAGCACTAAATCTCATGTAAAAGTAAGGTAAATAGTGTGAAGAAAGTCCATTTTAAAATAATTTTAAGGCACAAAATCTCATGTAAAAGTAAGGTAAATAGTGTGAAGAAAGTCCATTTTAAAATAATTTTAAGGCACAAAATCTCATGTAAAAGTAAGGTAAATAGTGTGAAGAAAGTCCATTTTAAAAAAATTTTAAGGCACAAAATCTCATGTAAAAGTAAGGTAAATAGTGTGAAGAAAGTCCATTTTAAAATAATTTTAAGGCACAAAATCTCATGTAAAAGTAAGGTAAATAGTGTGAAGAAAGTCCATTTTAAAAAAAATTTAAGGCACAAAATCTCATGTAAAAGTAAGGTAAATAGTGGGAAGAAAGTCCATTTTAAAATAATTTTAAGGCACAAAATCTCATGTAAAAGTAAGGTAAATAGTGTAAAGAAAGTCCATTCTAAAGTAATTTTAAGGCACAAAATCTCATGTAAAAGTAAGGTAAATAGTGTGAAGAAAGTCCATTCTAAAATAATTTTAAGGCACAAAATCTCATGTAAAAGTAAGATCACTGAATATAATAATATAGCTATTATATACCGCTGAATTGGCAGAGCGAATCTCCTTCCAGTCAGTAAATTAGTAGAATCTGTTGTATACAGTAGTATCACACACAAGGATTAGAATCTATTGTATACAGTAGTATCACACACAATGATTAGAATCCATTGTATACAGTAGCATTACACACAAGGATTAGAACCTATTGTATACAGAAGCATCACACACAAGGATTAGAATCTATTGTATACAGTAGCATCACACACAAAGATTAGAATCTATTGTATACAGTAGCATCACACACAAAGATTAGAATCTATTGTATACAGTAGCATCACACACAAAGATTAGAATCTATTGTATACAGTAGCATTACACACAAGGATTAGAATCTATTGTATACAGTAGCATCACACACAAAGATTAGAATCTATTGTATACAGTAGCATCACACACAAAGATTAGAATCTATTGTCTACAGTAGCATTACACACAAGGATTAGAATCTATTGTCTACAGTAGTATCACACACAAGGATTAGAATCTATTGTATACAGTAGTATTACACACAAGGATTAGAATCTATTGTCTACAGTAGCATCACACACAAGGATTAGAATCTATTGTATACAGTAGCATTACACACAAGGATTAGAATCTATTGTCTACAGTAGCATCACACACAAGGATTAGAATCTATTGTATACAGTAGCATCACACACAAGGATTAGAATCTATTGTCTACATTAGCATCACACACAAGGATTAGAATCTATTGTCTACAGTAGCATCACACACAAGGATTAGAATCTCTAGGTAAGAACAAGGCTTTCCAGCATCTGCCAACAAACTCTGATCCAAAAGATGATATTTTACCTTTTTTCTTTGTTTCTAGGCAAAGCATTGCTATCAATAGAAATACATTTTCTGAAAAAGTAATTTTCTTTAGAACAAATTATGGTGAGCAAGGTTATATTGTCTATTTAGTTGGGAAAAGTTTATTTTGAAAAATACAGAGTAGACTGTCAGAAATTATTATGTCATGGAGCATACTTACAGACTACTGTGGGATAGATATGTACCACATTCTTTTGAGCATCAAACAGTTTATTCACACATTATGACTAGCACATATTTGTAATTGCTGTGACATAGCACATATTTGTAATTGCTGTGACATAGTACATCTTTGTAATTGATATGACAAATCACATATTTGTAATTGCTATGACAAATCACATATTTGTAATTGTTGTGACATAGCACATGTTTGTAATTGCTATGACAAACTATTTGAAGGATTACCACCTGAATGGATATATCAGTATGGTGATTTCACCTGAAGACTTTTTATGATGTTTAATTGGTCATTTAAAAAAATGGTTCAAATCTGGCATCAAATTATGGTTACAACAGCAGTCTTCTTGAAAATCCTGTTGTTGCTGCTTCTCATATGGATAGAAGTATTAGTATAGTATTTTCTTCGGATGACATTTTTGACATCTAGCTACTCATCCTAAATGGATCGTCACATCATAGGGTTTGCACATGCAGACTTCTTATGGTGTTTAGTTTGCCCTAGATAAAAATGGTGATGGTATGTCCTCTTTCAAATCTTGTTATTACTACTCCACCAGAACAGAAAGACATGTCAGCATGGAGTTTCAATAAAAGACTTATTATGATATTGACTTGTTCATAAAAATGAAATTTATGCTCAGATCAGACAGCCAAGATGGCTACCATTGCAGCCATCTTGATCATCTTAACAATACTACTCCTGTATGGATGGTCATATTCACTTGTGATTTTCACTGAAAGGCATCATTGATGTATGTTGTGTCCTAAATGATTGTTACTCAAACATATCAGTACTTTTGATTTTCAGTACTCAGCAGTTAAAAGGAAGAAATGATCTTGTTTTGAATTTCTGGAATTCTCTTCATTTAGTAGAGTGTCAGTCCCTATGGGGGATTCATTGTTTTGACAATTTTCTGTCTCACCTGTGTCTGTCTCAAAACTAACTTTCAGACTTTATGAACATAATTTGATAGTGTTTTTAATCATATATACAGATTGATTAAAGCATCCATTAGAGTAAATACAGTCAGGTCCCAGGCTCAAAAATCAGATCATCACAACAGAAATCACATGATGGGTGTATTTGGTGCATTTAGCAATACAATTGCTTTTGTCATTTTTTGAATACATTACCCAATGATATAATATTCACTATCTACAAAATCCAGCCTATCCAGCCTAAAAAGATATTTGCATAATTTTGCAGTGTTTGTTAGCAACAAAAGTGTGAAAAGGTTATCTGCATTCCAAAGAGGCAAGCAAACTTGAATGGTGTCCTTTTAGACAGAAGAGTTGATGCAAAATAAAGACTTAGGCATTAACATCTTTTGTTTTCATAGCTCCCATTAAATATAACCAGCATTTTACACACACTTTTTGTTTACAATGAAGTCCCAGCATCGTCTTTGTGCTTTGATCAGAAACCGTTTATGGAACCCACTAGATTGTTCTTGGTTTACAACATTGTAGCTATTGGCTATTGGCTGAACATGTTTCAGTGACTGTTTGTAAGCAACCTAAACAACTCATTGACTCCATCCATGCCCAGGAGTCAGTCTCATATATTTTTCATATACTTTATATGGCAGTTCAGCACCCACTCTCTGATCCATTAAGCTCTAGCTCACAGAAAGAGATGTATCCAGCTTGCTAAAATACCATTTCCAGGCCATCGTCAGATTGTGACCTTAGTCCTCCACACTCTTTTTATGTGGCCAGGTATGGGAGGCCAGAAATAGCTTCACTAAAGGTGGCGATCTTTTACTAGCTTAGTAACCCAGAACATATTTGCATAGATAACATTCAGTTTTGACCCATCTTCACTTCACAGTGATTTTCTCTCAAAAATGGTTACTCTGTCAGGAAAAATGTGGAGGTGGTGGAGTCTTCACCCTTCACCCCAAAATGGTAGACATACAGCACACCAGTAACCACCCATTTGCACAAGAATATTATTTTGCCTTGCAATTAGATTGGTCACAACACAACCTCACTGGTATCTTACTCCATGATTTTTTAAAGATCTTAGATCTTCCATCCACCTCTTCAGTCCCCAGATTTCAGCATGAATACCTCAAGGTTGATCCTTAGTGTTGTTCCAGAGACAGACCTTGCAGACTCAAAGCACATATTGAGAGTCCCATTTTAGGAAGATATGAATTTCTTTGTTTCACTCTTGTTTTATGTTGGATTTCAATGACACTGAATCCTATCTAGCTCTTTATTTACCCGGGCATAAGGTCTGAAACTCCCCTCAAACATTCCTTGGAGATCACCTGATGGCTCCACCGTCTGCTTGAAAAGTTACTTCTTAGTTTAGGAATCTCTGTGCCTGATGCATTTTTTCTCAGTAACAATGACCCCTCTTGTCCTGTGCCATTGGTTACGATGCCCACAGATGATTCTCATGTCCTCAGTGGTGGTTGAAACTTTGCTTATTAGACACAATGATTGCTGTTGTAGATTTTATGAAGTAGCATCTCATCAATGGGAGGACCTTCCCTGATTCATGGTGGGTATTTCCATGAAAGATGAACTGCTAGACATTAATATCTGCTTATCACTATCATAGCAACCTCTCCCTATCTGCTACCATCCAAGCTGTGGGACGTAGGTTGGGGATAGCTTTCGTAAGCTCTTACAGGTTTTTCATCCTAAACAAGTTTGTACCTGTACCAACAGCAGAATGTCTTGCCAGGTTAGTCACTTTCACATGATGTGGTGTACTCTACTTCATCTGGATTTGTGGGGTGGGGGTGGGAAATGTTTTTCTCTTAACAGTGTCCATGCATAAACCATGTGCTTACTCCTCTCATAGAACTTCACATCATTCAGGAGAATAGAAACAGGTCCATTTTTGGGTTAAGGGGATGTAGCACCGTCTTTTTCTTAATTTTTCTCCTAATGTATTATGATCAGGGAATGTATTTGAAGAAGGAACTCAAATATTTCTCTGATCATAAATTGGTCACATTCTTCCAAGTCATTCCAACAATTACATCCCTGGAAGAGTATGCATGAATGTTCTTGTGGTGGTTGATGATAGAAGAAACTTGCCACTAGTCCCTCTATCCAATGGAAGACCACCTTAGTCCGACTTAACCTTTTTAAGCAGAAGACATTTTAGCACTTCTGTTGCAAAAACAAGTCAAACGACATGTCAGATGTCTTTCTTAGCATGGGATGGTCTGGTTTTTGAGGTGGCTGCTCTTCTCCTGATGTATTATTGTGATAGGCAATTATTATTTAATAAAACCATTTAGCTGACTAAATTAATTCTAAATTGGAAATAGTGGTCAAAAACAAAATGGAAAGTTTAAAGTTTTAGTGTATCAATACTACTATTTATTATAAATGTTCTTCATAAGTTGTTTTTTTTTTGTCATCTGAAAAAGCAGTTTAGTTTTTAAACATGAATTGGTGTTTAATTCTCAACAAGAGTTCCACCAAGAAACGGATCAAAAGAATTTCCTGGAATTCAAGATGAGACCATTACTTCAGTTTAAATGCTCAGCATTCAAGTCTAAAGTGCATTGTCTTTAGTAGTTGTTAAATATGGAAAAACAATTTGCCACAAAAAGACAATACCAGGTTCTGAAAATGCAATGAATGAATTACCAAATATATAAATTGTAAAAAAAAATAGTTATTAGCTCTTTTCTAACATAATCCATCTCTGAAGTCCAGGAAGTGAAAATGACAATGTGGAGGCATCAGGTTTTTTCATAGGGTCACATCTGAAGTAAGACCCAGCTGTATTCTACTTAACCCATATTACTCTCGTTGATCATACACCAAAATAAAGGGAATATAATATTCTTTGAACAGTACTTAATATATATATTATATATATATATATATATACAATGTTTTTAAATAGTATATATAAAATGAGGAAAACCTGAGAAATTGTTTATCTTTAAAAATGTAACCCTTTGCAAATTACAAAACTGTAGAGTACCGCCTTGGGAGGATTAGAGATATAAAAAAAATAATCAAGAATATCACTGTTAGACATGTTGATGGTCAGTTTTTATCTTTTTAAATTTTGGACCAGCTAGACACCATAGGAAATCTGCTGTTGAAATCCCAGGTCAGAATTGACCTTACACCAGATAGATCACTGCGCCTATCATGTGACATGACACCCTGCTAACCTCCAAGAAACATGCACTATTTGTCAAACAAATATGTTTAAGCTTAAGTGATATGTTTATTGACAATGATTTGTAATATTCTTAAAAAATGTATAGTTTCAAAGTTGCTTACATTATATACTACAGTAGACAATATTTATATATGTAGTTCAAGTTCATATAGTAAATATCAAAGTGTTTTTATTTCAGTAAATCGTAAAAAAAAAAAAAAAAACATTTTAAAGCTGTTCATGAACTTATTCAAATTAGCTCCAAAAGATGCTGATGTATTTATTATATGCTTGTGTCCTTATTAATGTTATTTGGCTTGTGTTCGTGCTGTCTTGGAAGTAATTGAACTAAAAAAAGCCCTCATTCAGCGAAATGAGAAAGTAAAGAGTCACTCAAGTGTCTGAAAGATCAAGATGATAGATCATTGTTTTTGGGATGAGCCAACATTAAAGTGTAAATCTTCAAACTTTCAAATAATACAGTCAGGGTTCAGTACTTACTATAGTTATATCTTTAGGCTCAAATAAATAGTAACACAGAAAAAGTGAAAACAACAAGATTAAGTTTGTAAAATTTTATTTACCTGGATAAAAAAATTAAAAAATTGGGAAAAAAAATTAGTTGTAAGAATTAAATCCAAAAATAATCCGATAATAATCCATGAATTAAATTTAATAAAATCCTAGTAATTAAATGTTTTAATAGTCAAGTTCAAATCCTGATGGAAAATTCAAGATGGAAGACAATGTATGCTGCTCTGTTTTGTGCTTATCTACACAATATTTAAATCTCCTATGTTGGAAATCCAAATAAAATTTTGATAAGCTGTCTTTGTTTGAAACTTCTGTATGAGCAAATCAAATATTTCCAGAGATAGGAATTAATCATTTTAAATCCAAATGAAACTAAAGAAACGTTTACATGAATTCTAAAACTGGCTATAACAAAAGAAAATGGCCTAATGTCAGATGTAAAAGCCCAAAACTGGGGATATTTCACTAAAACAAAGATTATATTGTATTCTAATACTCGAGTTTCGAAAAATCCCCAATTTGCAAAATCGAGAAAAAGGTGTGGAATGAGTCACATGATCGTGTTCATAACATGTACCCCTAACATGACCCTGATGAAAACCAATCATTTTCTTTAAGAATAAAAAGATGTTTACTTCTTAAATTCACTAGTCACATCTTGAACTTGACAACAACCAATCATTTTAAAATTAAAATAAAACCTGTTTACATGGTTGCTACTAACCCTGAATCAAGGTCAGGATCTAGGTCAACATAACTTGTTTTCCACAGAATAATTCAGGTCAACCGCATTTCTGGAAAAAACATCTCTACTGAATAAATTTGCATTACAAGAACATGTAATGAAAAAAAAAATGACTTTAAAACTGGCAAACAATTAAATTAAAATGAATATATATCAAATCAGATATACATAACACTATGCAAGAAAAATAATATACATCAAAGCCCATATTCTAGAAACGTTTATATTTACATATATTTTTCAATTTCAATTCATTTTTCTTCCTTCAAGCCATCAAGGGGACATGTTATGCTACATACATTTATGCAAACAAACATGTTTGCATATTTAGCTGATCATACATGCGATCACAAAAAAAGTCTTTATCCATCAAAGTTTTGTCTATGCTTCAGTAAAGAAATAAATCTTAATTCCTCAATTTAGTCGATCAGGATATCAAATGTAAGAATTACAAGGCTCCCACTGACTTATTATCACACTTATTAATCGAGAAATCAACAAATCATTTCAAAATTGGTAATACTTATCATGATCAATTCATTATTGCCACAAGCAGCTTGTCACAGGAAAAAGGCAGATGAAAGCAATGCCTGGGGATGTGTCTAATTTATGCCAGCTGATTGGTTAATTGATCAGCATGATTAACAACTGGTGATAGGTCAATTACCTGCCATTTAAAAGCAGTTACAAGTTTTTCATACTGGATGTCACACCACCAACAAGACCTTCATATAAAAAGTCTTTTTCTGAAAACCCAATGTTGATATGACTTTCTGTTTAGGAGTAAGAAAAACAAAATTTTCAAGATGTATGTCACATCAGCACCATTGTAAGACCAACATGATCCTAATATAAAAAGTCTTTTTCTGAAAACCAAACGTTGATATGACTTTCTGTTTAGGAGGAGTAAGACAAACTAAATTTTCAAGATGTTATATTGGATATCAGATATTGTACCATAGACATTAAGCCATTGTTCTAAATCTTCCAGTGAAAACAACATGCCTGTACTGTACATGCCAGCCTATAAGTTGATTCAGCAAATTTGGCATCCTTCATCCATATATAAATCGATGCTGAGTATGAGACAAGGTCAGATCAATCCCATGCACACAAAAAATTCACTTCGTTCCACGTAGCATAGCAAATTTTATCCTATCTATAAATCAGCAACCTTTCCAGTCAGGACAGGTTAAATGTAACTAAAAGTACTTAATTTTTTTCACAAGAAGTATTTTAAATGTTTTATGTACTTTTAGCTACATATAATGATGCTGACCTGAAAATTTATTGCATAGCAGATCAGATAAAACTCAAGATGCTATGTTGAACTAAACTATAATGACTCAAGGTTTTATGAATATTAAAAGTATCACTGAATATTATTTTACATTACCAGCAATAAGGCAATTGTATTGTTAATGTTAGAATGCATGTTCCAGTGTTTGGGGATGGAGAGAGATACAGAGAGAGGGATGCATATTGCATTATTCTTCTTGCACCTCTTGGTCAAAATAAAATACGATCTGATAGACAAAAAAAGAGATATTTAAGCTCTTCACATTTTATTTTTTTTTTGCTTTTTGTTTTTGTGTTATTTTTACCTTATTGGCCCCATTTAGCTGAAGCTTTTGTCAAAGAGAGAAAACATTAATAATTGAAACAGTAAATGTAAACTATGAAAATACATACCGTTCTCCTTTCAAGGTTTAAATATTTACAATAGTTTTATGCGTAATGACTCCAGTCACACAAATAACCATTTTGCATGCTAATTTTATTTGCAGGTGTAACAACCTCTCCATTCCCAACAAAGATTTTTTTTAAAGTGCATATACTCTTCCTGTACTTAGGCAGCAATTGTCATTTGGTCTTTGCTCATTCTAGATGTTATTTTAAATTGCTGTCAGTTCCATATGCAAGTTCAAAAGATGTCACTGGCTGAGAAATTTACATGAGTAACTACCTGGCATTTCCTTTCATTATATGGTACAGTAGTCACAGTACCCATGGGTATCCTTATTTCCCTATTGGTCGCCTCACTAATCTGATCTGGTCTGCCAAATCTTACCTCAAACAGGTGTTAACTTGGAATGACTGAATACAGCTGTAGCATATTTAATTAGCATGTAAATATCACTGCAAAGCCATGTGATTCTTGAACAGTGGAAGTGGTAACAAAAACTAGAAGGAATTGCTTACCTATTGGTATTAATTGATAATAGAATTTAGTATTGCACATGCGTATGAATAAGATCAGTGATGAGGTAAGCGAACAGTGCACATTTACAATTGTGAAGATGTCTATTGCAATGAGTCATAAGTTTTATTTGATCCCTTAGGTGCAAGAAACAAATTTGTGACTTGAATATGTCTTTGTCACGGTTATTCATCTTCTGACTTGTTACTTCTAATGCACATATATGTAATCAAATTTAAACAATGTATATTACAAACTACGTACATTACTAGTGAATGCTGCTTTAATGCAATTACATCTGATCTATGTTAATTTTTAATACTGACGATCATGTAATTAATTACAAAACTTAGTGAGGGATCCTGTATTTTTTTTTATAAACGATCTTTTCCACAAAATGAAATATTTTGTACACATTACTTTTCATACTTGTGGAGAATTTTTTTCTATATGAAAATTATGATAAAGTGATTTGGATGACATAATCCATATATAAGTTGATTCGGAGTACAGTATAAGACAGCTAAGATTTTCTGGTCAATAAGTATTCTCTTATAGGCCTCAAAATATGATATGACCGGACATTTATGAGAAATAGCTGTACAAAATTTTTAATATTTGCACCACTTAATTTGCAACCAATGCGAAATTATTAGAAATCTTTCCTTTAAAATCCCATTCTGACAGGACCATTCATTCATTCAGGAGCAGTAGCGATAATGAGATTTTCAAAATGACTACTATGATGGATATATTGAATGTATGAGCAGCAGCATTTTCATTTAGGACAAACTACCTCTACATGAAGCCTTTTAGTAGAACCCCATGTTTTTATGACTACACATTCAGGAGAAGTTTACTCATGATTTTCAAATATGGCTACTGTAACATCCATTAGTAGATCAACACCATTTTTTAGACATCATAATCTTCTGGTGAAAACTCCATGTCAGATTAACACCATTTACATGTAGGACAACCTAGACATCATAAGTGGTCTTACATATAAAACCCCATATCAATATGACTTTCTGTTCAGGAGAAGCAGTGATAACATCTTCATGATGGTTGCCATGTTGGTCTTATTGGATGTCATATCACCACCATTTTCATTTAGGACCAGCTGGATGTCCTAAGAAGTTTTTAAGTAAAAACTCAATTTCACATGACCATCCATTCAGGAAGAGTATGGGTAACAAGATTTTCATGATGGCCACTGTGGTGGTCATATTAGATGTCCAAGTGGCACCATTTTCATATGTGACCAACTAGACCATTTAATGAATATGTATATAAAGTACTATGGCAATCCTTGCTTTCGTTTAGGAGTTGTAGACCATTTGATGAATATAAAGTTCTGTATCAATCCTTAATTTCGTTTAGGAGTTGTAGACCATTTGATGAATATAAAGTTCTGTGTCAATCCTCTCTTTAGTTTAAGAGTTGTAGACCATTTGTTGAATATGTGTATAAAGTTCTATGGCAATCCTTGCATTAGTTTAAGCAGCAGAGAGGGTGAATCCTACAACGTTTTTAGACAAAATTTGATTGAAATCCTAAAACGAGCCGTCTTATAATCTTATTTTAACCAAAAAAAGGCGAACCCTACAATGTTTTCAGACAAAAAATTGATTGAAATCTCCCTACGAAATCATTTTAACTAAAAAAATGAAAACGATTTTTTTAATCAATTTTGGTCGCAACTTGTTGTCATCCACCCTCTCTGCTGCTAAAGTTTTCAGTTCTGGGTTAATAATTCTTTTACGATTCTAACCGAATATTTGATCGAGTCCGATACGATATCGTGTCCGAGGATCATGTAGATTTATTGTTGCGAATCCGTGCGGAGTCGACTGAGCATGACTAAAGAAATCTCGAAATTGATTGAAGTCCATATCAGAACACCATGTCTGCCATATATTTCTAAGAGTATGAGTATCAACTCCGTTGAATACAGACAATAAATTGCAGTTATCTCTGATCACTTTTGGAACCTGAGTGTAGCGTTGAGTGACATATATCACGTCAGTGTTTTTGTGACGCCCACGGGAAAATATTCTAGCAGGATTTTTTTGTTTATCCAACATTATATCGTCGTATACGACTAAATTGTTAATATCTCCATCAATATCATCAATACTCGGTGCTTCATCGATATCGGTTATAAAATCAATGGCGTTCTCACCCTTAATTTCTGATGCATTCTCGTTAAAATCCTTTAACACTTCATAACATCGTTGATCATCTACGCTAGGGGCAATTAAATACAACTTATCCCACTTCATCCATCTCATTATTAAATTGAGCAACAATTGCATTTTACCGGATCCAGATGGCCCGATTATAATCATCTGGATAGAGTTTGGTAGCGCTGCATGATGCTTAATTGGTTCTCTTGTTTTAGTCGCTGAAAAATCAATTATATCCATATTTCTATACATAAATTATGGATCTATATTGTGTGAAGTGTAAAACGCGTACTGGCACAGATGATGTGACGACGGTTACAACTAAAAATAACCGATCAGCGCTTTCTGGTAAATGCGTGCAATGTGGTACAAAAAAATTTAGATTTGTGTCTATGAAATCTGATTTAAAAAAAAACGAGGAGGTGATATCGCAGCCAAATTGGCAAAGCTCCCTGGAACCCCATGGGCAAAGTACCCCGGAGAAAAGCACCTTCCAGGATATAGCTACTGTGGACCGGGAACCAGTCTTGATATCAGACTCAATAATCAAAATCAACCCAACCCCGGTGAAGAACCAATAAACGCCATTGATAAGGCCTGTCACCTTCATGATGTTGCTTATAAAAGCAGCAATCTGCAACACAGGCATCTCGCGGATGTGAAATTAATTCATGCGTTAAATGCTATTCCTGATAAATCCTTCAAAGAAAAATTGGCTTCATTTTTAATAAAATCGGCTATGAAAAGTAAATTGATGTTAGGTGCCGGTAATTAATAATATGGAATCAATTTATTATTCTCCGAGGGGATACTGGAGGGGTAACGCTGCAATCAATAAACTCGCTAGTGCTGCAAAAGTGAAAAAAACCACTGCGGCTAATTGGTTATCCAAACAGGCACTATGGCAAATTTATCTACCACCGCCTAAACAAATTCAATTCTCGCATTTTGATGTGACCGCTCCTAATGAAGTTCATCAGGCTGATATATTATTTTTGCCACATGATCGTGGTTACAAATATGCGTTAACCGTAGTTGATATTGCAAGTCGATACAAAGAAGCAGAACCGTTAAAAACAAAATCAGCCACTGAAGTCGCTTCTGCATTTGAAAGGATTTATCGACGAGGTCCTCTGCACTGGCCAAATCTGTTACAAGTTGATCCTGGCAAGGAATTTCAGGGTGTAGTGTTATCTACAATGAAACATCATAATGTCACCATACGACGAGGGCATACTGCGCTACATCGCGATCAGGCCATTGTAGAACGATTTAATCGGACGATTGCTGAGCGGTTATTTGGATATCAATACGCAAAAGAATTCATTCAAGAAAAGCGATCCAGTGAATGGGTTAAAAGATTACCATCTGTGATTACTGCACTGAATAACGAGATTACTAGAACAATCAACATGAAACCTATCAACGCGATTAAAAAGAAGTCAATACCCGTACAACCACAAAAAGATTTCAAAGAACCAATTCTTGGTAGTAGTGTCATTGTGAGGTACTTATACGAACCAGGAGAGCTTGAAGGGGGTAGAAAAAGGGCTACTGATCCTATTTGGAGCGTCACTACGCATAAGATATCTAGTATAACACGATCAACTGGTAGACCTCCAGTCTATAAACTGGATTCAACTGCCCCTCAGCGGGGTTTTACTCGACAACAACTACAAGTGATTCCCGAGGATACTCAATTGCCACCGCATGGTCTTAACTAGCACTGTTGCGTCTATTGCACTCAAGACAAGTCAACATCACATTATTTCTGACATGACCGAGATTGTTATTTTTTCTGTCTACGGTGAATTGGCGAGGATCCTTATCCGAATACTGCCAACGCATTATACAATTGCAACTCGCGCAGTGATTATTCTGTTGTTTCTTCAAAGTGATTATTAATTTAGCATCAATATCAAATTCTCGTTGTTTTTTTTTGTCCTGTTGTTTGTAACCGGAGATTTTTTTATTAATGATGCTAACATCAATATCACTTATTGTTGTGTCATTATCATCGAGGACAACTCTTCGAAGTTGATTTATGTTTCGTACTCTGGATACTGCGAGATAGACTAAATTCGACCATTCGATGTGATTATCCACCATCCAAACAATTGTATTCGATATAGTCAATCCCTGTGAAGAGTGTATTGTTGCTGCGTATCCTAGCGTCCACGGGGATTTATTAGCACGCAATGCATCTTCAACGACATTGATATCAACCAGCACAATATCATTTAATACCAGAATTTGTTTTTCATTCTGTCCTGGAATATCAACTTCAATATTCTGTTTTCGTGTATCCGATGGCCTATAACAAAGGGGTACTGGAAGCGTTGCAAATTTTTCTTTATGCAATTCAAATAACTTCATTTGAAGTGTGTCCCTGACTATTTTTCTACTTGCAATGATCAAATCGTTTGGTCTCCATGTTTCCCAGAAATCATTCATTGGAGTTTCTGAAATCACTTCACGCGCTATTTCGCATTGGATTCTATCCGGTTGTAATCTAATTAGCACTTTGAACTCGCGTAATCGTTCATCAAGTGATCTATAATCAGTGGTGATTTCTTCATAGTAGTCTACAAAACCCTTTAGCCATTCATGTGGAGATGCACCGACAAATGGTGGTGGTTGGCCGTGATCCCCGCACATGACGACTTTTGTGTTTTTGTTTAACAACCACTCAAGAAATGTTTTTAATACATCTAATGACACTGTGCATATTTCATCCCAAATTATGATTTCAGGAATGAATTTATCACCCATACGCTCAGGAGTCCATTTGTCACCCTTCCATCGAAAGAAACTGTGGTAAGTGCAAGCATTTACCCCTCGTTGTATCATCTCTCTGGCGAGTCTGTGAGTCGGTGTTAGCACAATCATGTTAGAAACGCTAGCGTTTCCACGACGAAATAATTCAATTGCACGAGTTGTCTTTCCTGACCCACCACAACCGTTTAAATAAACTGTCTTGTATCTACATATTGGATCAGATACCGGTGGTGCATTAGAAAATTCTGATTGAATTTCAATACGGTTACAACAAAGATATTTATCATCCATGGCAACGTCTGCGGATTCACAATACTCATGTAGCATCTCCCTTTTAAATCGCCAACGCCCCCAATTTTCTTCGGGATCTGTGAATGCCGCTACAGCTGATTTGTACTTATTGTGTATATACATCGAATCAGTGGCCACTCTAACCGCGGTATTAGGAAATCTATTTATCATCGAAAATAGATTAATAGAAGCATAGGCTAGCATTGAACTTCTCAAATGTGTGTACTGGGAATTATATCCATCACAGTAGGTAACAACCGTACCTAATTTCTCACCATTGGATAGAAAAGCATCCTTACGGGATACAAGTTTTCCCTGTTTCATTAAATCCGTTACAATAAAATCATATTCAGCGACATCTATGATCAACCGCGAAGAGTATTTTGCGTTGTCGTATCGTCCACCCTGGGTAAATTTACTGATTATTCTTCTTCCGAGATCTTTTGCTTGTTCTTTTTTAATTTCAAATAACTTCTTAGACCAATTTATGATTTCTTCTTCACTGAAATCTGGAAACTGTTTTCGTAGTTCGCTGATTATACGATCTAGATCGGGTTGTGGTAGCCAAACTTCTTTCTGAGCTCGATAGCATATAATAGCCTCGGAAACAATCAACGATATTAGCATACCACAATCAATCATATATCTCAATAGCACTATTGGCATCCAGTGTTTTTCAGATAGGTGTCTACCGAGCCAAACATAACTACACGGATGTAACCCTGTAGCTAATTCGAATGATATCACACGAGCGAATCTGGTTAAATCAAAATCAGGCAATGGTCCATTAATCGCAACACGAGTCATTTCATGCGTGGGGTGTCCAAATCGTTTGAAGTACTCAGCGCATTCCCCATACCTGAGAAAACTTCCGGGATAACACGCGGCTATATCAATTGAAATCATACCATCACGTGAGTATTTCTTATTCCACAGTCCTCCATGACCAAATTCGACGCAACTCAATTTAACATCCTCGAGAAAATCACTTCGTGTTGGACGCCATGAGTTTTTTTCTCTTGCGAAGTGAGCTACCACTGATGGAATAGTAAAACTATCCGTGAGTAGTTTTTCATGGGAATTCTCCGGTGAAAAATCACTAGCGATTTTTCTCATTCTGTTATCTAATTCTTCAATGCGATATAATTCACCATTTGGTTTTACAAATTGATCGAATTCTTCATCACTTCTAAGTAACCACACTGACACAGGATCATCCTTACACAACGCATGAATAGCATCGAATAATTTCTCTTCATAGAAAACATCCCCGACGAACTCCTTAGGGATATATTTCACGGTTCGTTCTCGTGGAAATATTGTTACCGCAGGTGTCCACGCGTGTTTGTTATGATCAATAATCTGTATTGGCGCTCCATTTTTGTTATATTTCGGTTCGTATAAAACCTCTCCGGTTATCGTCATAACTGTTATTGGAAATCTTAATGATGTTTCTAATTTAGCTATATCAGAAATCTTTGCACCATGCTGTTTCACTGTCAGTTCCCACTCGGTTATTTTCCTACGTCGCAGATCAGTTAGTTTATTTCCTCGGGATGCATTTGTGAAGTGTTCTATTATTCGTTCTGCTACACAATTAAGCCCTGACGAATATTTCATAGGAGCTAGTTTTGCGATATCGGGTTTATCATTTAACGGATATATCCCATAAACCATTGCTGTTACGGGATAAGATCTTTCGTAGTATGGTTTATCAATGCCGGTTAGAATCCCTGGTTTGGAATCTCTACTCACAATGACAGCTTTTTTATTCTTGAGGATTGGTTCAAATTTATCCTTAATAATCCATTTGCCATCGACTTCGATAATGAATTTGATTCGGAAAAAATGCCGTTTTTCCCCAACACGTGAAATTATCACTGCTGCTTTTTCATCAGTCATGGTAGCATCAACAACACCATCAATTCGAAATGTTGACCAACAATAAGATGCTCCATCACGCTTGAATTCATTAAAACAGTCTCTGATTTTACTTATCATGGCTTTATCAAGAATTGTATTCTTTGGTGTATTAGAAACTATATCAAGATTGAATTGAGCATCTTTCCAGGGTAATCTCTTGGACGTTTTTTTTGGTTTATCGAGATTAAATCTAGGACTAATTTTCAATAATCTCTTAAACTCTTTCATGTTTCCGTCTATTGGACGTTTTTTGGGTTTATCGAGATTAAATCTAGGATTGATTTTGTTACGTTTTTTGGGTTTATCGAGATTAAATCTAGGATTGATTTTTAATAATCTCTTAAACTCTTTCATGTTTCCGTCTATTGGACGTTTGTTACGTTTTTTGGGTTTATCGAGATTAAATCTAGGATTGATTTTTAATAATCTCTTAAACTCTTTCATGTTTCCGTCTCTTGGACGTTTGTTACGTTTTTTGGGTTTATCGAGATTAAATCTAGGATTGATTTTTAATAATCTCTTAAACTCTTTCATGTTTCCGTCTATTGGACGTTTTTTGGGTCTATCGAGATTAAATCTAGGATTGATTTTTAATAATCTCTTAAACTCCTTATCAGCATTTTTCGAAGGCGTTTTCCTCAATTCCTTCATGCTATAATTAAAACAAGCATTTAAATGAAAGATTTTTATATAATGAATCACTGCAAGTGGCTTATGATTGGATCAATAACCCCGTGTAACAAATCATGCAGAAATGAGTTCTGTGGGTATCATATGCAAAGCTTTCGACGTGGAAGCCTTGGTCCGTTACCCTGTATTCTATGTGGAGTTGGGGTCAGGGGAAAATCTCAGTTGTGTCTAAATTGCGGTGGTAAGCGATACAGGGAGTTGAAGCGATATTATGATAAAAGAATAAAAAATGGACAATCAATCAGAAATTTTGACCCTGACACTGACAAAGTCAGTATTCTTGACGCTGACAAAGTCAGTATCCTTGACAGAGTCAAGGATAAAATCATAAGAACTCCTCAAGACTACATCGAAAGATTTATCATTAAACCAAACGATGAATTAGACAAACAATAGTATAATATATAAATGAACCAAGAATTCAGACAACACCCTGTGATCACAAATTATGAAGCATCCAGTGATGGTGTTGTAAGAAACCGCAGACTGAAGAAACCAGTTGGGTGGGATAATGGTATGGGGTATTTGATGTTTGGTGCTGGAAAGAAGAAATATTACTGCCATCGTTTCGTGTATGAATGTTTCAATGGATTGATCGAGGATGATTTTGTTATTGATCATATCGATTCTAATCCGAAAAACAATTCTTTATCAAATCTGCAGGCTATCACACAAAGTGAAAATTCCGAACGAGGGGGGACTGGGAAATACTCGAAAAAAGCGAGACCTGTGAAATCTTTGAATACGATAACTAACGAAGAAAAAATATTTCAATCAATGAATGAAGCCAGTAGGCACTTCGATATTTGTATATCCTCAGTACGATTCGTTGCAGAGGGAATAACCAAGACGGCTATTTCAAAAAGGACGGGACAAAAAGTTCAATTTAGTTATGTCTGATGCGTCATATTTTTCATTTAGAAATATATAATTGTTATAGAATAATGAATTCTGAAAACATGAATAGCATTTTATCCGAGATTTCAAAATTGAAAAGTTGGGATATTGAACTATCAGATGGGTTAAATCCTGATCAAATCATGTCTGATTTTCAGGATATAGAATACGGAGTTAACAACAATAAATACATGCTACCAAAGAAGTATGCGCTCATCAAAAGAATTCAGAATTCTATTAAGGACTCTCTCGCATTTTCCAGTGACGTAAGTGTGTTCGCTCCGTTGTATACCATCGTAGAACGAATACGAAAAGAATTGGGGTACGAATACGAATTGAAAAAGGAGGTTAATTCTAAAGTTAGAAACCTACGGGCATTAATTCAAGAAAATGAACAATTTTGATTGACCAACCATTTATCATTATTTGATTGTGACCGTCCCTCATAGAGATTTTAATTTTTTTTAGCATTTTTTTATTAAAAATGTCAAAATCAGTGAATGAAAAATTGATGGCTGGTTGGTCCGGTATCAAATACACTAAAAAATTCAAAGTGGGGAAACTATCAGTATTATTTATTTTTTATACAATTATGATACTTTCCCCATCATTGATAGGATGAAATAACACTTCCATGACCATCCGATGGTGTTAGGTCGGATTGAAAAATTGTTTTGCAATTGAAAAATTGTTTCTGATTTCAAATAATGGTCAATGAAGCATTAACAACCCGATTGGCTCGTGAACGACTGGATGCAATCAGGAGATTTGTACCAATTCGTGACTCTGTACGGAATAAACTACAACAACGACAGAGTCTTCAGACTGATTTTGCTGCGGGATCTGAAGAATTGTTTAAACCAGTAACCACAGCAACGAAGGGGATAGAGCGTGCTATACTGGGAGATGTTCCCGAGACGGGAAAATCTGTTATTGGTGAACTCGAAAAAATAGCAGCGAAAACTGAACAAACAGAACAAATGGAATCAAAAGAAATAGTAGATGATTTACGCGTGATATTTAACGAGGCGGGTTTAGCAGCGATTAATAAGACTGATTCAACAGAAATTCCTGCGCTTGTTGTTACGACTTATGAAAACAGGAAAAATATGTTGAAACCAGAACATCATAAGTTTGTTAGAAATTTAGATCATTGGGCTGATATATTCTACAAAATCAAAACTGAAAAAACAGGTAGAATTAAGAAGAAGGATAACGCATCATATATTGAATATAGAAATGCGGTGGATATAGTGTATAATCAATACGAAGAGTTTAAACAGCAACAAAAACCACGAAAATTGCGAGGAAGGCGACAGCAACCTGCAAAGAAAGTACTCTACTCTCCTAAAAAACAACAACTACCACCTGATGATGATGATATTCTTGATTATTTTCAAAAAGCCAATTTAGGCGAAATGGAAAAACAGGATGAAGCAACTGGTTATAGCGGAAGCGGATTGCAAGATTCCAGTGAGAATCCAAGGATTTCATGTCCTGGTAGTGTTATCAGTGATATATCACGATTAGAAGTTCTTGTAGGAGGTTTCCGAGCTGGAAATAACTCACCGGAAATAATTAATGAAGCAGCTGATATCTGTAGACGATTATTTCAGGGTGGTATCATAGATATCAGCACATATCGAGATTTCATTGGCGAGTTAGTGGAGGATTATCACAGTGATTAATCACCGGGATTGAATAAAAACGCTAGCGTTTCCAATTGAAAAATTGTTTCTGATTTCAAATAATGATCATACACTACAATCATGATAAACCAACCCCCGTCTACGTAGTTAATTCACGGTTTCCGGTTTATAGAGCATACTACGGAGATGGTTTAGGCAATACCATTGCAGGTTTATTTGCGAGAATGGCTCCAAAAGTGATGCCGTTAGCTAAACAACTAGGAATGAAAGCCATTGATGTTATTCGTGATAAGGGTATTGGTGCTGTTGGAGATCTTGCGGGAAAAGCGTTTTCAGCTGCGAAGAATAAAATAACATCATTAGTGAAATCACGAAGTGATTTACGAAAAAAGAAACCGTTACCGTCTACAGCGGAAATGCCTGCAAGTGTTAGTAGAATTATAAATAACGCAGTAGACGAAAAATTAGCGTCGATGGCTTTAACCACCGACCAAAGCAATATTGCAAACATGATAGCAGGAAGTGGCTTTAAAAAACTACGACGATGAAAATGGAAAATCGCGATTTAGACTCTGATAAATAGAATAAAATGTTAAAACAGTCACCTGATCCAGCGTTTGATATAGATGCCCCAGTTCGCAAGGATGATTCTGTACGCGATTATCAATATTACGCCTATCATGCCATAGACTCAAATAGTCGAGCAAGAATTGAACTTCAAGTCCATGATACCAGTAAATACTTTTTGCCCTGTGAAGCGTTTATTGAAGTAGAAGGAGAACTTGTAACAGCTGCTGATACTACTGCTGTACCAGCACCGTATCCAGATGGTACTCAAGTCGGTTTTGTCAATAATGGTATTATGGCGCTATTTGAGAGTGCTAGATATCTCATTGATGGAAAAGAAATTGAGTTGATAGATCGCGATGTTGATGTGGCTACAACAATAATCGGGTTAGCGAGATATTCTGATGATTATACAAGATCAGCAGGACCCTCTATGATGTTTGCAAAAGATGGTAAGAATACCGCTGGAGGAAATCCATTTGTTGTAAGACGACCAAAAAAACGTGATAATAGTGATGCTGATGTCGAGAATATGATTATAAACAACGACGTTAATTTCAATCTAGGAGCCGCAACACGTATTTCAATGTTGCAAGGAGCGCGTAAATCATTTTCATGCGCGATTCCACTGCATCACATATTTGGATTCTGTAGAAACGTCAGAAAAGTTATCTACGGGGCGAAGCATACAGTATCGCTTGTACGAAAGAGTGATGATAATGACGCAATCTGGAGGATTCCAGCAGATGCTGCAAATCCCAATACTGATGCCGGTAAAGTCAATTTAACAAAAATATCATTGTGGATGCCAGTGTTGACTCCAGCAATCACCGCAGAAGAACGATTACTATCATTTATGGACCAAGGAGGAAAGTCATTACTAAGTTGGTTATCAGTGAGTACAGATGTGAAGCAATCAAATATCAACGGGTTATTCACTTGGAACCTAGCATCAAAACAAGGCGTTTCTGCGCCACGTCATATATTTATTGCGTTACAAGATAACGCACGAGTTGGCGATCAACGTTTCAGTCATATGATATTTGATCAATTAGGTGTGAAAGACGTCTCACTGAGAATAAACGGCCAACAGGAACCATCCGAGGATATACAACTTAATTACACAGAAAATCATATTGCACGAGTTTATCATCGTCTGTTGTCATTTATGGCACGCGATCAAAATGTCGATACTGGTTTGCAAATATCACAATACGACTTTAAAAATCTGTATCCGATCTATTACTTCTCACTGGAACATCTCGATTTGATGAGACAATCTGTTGTTGATATACACTTTAGAGCTAATGTGACTCGTGGTGCTATTGCTGATTATAGAGCGGTTGCTGTCATTCTCAGTGATAAATCAATGCTACTCGAAGGTGTTGGTGGAAGAATGAGAGTGGTAGATGCACCAGTGGAAAACATGTAATTGAAATTGTAAACGATTTAGAATCAATCAATTATGTATAATGTCATATAGTGTTATTAGTGTTGCGTTAACTCCCGGTCAATTAAAAAAATTGCAATCAGAATCAGCTAAGCAATGTGGAACCACAATCACGTTGAAACCCAACCAAATGACTGGTGGTGCAAATAAACTATCACTGACAACTCGTCAAATAAAACATTTCAATGATGCACTTGCAGCCAAAAAAGGTGTTCAGATTACTCTTTCTGCGGCTGCTATCAAAAATATGATTAAAACAGGCGGTATATTTCCGTTGTTAGCTGCGATTCCAGCATTGATTGCAGCAGCAGCCCCAGCGGTGGCTAAAGCGGCTGCGTTAGGAGCCGTTGGTACTGCAGCAGGAATGGCACTAAAGAAAGCAACTGGGAAAGGATATAAAAAAAAGGGAAAGGGTCTAAGACTACCAGGAACCCCGTATTCGTGGTACAGCGGAAAGGGTCTAAGACTACCAGGAACCCCGTATTCGTGGTACAGCGGAAAGGGTCTAAGACTACCAGGAACGATTTATTAATTCAGGAACCTATGGTTCCTATGTCCAATTTTGATTTAATGGATGCGGCTAAAAAACTCGTGATTAAAAATTTCAGAGGTGTTTTTATGAAAGATCAATTACCACATCAACCAAACAAAACTGAAACAGGTATTATTAATCTCGATAACAGCACCGGACCTGGAACTCACTGGGTTGCATACGCTATTGATCCACGTGGGATTGTCTATTTTGATTCATATGGATTAGCCCCGCCAAAAGAGTTTATGCGGTATATAAAAACCCTTCCAATGAAGACTTGGTATTCTACGCTACCAACACAAACGATGATTGACCCACCAATATGTGGCAGCGAAGTATTAAATGTCCTTGACGCTATTTCTAACTCCTTAAGTAACCCAAGCGGAAAACCACCACATGTTGTCGTTAATGAATACACTAGCAATCGCTTTTTAGAGAGAGAAAGAGTTTTACAATAACATGATTGATATTTGGGGGAGATCTTTGAAACCCAAACCCGATGGCACTGCACCACCTGATTCTGTCAAGGATATAAAAAAAATAATTGAAGATGAAATCGCTGAGACGTTGAACTTAACAAATGTTGATCCTAATGAAATAGTTGTATTTCAAGACAAACAGGGTAAATTGAAATCCAGTGATGTGTCATTGAATGACATTTTGATACGGCAGCGCGAAGCTGCTGAAAACTCTATTGCGCTGTATTCCAACGACGGACGACTTAAACCAGGCGCACTTGTGTCTACGATCACCGACGCGATTGCTACCAACGAACGTGAGCTGAATGATCTTATACGAGGTTATAATAATTTTCGCAAAAATGTCATACATAAATTCTTTGGAACACCGCTTGTGGTTGGCATGACTCTCGCTGAAATTAAAAACTATCTATCGCTATTCTTTTTTAACAAGGACGCGGGAGGGATGATGAATGAAAATGAAATCAAGGCAAATTATCTCGAGATTTCTAAACTAATAGAAGATCAAAAACCCACTAACGACGTCATTGTTAAGTTTTTTGGAACCCCGCTTGTGGCAGGCATGACTCTCGCTGAAATCAGTGAGTTTATCGGCAAGCACACTCACAATGCCTACATCGCTAATAATTTCTTTGGTATCCCGGCTACATCTATAATAACTCTCAAAGATATTAATATGTTTATGGTGAGACAAACAACACTTAATACCATCGTGGATAGATTTTTGGGGAGAACACCTGGTTCTGAAACCACATCGTTGACAGGTCCAACCCTCGCTGAAGTTAAAAAAGCTATTGACGAACAAAAGCTCACAAATGAAATGGTTAATAAGTTCTTTGAGGGCAGTAGCCTCCAAGATATCACGACGAAATTTTCTAACATCGACAACCATATTAAAACCCAAGCACGGATTAGAATCAACGAACTTCTGGTTTCATTCTTTTCTAACAAGGAGGAGAGTGGAAAAACAATAGATCCTACCAAAATCAGGGTAAATTATCTCGATATTTCCGACGATCTTCTTAAACTAAAAGAAAATCAAAAACCAGTCAATGACATTGTTAATAAGTTTTTGGGAACCCCACCTGTGGCAGTTATGACTCTCGTTGAAATTATCGCGGCTATCAATAAGGTAAAAATTCCACATAGTGTAAGCGTCAATAACATCGTGTACACGGTTGATAGTGGAACCTTTGATTGGATCCGGGGAAATGAAAATTATCTTCGTGTTGGCAACAGACATACTGGTGCACCAGGTTGCTACCGACTTACAATAATACATCACCGTAAATTTGATTTGGAATTCAGCAACACAGGTATCAGCGGTGTTAACACATTGATGTATATACTAGAGAAAATACCAAAACCTCCACCTGCTATACCAATCCCGCTTACGATTGTTATAAAGAATTCCGACGAGTCTGTGATTAGGGAGTCACTACCCTGGATAATAGAATTTGTATCCGGTGTCCCGTCATCAGATCCTAAAACCAGGTCAATAATAGGATAATTGAAAGGAAAATCCTTTGGATTTCACAATTGAAAACGCTAGTGTTTTTAAAATAACAATGATTTCATCAACGCAATGTCGCTATGATCAGGTCAGAGAATTTCAGAATAGACTCAAAACCCTCACTGAGGAGTATCAAATAAAAATAAAAAAATACCGACGAAGAATCACCGCAATTGATGTTATTATATACTCGGTGTCAAGCGTTCTCACTGGCGCCGGAATAATACTAGCATCTGTTACAATGATTGCCCCGGTCGTAGTTCCAATTTGCATTTCTGCGGTGGCTACAATCGGGGGTATATCAACCGGGATAGCAAAAAAGATATCATCATGCAGCCAGAGTAAACTGCAGAATTACTTACTTCAATTTCATATTGCATCAACCGCATATTCGCAGTTATCCCTGATGATATCGTCGTCACTCGATAATACGATTATATCAGATAGTGAATTCTCAGCGATGGTCAGTATTTTTGATTCCGCGATATCGAAATTAGAGCGACAACATGAGTATAATAACAATGACAACACCGATGGAATCAGAAAACACGAACCCAAAAAACAAAATGATCTCAATAATATCAACATTACCAGATTGTGAGTTCTCAGTGATGGTCAGTATTTATGATTCCTCGATACCAAAATTAGAAATAAATCATGAGTATAATAACAATGACAACACCGCAGGAATTACTTCAACGAATAGTGGAGAACACGAACCCAGTACAAACAAGCATGATATCAATAACATCAACGAATCCAGAATTCAGTGTGAATTTCCCCTCTCCGGTCCCAGTGAAGGAGATAGCGCTAGCAAAACTACGAGTGTATCACAGTTGGCCTAATATCAGATCAAAATCATTTGGTGGTCAACAACCCAATAACTCTTTAGTGTTTGCAAATAAGAATAAACCCGACGGAACCCCAGACTGGAACGTTGTTTCCATACCAACCGGATCATACCAAATCGAACAAATCAATAATGAATTCGCGCGTAGAATAAAATCGATTACTGGAAAAGAATAAAAAATCGCTATAACAGTTCATGAGCCGACGCTATCATCCGCAATTGAGATAAGCACAGAAGGATACGTCGTAGATATCTATCAGAGTTCTATTAGAACCGTACTGGGATGGCCTGAAAAACCACCGGAAAAATCCACCACCGACTTAACCACGGATGTACAATCATATCATGAAATCAATCCCAGTTATCGAGATGATTTATCTGATATAAGAAAAGGAAAAATCGCCGATAGATTTATATTCACCAACAAAGACACATTGCAATGGGATTTTATCATTAAAAGAACAACCGACTCATCTGTTACTATTTCATTTACGCTAACTGACGTCCGTGGTTATTTTAATGAGATTAAACAATTATATGACACACAACTAGAACAACTACGGAAAACAAGATCGCAAAAACACGTTGAAATAATAAATCAACTTATATCGGACATGGAATATATCTATGAACTAATTATTCAAACAATAATTAATGACAACAGCGACAATAAACAACGATTCCTAACCGATTACAATATCACAGAAGACAATCTGCGTAATTTCAAGTTTCCGAAATACAACGCTGATGAATTAGCAAGAATTGTTAAAACCGATATCAAAGCGCTACAAAAATCAGATTCAACTGTCCTCCTCAAATATAATAATGATCCAGATGGTGGCGGTAGGCATATCGCTCCGTTCAACGTGAATATTTCATCGGTGATTGCGCTCAATTTAGTGTGTGATGTTATCGAAGGAAGCTATCAAATTAATCTCGAACGATCAAATCAAGCTCAGCAAGGATATATTCTTTATTCATTTGCACCAATAGCCCCTCCAGGATTCCTAATTATTGAAAACCCAATTAATCCTGTCTACATGCGATGCCATAATAATTCATTAACCAGAATTAATTTCAAACTCACCGACCAGTCAAATAATCTGATTGATTTACAAGAAGAGGTGTTAGCGATTAGTCTGTTTGTGAGATCCTAAAGACTCGATCAAATCATTTATTATTTTTTGTTAACCCAGAACTGAAAACTTTAGCAGCAGAGAGGGTGGATGACAACAAGTTGCGACCAAAATTGATTAAAAAATCGTTTTCATTTTTTTACTTAAAATGATTTCGTAGGGAGATTTCAATCAATTTTTTGTCTGAAAACGTTGTAGGGTTCGCCTTTTTTTGGTTAAAATAAGATTATAAGACGGCTCGTTTTAGGATTTCAATCAAATTTTGTCTAAAAACGTTGTAGGATTCACCCTCTCTGCTGCTGTTTAAGAGTTGTAGACCATTTGATGAATATAAAGTTCTGTTTCGAGCCTCGCTTTAGCTTAAGAGTTGTAGACCATTTGATGAATATAAAGTTCTGTTTCAAGCCTTGCTTTAGTTTAAGAGTTGTAGACCATTTGATGAATATGTGTATAAAGTTCTGTATCAATCCTTGCATTTGTTTAAAAGTTGTAGACCATTTGATGAATATAAAGTTCTGTGTCAATCCTCGCTTTAGTTTAAGAGTTGTAAATCATTTGATGAATATGTGTATAAAGTTCTGTATCAATCCTTGCATTAGTTTAAGAGTTTTAGACCATTTGATGAATATAAAGTTCTGTGTCAATCCTCGCTTTAGCTTAAGAGTTGTAGACCATTTGATGAATATAAAGTTCTGTGTCAATCCTCGCTTTAGTTTAAGAGTTGATGACCATTTGATGAATATGTATATAAAGTTCTGTATCAATCCTTGCATTAGTTTAAGAGTTGTAGACCATTTGATGAAAATAAAGTTCTGTGTCAATCCTCGCTTTAGTTTAAGTGTTGTAGACCATTTGATGAATATGTGTATAAAGTTCTGTGTCAATCCTTGCTTTAGTTTAAGAGTTGTAGACCATTTGATGAATATAAAGTTATGTTTCAAGCCTCGCTTTAGTTTAAGAGTTGTAGACCATTTGATGAATATGTGTATAAAGTTCTGTGTCAATCCTCGCTTTAGTTTAAGAGTTGTAGACCATTTGATGAATATAAAGTTATGTTTCAATCCTCGCTTTAGTTTAAGAGTTGTAGACCATTTGATTAATATAAAGTTCTGTGTCAATCCTCGCTTTAGTTTAAGAGTTGTAGACCATTTGATGAATATAAAGTTATGTTTCAATCCTCGCTTTAGTTTAAGAGTTGTAGACCATTTGATTAATATAAAGTTCTGTGTCAATCCTCGCTTTAGTTTAAGAGTTGTAGACCATTTGATGAATATAAAGTTCTGTGTCAATCCTCGCTTTAGTTCAAGAGTTGTAGACCATTTGATGAATATGTGTATAAAGTTCTGTATCAATCCTTGCATTAGTTTAAGAGTTGTAGACCATTTGATGAATATAAAGTTCTGTGTCAATCCTCGCTTGAGGGTTAGCAGTAAGAAATTAGTGGATCAGTCCATAAAGCTCTTCTGGTCTACAAACAATGAAACTAAAATTATTTCTTTATCTTGCAAAAAACATCATCAGATATCACATTTTAAAAAACATTGTAATTGTGATGACATCATATACTATCATTGTGTACACATGTGACAAATAGGAATAGCTCATACAAATCTCACAAAAATGTCGTAAACAAAACTAAGTACCCTATACTGGATCGTACATAATTCAGTTTTATGCTGTTGTATATTGATATTACACTTTATGCTCTTATACACTGCATTTCCATTTTTAAAGGTTTCTATTCCTGGAGGGACAGCAAGAATGGTTCCTGGTTCATTCAAGCTCTGACAGAAGTGTTGCAGAAAAGCTGGCAGAGCTTGGATCTGCTGACAATCTTGACCCGTATCAACAGAAAGGTGGCCTTGGATTTCACTTCCAAAACACCAGATCCTACAATGAAGAAGCAGATACCCATGATCACATCAATGCTTACTAAAGAAATCAAATTTAAAGCAAAGTAATATAATTAGATAAAGATTTCTCTGTTACCTATGATTGCATTTTATTTTCCTACACATAAATCTAGCTAGATTTGATGAGAGGATTGTAAAGGGGGTGATGGCTTGGTTTAAAATGTGCATAGTCCTTTTCGGTTTTTATTGCAATGACTGTGTTACTCTCATGCCTATACTGTGTGTGTATCAGAGCTTAGTTTACTCATTTAAACACCGGGGTGGGGTGGGGGTCACATGCTACTGGGAAAACAAGAACAAGTTGGGAGAAAGAATCCATACCAGGAAAAGCCCTTTAATTTTGAAGTATTGATTGAAGTCAGGAAAAAAGACTGGAATTTTCAGCCACCATTTGATCAACAAAAAAAACATAATTGAAACACAACAAAATAAATTGGTAGTTATTTTTTATGTAGGTTTTACCATAATTTTTGGAGGTTGTGGATTTCACTCATTTGTGATAGTCACTTCATGGATCATTTGGGTGGTTACCCTTAGTATATTTGTAGTCAGACCAAGAACACAGGCGATTGGCTTGGTCAAGTAGACTCAAGACATCTTTGCAACATATTAGTATCTTATTTTATTTATGTATGTTTTTATATTTCTAAGCTATGGCATCAGAATGTGTCAACACCTTAAGTAATTCCATATAAATTGATTGACTACTCAGGTAATTTTCAGTCATTATCTTAGTCTTTCTTTGTTCTTGACAGAGACTGCAATAAATATACAGTTTATTGAAAGTACATTTTATTTTTATGTGAAGGTATATAATTTATAAGTTTTGTGCCTAAATTTAATATGGCTCGTTTTGTGAGCACTTTCTTCATACCAACATCTGAAGTTAAGCAGAGTTAACTTTTTTATTCTGTAAAGTAAACTGAGTTACATGCAAATTTTAAAATAAAGCTAGTTATATTTGTGTTTGGGAAACATTCTGTGTTTTTGATTAGTCTGATTGAGATGTTAAGGAAGAGTCTTTAAAAAAGAGCTTTTGATGTAAAAAAAATATATGCAAGTTTGAAGCCAAAATGTTTTGGATGCAATTGAGTTAGGGTCAGAAACGATCCTCGAAAAAAATAATTTCATATAGGAGAAACCTAAAAAAAAGTTTTGAAATTTTTGTTATAAAGGTATAGGAACTTTGTGGAATTTTACCTTTAGTAATTTTGGTAAAATATATACTTGTACAACATTTACTTATTGAGTGCATTTGTAGTGAACTAGTTTTAGGGGCACTTACTTAACATCACGGTGTCGTATAGGAAAAATATGCAATATGAAAGTAACATGGCCTTGATATTCTGAATTTTATATGCTGTCACATTACATGTTGATAGATATCAGTTTTTAGCATTGTTCTTTCATGGTATGTTTTAAGATTGGAAATTCTAAAACCTTCTGTATCCTTATCATTGTAGTTCCTTTGTGTAACCTTAGTTAGTAATATATTTGCAGTATTTATCAAACATAACAGATCCAGAGTTTTGACCTGAACATATTACAGCTCTCCCTCATTATAAAGCATTGGTCAAGGTCCATTAGAATAGACTGCATTATCTACTTAGTTGTGTTATATTGAAAAGTGCAGTGTATACAATAAACTTGGCATATTGAGAATGTCATAATATATAAAACCATGGTATAGTGGTCAGTCTCCAAATTTCTTAAATAATGGTGTTTTGAAAAAGAAATAAAGATATAAAACTAAGTTTCACCTTGTTTTCTTTCAACCTGTACTGTGTTACATTGGTATGATTTTTATCACAGGGCCCATAATAGTGCTGTGTTCTTTCTTGAATCATGTTTTAACAAGGCAAATTATAGCAGGGGAGAGCTGTATGAGCAACCTCACATCAGTTATAAGATATTTTAAAGGTCAATAGCATTGTTTTGTTGACTGATATTCATCTTTTATGATTCTTTTCATAGATTCTGTTCCATTTTAAACAATAATGGCCCATATTAATTCACATAATATGTTTAATTGGAATGTTGCATGTAACTAATGCAGCTCAAAAACTATTAACATGTTTTCAATTTAGCTTGATGGGTACATTGTTTTATCAACCTTCTTAGATATAAATATAATTTTTTTATATTAGCTATTTTCTTTTATTTGCACTTATTAAAGGGGTGATTTGTTCAAAGTGTCAGTCTGATTTGTCTTTGTTGCATTGGAATCATCCCTTGCAGGCATACTCTGGACATTTTGCCCTATCTGTAGTTATCTTACCCAACATTGTTTCTGTATAACTGGAGCACCAGATTACACCTTGGAAAATACATCAGTGGAGTGATAGTTTAAAAAGGGTTGGATGAATGGCCATACTTTACAGTGTGCATGGCAAAATAGAACCAAGTTAAACAACAATAATCAACAGTATGCTTGACAAAATAGAACCATGTTAAATGGCCTTAATCCACAGTACACCTGGCAAATAGAGCCATGTCAAGTGGCTATAATCCATGGTACACTTGGTATAATAGGGCCATGTCAAGTGGCTATAATCCATGGTACACTTGGTAAAATAGGGCCATGTCAAGTGGCTATAATCCATGGTACACTTTGCAAAATTAAGCCATGTCCGGAGGTCATAATCGACATTACACCTGGAAAAATAGGGCCATGTCAAGTGGTTATAATACACTGTACACTTTGCAAAATAGAGCCATGTCAAATGACCATAATCTAAGATACACTTGACAAAATAGAACCATGTCAAATGACCATAATCTACGGTACACTTGACAAAATAGAGCCATTTCAAATGACTTTAATCAATCGTACACTTGACAAAATAGAGCCATGTCAAATGACTTTAATCAATCATACACTTGACAAAATAGAGCCATGTCAAATGACATCAACATTACACTTGGCAAACTAGAACCGTGTAATGACTATAATTCATGCTACACTTGGCAAAACAGAGCCATGACAAGTGGCTATAATTCACAGTACACTTGACAAAATAGAGCCATGTCAAATGACCTTAATTGACAGTACACTTGGCAAAATAGAACCGTGTCAAGTGGCTATAATTTATGCTACACTTGGCAAAATAGAACCATGACAAGTAGTTATAATCCAAAGTACACTTGGCAAAACAGAGCCATGACAAGTGGCTATAATCCACAGTATACCTAGCATAATAGAGCCATGTCAAAAGAGTTGAGTTCTTTTTTCTCCAGAGAGTTTACGCTTGAAAACTGAAACTTGGGAATCTTTTGTCCATTGCTATGCCGTCTCGTCAGTCACCATAATAAACACCATGAGAGTGTGTGATGTGCACAAAATATATTTGGTAATCAAGGTGTGTGTACACACATTGGCAACCAATGTGGTATTTCTGAGGTGTTTTTCCATTGCTTGGCTATGTATATACAATGGCAGCCACTATTGTATTTCTGAGTTTTTTTCCCGTTGATTAGCAGAAAGACCTGAACATGTTCCAGGTGGTTTCTAATGTACCAGCATAACAACAAAATAGCATGTTGAACCAGATATAAGATTCACTCATGTATATTCCAAACATAAACCCATGTATATCTGCCCCCAAAGGAATTATCATGCATATTCCAAACAAAACCCTTGTATATCTGCCCACAAAGGCACTATCATGCATAATCTAAACAAATAGACTCATGCATATCTGCCCCCAAAGGCATTATCATGTATATTCCAAATAAACAAGTCATTGCCTATATGCCCAGAGAGACACTACTGTGTATATTCCCAACAAATAAACTGTTACGTATCTGCCCACATAGGCATTATCGTTTATATTCATATAAATAGACCCATGCATTTCTGACCTCGAAGGTGCCATCAACACAAACATAATGGTTATATAGAAACTTGTTTGAAAATAAAGTTGCTGTAGAATTTACATGATTGTTTCAGTTTTGATGCAGTTTTTAAAGACTTGTTAGTAAACCCAAAAGCTTTTAGCATTTTAAAAAAGCCAAAACCTTATCACCTGAAACATCATGAGACAAATCCCAGGAGAAAAAAGGTTGCCTGCGCCACTAATCACTTCTCATGACATACTGGAAGGAGCTTCAGGTTAAAGGACATATGAGAAAGTTTATTTTTAATATTGGTTTATGTACACTGTTTATGAAAAGAAAGATCAGATTTCAGTTACTCCATCATTGCAGTGATGTTTAAAGAGTAAGCTACTTCGCTAAGTGGTTTTGTAATCATCATTTTCTGCTTTTCATTGAGTATGACTAAACTTTATTTATACATGTGTATATTTTTTTGTAAATAACTTTAAGAAGGCATTGTTCTTGTATTGCTGAATGTATTTATATACATATTGACAAGCTCAACTTGACATAAACTTTTATAACATAAATCTTTGTCTAAAGATTGACTTTCTGAATTTGAGTATAGACATTCCACAATGAAATGCATGTCCTGAGTATATGACCATTGGCATTTCTCTGTGAGCTAGAGTTAAGGTTCTGTTATAACCAGATTGATGCCAGTACAGTGTGCTGTACAGAATTGGTGTACAATTAGAAGGGAGTGATCTCTTACTGTGTTGATGATCTGATGTAACCATATTGATGCCAGTACAATGTGCTGTACAGAATTCGTGTTCAATTAGAAGGGAGTGATCTCTTACTGTGTTGATGGTCTGATGTAACCATATTGATGCCAGTACAATGTGCTGTACAGAATTCGTGTACAATTAGAAGGGAGTGATTTCTTACTGTGTTGAGGGTCTGATGTAACCAGATTGATGCCAGTACAATGTGCTGTACAGAATTTGTGTACAATTAGAAGGGAGTGATCTATTACTTTGTTGAGGGCCTGATGTAACCATATTGATGCCAGTACAGTGTGCTGTACAGAATTCGTGTACAATTAGAAGGGAGTGATCTCTTACTGTGATGATAGTCTGATGTAACCAGATTGATGCCAGTACAATAGCTCTAAAGAACTGATGTGTCAAGTCAGATAACTAGAGGCACTCGGGTAGAAGGGAGTGATCTCTTACTGTGTTGAGGGTCTGATGTAACCAGATGTCTGCAGAGTTAAGTAGAATAAGCACTTTGACCTGAAGAATGTGCTATTGCGTTAAGTTGTCTTCATTAGTCATGTTTCCAATATGTTAACCCTGTCAGATCGATCAGATATTTCAGTGATTTGGGTATGTAAATTTGATTAAATGTGCCGGCATGCCAGTGCCTCCAATCAAAATCAACTTGGTCAAATTTGAACACTGTCCCTTCATGATCAAGAGAACGGGAGCACACAACTGGGATGGACTCATAATTAAGCAATTTAACAGTGTCGGTCCATGTTTGTACATATACATACTTTCCAGTACATGTGTAATGGTAGCTCTGAGGTATGTAGTCATACTTTTGATGTTGAATTTGGAAAGTTTCCTTTTAAAGTAAATTGCCTCTTCCATTTTTAGCTGATGTACAAAGCACCAAAGGGGTGGCCGAGTGGTCTAAAGTGCTCTCCATTACAAATCACTGCCATCTCTCCTGTCTGTGAGTTCGAGTCTCAGATTCGGCCAATGTGGGTATGTGAGAAAGCTTGCCATTAGCTTCTCATGAGTTGGTGATTGTTTCAGGGGGTTTTCCTGAGTTTGTCCTCCACCATTAATACTGGCTGCCATATATAGCCTATTGTGTGCTGAAAAATGGTGTTAACACATTAACTCCTGGAGGTTTTTGATGTTTCACATGAAATACAAGTAGGAAACACATTTTGGGGACTATTTTTTAATACATCCTAATACATCGACTTCCAAGCAATATTCCATTAGACAAATGACTAGTTGTGCTAAAGAAAATGTTTTTCATTGATTAGTTTGCTGGCGCATGAGCAGAAGGTGAAAAGTTGTTGGACTTGTTTTTTGGGGTGGGTTGTTTTGTTTGTTTTTTTGTTTGCTTAATGGACCCATAATTTTCGTATGGAGAAGACTCTTTATTCAAAATGTCCTCCTTATCCTACTTTTTTGCACAGGCTCACCTGGTCTATGTGCCCTTTAGACCAGTTTGCTGTAGATCTGAGGCCATAAAGTCTAAAATCTGGACACAAAATCAGATTCAAACCATGGCAAATTTTGGGTAAAGGAAAAAAGAAAAAAAAAAAAGAGTCTAAAAACTTAGGTTCTTCCCTGTATATTTTGTAGTGCAACTAAATTGTCCAGATTATTGGTATCATTGTAGAGCTCAATCTGGCTACCTTTCTATAATACTACCCACTTTAGTGTATTATGCATGACCTTGACGCTACAGACCTTGGAAGTAGGCTACTACCTCATGCCCCGTAAACTCATCGCTATGGATTAATGTGTTAAACACTACAACAACAACAACAAATCACCACACATTGGTTTGTTACCATATCATACTAAGGGAGGTAACTATGAAACCCAATAGATGTCACTAGGAGAAAGCAATTAAATATCTGATTGATCCACCAGTGTGTAAATAGGGTTAATATATTGGAACCTTAGCTAGCAAAGATGAGGGTCTATCGGTGCTGGATAAGATTACTGTGCAGAACTGTGTTCTATGATTACTCGCTTATAAGACAAGTCCAGATCTGCCATTACATAATGCACTGGCTGATCTGAGTTGGTGCAATTTGTTGGGAGTAATCAGTAGAACAAACAACATCGGCAGGTGCATAATGCTACTTTGTGATTTGCAGTTTGACTCAACTTATAAATGAATATATACGGTAAAGATGGAAATCCTCCATTAACAGTAGTTTATAATTTGTGGGAAAATGGATAATGAATTATCAATGAATGCTGAAATAAAACATATAAAGCAGTGAGTAGTGTCCCCAAATAAGTATTTCTTATATGCTTGCTTGCCATTTTGATGATGAAATATAAGGGAAATCTATATGTAAACACATACACAGTTATCCCTTTCAAGAGTGCGCTTAAAACTCACCTTTTTTGACTGCAAGAACAAACTTGGACCTAATAATGTTTCCTACCTTAAATATTTTCAGCATGTTTTTATGTTTATTAATTTCATGGTGTTTTTGTGGGTTTTTTTGTATTCATTTCATTATAGATGTTGTAAAATGCTTAGAGCTTCTAAAGACTAGGCGCTATATAAAGTCATCATCATTATTATTATTATTGATATTAATTACATGTATTATTATTATAAATATCGTGAATGGTTACAGCAGCTGATAATCTGTCCAGGAAGTTGATGTTAATCAGTATATTATTGATGAGGTTGTTTTTGAATGATGTTAAGTATAAAGTTAAATAAGGTTATAGCATATATAATGTAACAAAATAGTATGAAATCACAGTAACACCACTCATTATAGTGAAGCACGTAGCAAATTTTGTAGAAAGTAAAGGAGTAGATTCTTATATGTATGCTATAAAACAGTTAAATGTTTACTATAAAGCAGCATTTATACTGGCTGCCATGTATAGCCTATCTTGTGCTGAAAAATGGCATTAAACTCTCCAACGATACTCATAAAGCATTAGAAAGAGTTACATAACTGTACACGATAAAGCAGAGTTACATGTACACTATAAAGCAGAGTTACATGTACACTATAAAGCAGTTACATGTAAATTATAAAGCAGTTACATGTACATTATAAAGCAGTTACATGTACATTATAAAGCAGAGTTACATGTACACTACAAAGCAGAGTTACATAACTACATTATAAAGCAGAGTTACATGACTGTACATTAAAAGGCAGAGTTACATGACTGTACACTATAATGCAGAGTTACATGTTAACTATAAACCAGAGTTTTGCTGTGAGTGTGTTGACTTGCGCTCATTAACTAATATGCTTCCAAGGACAGTAGGGATATGATTTTAAAAAATACATTATCAGCCTACTCCCCACTCCTATACTAATATGTGTGAGCCTCATGTATGTCATTCAGAGATAGAAGCATGCTTAAAATGGTTCTTCCACTGCATTTGCAAAACTAAATTAAGCAAGGCAGATAACATCAGGATGAACATATTGCTGGTAACAGTCTTGTGACCAGTAGCCTAAGATTTTTATCATGTCTTCTAACTGAACATGTGTAACACTGGTAGCTGCACCTTTTCTGTAGGAGTGTCCTTTGTGATTGTGACTCTTAAGCGCACTCTTGAAAGGAATAACTGTGTATGTGTTTACATTTATATTTCACCATATATAGTTAGACCAAAAGAATGCATTTGTAAGCAGTAATTTTACATATTACTGTTATTTTTCTAAGAGGGACTGGCATTGATACTGCAAATGTGCAGAAAGCTACTGTTAATATGAGGTATATGAGTGTATAGGAAGATTGATAACAAACTCAAGACGAAATGAGATCCTTAGATTTGCAGTGATCAAAAATATTCTTTCAGCATAATAATTGAATATATTAAAGTATTTACCCAAATGAGGTGGCAGGAAGGAAAACCAAATTCATAAATACAAAATTGTGCATGCACTACACACGAGTGATCCAAAACCATGAAAAGAATGCAGTAATTGCTATGAAAAAGTGTGACTATAACATATTGAAACCAAAGTTATGGAAAGTATGAATATAAAGATAATAATGATGAATTCTGCAAGTTACCAGACATGAAAGCTGAGTACACAATTACCATAGCAAAAGCTGTCCATCAACTGGGACAGTGTTAATCCAGGAAGAGTAGGGCTGTAAGTTGTGACATCAAATGACAATATCCATCCAGTACGGGGTGGAAAGCTACAAGTTGTGACATCAAATGACAATGTCCATCCAGTATGGGGAGGGAGAGCTACAAGTTGTGACATCAATGGCAATATCCATTCATTTTCTTGTGGGTAAAAGATAAACTTGCCAAACATTTGGATGCAAATGCTGATGATCCCCAGGAAAATGCAATAAATTGAATCACTTCTGTAAAATTATGGTTCACATTGTTTTAAAATTCAGAAAATTTATAATGATAGTGTACAAAACAATAAACACTGTTCCTTATATCTAAATTCCAGCTGTTGCTATGAAACTCTGTCAAGTCTTGTAAACTTCAGAATTGACCAGCTCTAATAGAATGAAACTAAAGAAATATAGATAAATTTGTTTCTATTGCAAGGGTTAAGCAAATAATTCTGGGAAATATGGAGAGAAAATATTTGTACCTGGAATAACTTGCATAAGAAGGTTCTGATGTGTGCTGTATCTACTCAGTGTTCCAGAAATTGTTTAAATCTACTTTAAATGCACGAGCTATAAAAACAGTTCAGATCAGATGCATTAAAAATATATGCAATTCTTGAAATATAATTAGGAAAAAGCAAGATTGTACAAGTTTGTAACTGAATTTATAGTCAAGTCAGAAAAACTAATATTCTTGAAAAATTATCACGAACAAATGTCTTAGGATCTAAATTTAAATGCACTCTAATGTAAGAAGTTATTTAAGAAACGTTTCTGATGACAACTAATTACCCATAAAGTTTGAAACTGAGACCAAGTACAAAGAAAATGATTATACAAGAACTATCACACAAAGGATTCAAAACCATTCAGATCTTAAATTAATTCACATGAAACATCTTGAAAATACGTTGTTTTAAAAACGTGCACAAGGTTATGTAATAAATCATTTTTACCGTATGTACTTTGCTTATAGTCAAGTCCTGTTTCAAACTGCACAGACCCAGATCTGCTGTCACATAATGCGCCATCAGATCTGTCTGCACTTTGTTTGGAGTAATCAGTAGAACAAACAATATAGACCCTGATCTGCAGGCACTAAAAACATGCATTACCTTAGCAGCTAGCAAACTAAGCTGCATGTACCATCTTATAAGTAAGTATATACAGTACACTATCCTGGTGTGTGGGTATATTAAATTGGGAAAGTTTGTTGCTTCTGTTAGACGAAATCGCCATATTCAAGGTGTGAAAATTTGTCCATTTCAGTAACATTCTTCACAGCTTTGAAATCAAGGAGTAAATTATCTTGTTGCACAGGATTAATATTTTTCACTTTTATTCAGTTTTAAATCATTCTTCATTTCTTTATTTTGTTGTAATATAATTTACTCATATTTATTTCTTACTTTTCACAACAAGATCTTAGCACTGAGTGGTGTATTAGGTGAAGAAAAAAAAATTGAATAACTTTCATCACTTTAAACACATATTTACAAGCCATTGCTGTAAGCGTCGTTCTGTATCGAGTATTTACCTTTTACTCTATGTACATACCACCAAACACCAATCTAGTACCAAACGAATTAGACGATCTTGTTCAAAAACGTCCCGCACCCTTTTTTTCACTCTAGGATATTAATGCCCATAATATTCTATAGGGATCAAATCACATAGACAACAGAGATCACAAAGTACAAGATCTTCATTTCTAGACACTATTTGTGTCTATATAACACTAAATCACCGATATATTTACACCCAGGAACGGGTACATACAAGTGTATAGATTTGACAATTTGCTGTCCTTTGCTGCTTTTGGACTATCAATGGAAAGTCGCTCATGACCTTCACAGCAGTGATCACTTTCCAATCTCCCTTGAAAATATAAATTCTAAAATTGATGACGCAATTCCACAATGGAATATAAAGAAGACGGACTGGGCTACGATTGAAACACTATGTAAAACAAGACTTAATGAAGATACATTATTAATCCTATACAGCATTTAACTTTCATTCTGATTGAGATTGCAGAAGGATCTATTCCAAAGTCCTCACCTAACTGTAAAACAAAAAATAAACCTTGGGTAACTAAGGAATCTAAAGAAACCATTAGACAACGCCAACAAGCATTGAAAATATTCAACAATCGTCCAACGCCCGAAAATTTAAGCAAATACCGTATGATCCTGGCTAAAACTCGCCGCACAATCAAAGAAAATAAACGAGCATCATGGAAGAAATATATTTCTTCTTTTAACTCTCGTTCCTCAATTAAGAACGTTTGGGACACTATCCGCAAAATAAATGGAAAGAGAAAAAAATCAACAATTCTCTCCGACATCTGAAAACAAACAGTAACAATTTTAGTTCGAAACGTGACATAGCAAACATTCTTGCAGACAGCTTCTCAAAAAGTTCATCATCAACTAATCAGTCAGAAGCCTTCCGAAAAAGAAGTCACGTTTAAAATTCACATCCAACAACTCTAAAAGTTATAAGCAACTGTTTTCACTTTTGGAGCTTATGGAGGCTTTAGACAAGGCCCATGATACATCTGCTGGGCCTGACGAAGTACGTTACCAGTTCTTGAAACACCGCTCAGAATCATCACTAACAACTCTTATGAAAATCTTTAATGATTTATGCATTGCTGGTAATGTACCCAAGAGTTGGAAAGAAGCAACAGTAATGCCAATTACCAAACCAAGTAAAGATATCAGAGATCCTAACAGTTATCGGCCCATTGCACTGACAAACTGGGTGTGTAAAACAATGGAACGAATGATTACTTCTCATCTGGTGTCGTACTTGGAAAGTAACAATTTAATATCTCCTTTCCAAAGTGGCTTCCGTTACTGTCGTAGTACCAACGATTATCTGGTTAGACTGGAAACATTTATTCACGATGCATTTATCAAGAAGGAACACTTAGTAGCGGTTTTCTTTTATTTAGAAAAGGCATGTGACACAACATGGAAGTACGGGTTACTAAATCAATTGCACGATCTGGGTCTAAAAAGGCCATCTGCCCTCTTTCATATAAAGTTTTCTCTCAGACAGAGAATTCAAAGTACGAGTGGGCTTTACCCTCTCAGATATGCACGAGTAAGACGTGTGTGCCCCAGGTGTATTTTATCTGTGGCTTTTTAAAATCCAAATCAATAGCATCACCAAGTGTGGATTGCTCACTATATGTTGATGATTTTCTAATTTGTTATCGATCAAATCACGTGCATGCTATTGAAAGACAACATCAAAATATCAACAAGATCTAAAATTGGGCCAGTACTAATGGCTTCAAATTTCAAACAGTATGCATGCATTTCTGTTAGTTGAGAAGACATCATGATGACCCTAAACTCACGCTAAACGAACACATATTCCAGTTTTAGAGGAAATACAGTTTTTGGGTATTATCTTCGAAAGAAAACTGGCTTTCATTCCACACATCAAGAATTTGAAAGCTAAATGCTTGAAATCTTTAGATCTACTTAAGTACACTGACGGGTGCTGATATAAAAAAAAAAGTCATCCTCAGTTTTGTATAGAACATTTATCCGCTCTAAACTAGACTATAGTTGCGTTGTTTATGGTTCAGCTAGGAAGTCTTATTTAAAGATGCTTGACTCAATTCATCATCAGGAACAAGAGTTGTTCTGGGAGCATTTAAGACATCTCCATGTGAAAGCCTTCTCATGGAAGCGAACGAATCACCTTTTTCACATCGTAGAGAAATGCTTTCTGCACAATACGCTCTCAAATTAGGATCAAACCCTCTGAACCCTGCATTTTAGGCTGCATTTTAGGCTGTTTCTCAGCCCAAATACATAACCTAATATGAAAATTAATAAAATGTGATATCTTCATTTGGCATCAGAATATCGTCTAGCCTTGACAGTAACAGAATTGATATTTCTACAATTCAGAAATCGTTTGTCTCCAAAACACCACCTTGGCTCCTTACACAAGCACAAGCAAAAGTACTTTTTACGTTACAGGATGTGGAAAAATCTGAAACAAGCCCTTCCATCTTCCAGAACTTGCATCATGAACTCTCCGAATTTAGAAACTACACTAGGATTTACACTGACAGATCAAAGGATGAGGAAAAGGCTGCTGCAGCCTTTGTTAGTGGCAAACACATAACAAAGATTTGTTTGCCAAATAATACGTAAATAATTTTTTTGCAGCCGAAATTAGAGCAAGAGAACTTGCTCTGAAATTTATTGAGAAGAAACCTATTTTAAACAGCATTATTTTATGTGACTCACTATCAGTGCTTCAGTCACTACACAACAGAAACTAGCGACCCATTATTTATTAATCAATCTCCTCGTCAAAAATACTAAGCTGAGTACATCCCACAATATAGTATAATGTTGGTTACCTAGCCATATTGTTATTAAAGGTAGTGGAAAAGCAGATCGCGCTGCTAAAATGGCCCTATCCCAAGAACCATCTGATTTTAAAATACCATTTACTGATTTTAATACTCGTATCAAGGAGTATTTACGCCAGAAGTGGCAGGCATTGTGGAATGATGCAGTGAATAACAAACTTCACGCCATCAAATCAACCCTAGGAGAATAGACTCCTTCCTACAGAACCATCCGTAGGGAGGAGGTAGTCATTGTAAGAATTCGAATTGGTCATACGTACATAACCCACTCCCACATTCAAAAAGATGAGTTTCACCAGAGTGCGTTACTTGCAATGAACCATTCACTGTTAAGTACTTTATGACAGAGTATTTCAACCTGCAACCTACGCGTGATAAGCGTTATAATGTACAAGACATGAAGGAACTTTCTGAAGGAAGTAAACCTTTATTTTAAACTATACCTTTTTTATGCCAATTCACACAGAGCACTTTTATGTATTGTAAATACCATCCTTTACTTTAAAGATCTTGTCATCCGTCTTCATTACCATACACCATTTTCAACCCCCGTTGATGGGAAGCTTTATATTTTACCATTACCATCTTAGCGTTGTACTTTCAACAATTTGGTTTTTATATCGCTGGTCGATATTAAAACTTTTACCCTTTTTTACAAGTTTTTACATATAACATATTGTTTGACGCTAAACAGCCTCAAAGTGCTGGTGCGCCGTTAAAATACAATCAATCAATCAATCAATCAATCAATCATTCAACCAACCAATCAAACAAACAACTTCCTTTGTACAAGAGACCCAATGTAAAAAAAAAATTGTACTCTACTCAAGAGCACATACAAACCCAACAAATTTCAAAAAAATTCAGAACGAGGTTTTATCTCCAAAGCATGTAGGTTTAGTTTTATTTTCAATATTTTCCAGACAATTCAAAACAAGAAACTTTTGAAGGTAGTGAAGCAGTTGAAAAAGGAAAGAGATCTAAAATCGTATCTGATATTCTCGAGAAACTCCAGCATACCAAATTTGATTACAAACTATTTTGTATCTGCGTTAACATGTTCACAGGATACCTATTTCATATAAAGTTCTTCATCAGCAGCAGAGAGGGTGAGCCGGACAACATTTTTAGACAAGTATTCACTGAAATCACGCTTAAAATCAATGAAACCAATGACATCAGACCCCAAAGTCAATGACATCAGGTCCCAAATATGTGTGTGTTTCATGGATTAGGTCCAAAAAAAAATTATGAAAAATCAATGAAATTAATGAAATCAAAAACTTTTCAACTATTACATTTTTTTGGGAAAAAGGGACTACAACATCGTTGTCACTCACCCTCTCTGCTGCTATGGGTTAACCGAATATTTGATCCAGTCCGATACGATATCGTGTTCGAGGGTCATGTAAATTTATTGTTACAAATCCGTGTGGGGCAGACTGAGCATGACTAAAGAAATTTCTAAATTGATTGAAGTCCATATCAGAACACCATGTCTGCCAAATATTTCGTAGCGTATGTGTATCAACGCCGTTGAATACAGCAAGCATATTACAGTTATCTCTAATCACTTTTGGAATCTGAGTGTAGCGTTGAGTGACATAAATCACATCAGTGTTTTTATGCCTGCCTCGGGAAAATATTCTAGCAGGATTTTTTTGATTATCTAACATGACATCGTCGTATACAACTAAATTGTTGATACTTCCATCGAGGTCTTCTACTGATGGCGCCTCGTCAATATCGGTTATAAATTCAATAACATCCTCGCCGGCAATCTCTGAAGCGTTTTCATTAAAATCTTTTAGCACTTCATAGCATCGTTGGTCGTCTACGCTAGGGGCAATTAAATACAATTTATCCCACTTCATCCATCTCATTATTAAATTGAGCAACAATTGCGTTTTACCGGATCCAGATGGTCCGATTATAATTGCGCGGATAGAGTTTGGTAGTGCTGCATGATGCTTCACTGGTTCTCTTGTTTTAGTTGCTGAAAAATCAATTATATTCATATCTCTATACATAAATTATGGATCTATATTGCGTGAAGTGTAAGGCGCGTACTGGCACAGATGACTTGACGACGATTACAACTAAAAATAACCGATCAGCGCTTTCTGGTAAATGCGTACAATGTAGTACAAAGAAATTTAGATTTGTTTCTAAACCCAAGGAACCCAAGGAACCTTTAAAAAAAAACGAGGAGGTGATATCGCAGCCAAATTAGCAAAACTCCCTGGAACCCCATGGGCAAAATACCCTGGAGAAAAGCACCTTCCAGGATATAGCTACTGTGGACCGGGAACAAGACTTGATATCAGACTCAATGATCAAAATCAGCCCCGACCCGGTGAGGAACCAATAAACGCTATTGATAAGGCCTGTCACCTTCATGATGTATCTTATAAAAGCAGTAATCTGCAGCACAGGCATCTAGCAGATGTGAAATTAATTCATGCGTTAAATGCTATTTCTGATAAATCTTTCAAAGAAAAATTGGCTTCCTTTTTGATAAAATCGGCAATGAAAAGTAAATTGATGTTAGGTGCTGGTAATTAATAGCAACATGGAATCTATTTACTATTCCCCAAGAGGATACTGGAAGGGTAACGCTGCAATCAGTAAACTCGCTAGCGCCGCAAAAGTGAAAAAAACCACTGCGGCTCATTGGTTATCCAAACAGGCACTATGGCAAATTTATCTACCACCGCCTAAACAAATTCAATTCTCGCATTTTGATGTAACCGGACCCAATGAAGTTCATCAGGCTGATCTATTATTTCTGCCACATGATCGTGGTTACAAATATGCGTTAACTGTAGTTGATATTGCAAGTCGATACAAAGAAGCAGAACCGTTAAAAACAAAATCGGCCACTGAAGTGGCTTCTGCATTTGAAAGGATTTATCGACGAGGTCCTCTGCACTGGCCAAATCTGTTACAAGTTGACCCGGGCAAGGAATTTCAGGGTGCAGTGTTATCTACAATGAAATATCACAATGTCGCTATCAGACGAGGGCATACTGCACTGCATCGTGATCAGGCCATTGTAGAACGGTTTAATAAAACCCTTGCTGAGCGGTTATTTGGATATCAATATGCAAAAGAATTCATCCAAGAAAAAAGATCCCGTGAATGGGTGAAGAGATTACCAGGTGTAGTTACCGCACTGAATAACGAGATTACTAGAACCATCAACATGAAACCTATCAACGCGATTAAAAAGAAGTCGATACCTGAAAAACCACAAAAAGATTTCCCTAGAAACGCTAGCGTTTCCCAACCAATTCTTGGTAGTAATGTCATTGTGAGGTATTTATATGAACCAGGAGAGCTTGAGGGTGGTACAAAAAGGGCTACTGATCCTATTTGGAGCGTCACTACGCATAAGATATCTAGTATAACACGATCTACGGGTAGACCTCCAATCTATAAACTGGATTCAACTGCCCCTCAACGGGGGTTTACTAGACAACAATTACAAGTGATACCTGAGGATACTCAATTGCCACCGCATGGGCTTAACTAGCACCCTTGCGTCTATTGCACTCAAGACAAGTCAACATCACATTATTTCTGACATGACCGAGATTGTTATTTTTTCTGTCTACGGTGAATTGGCGAGGATCCTTATCCGAATACTGCCAACGCATTATACAATTGCAACTCGCGCAGTGATTATTCTGTTGTTTCTTCAAAGTGATTATTAATTCAGCATCAATATCAAATTCTCGTTGTTTTTTTTTGTCCTGCTGTTTGTAACCGGAGAGTTTTTTATCAATAATATCATTATCATCGCCAATGATTTCATCATCGCCACCAATGATTTCATCATCTCCACTGGCTTCGCCAACGACAATTCTTCGAAGTTGATTTATTTTTCGTACTCTAGACACTGCGAGATAGACTAAATTGGACCATTCTATGCGATTATCTACCATCCAAAGAGTTATATCCGATATAGTCAATCCCTGTGAAGAGTGTATTGTTGCTGCGTATCCTAGCGTCCACGGGGATTTATTGGCACGCAATGCATCTTCAACAACATTGATATCAACCAGCACAATATCATTTAATACTAAATTCTGTTTTTCACTTTGTCCTGGAATATCAACTTCAATATTCTGTTTTCGCGTATCCGATGGCCTATAACATAACGGTACTGGAAGTGTTGCAAATTTTTGTTTATGCAATTCAAATAACTTCATCTGAAGTGTGTCCCTGACTATTTTTCTACTTGCAATGATTAAATCGTTTGGTCTCCACATTTCCCAAAACTCATTCATGGGAGTTTCCGAAATTATTTCACGGGTTATTTCACACTGGATTCTATCCGGTTGTAATCTAATTAGTTTCTTCAATTCTTTTAATTCATTATCAAGTGATCTATGATCGGTATCAATTTCTTCATAATAGTCTACAAAACCCTTTAGCCATTCATGGGGGGATGCACCGACAAATGGTGGTGGTTGCCCGTGATCACCGCACATGACGACTTTTGTATTCTTCAATAACAACCACTCAAGAAATATTTTTAAGACATCTTCTGACACTGTGTCTATTTCATCCCAAATCATGATTTCAGGAATAAATTTCTCTCCCATGCGCTCAGGAGTCCATTTATCTCCCTTCCATCGGAAAAAGCTGTGATAAGTGCAGGCATTTACCCCTCTCTGTATCATTTCTCTTGCAAGTCTATGAGTTGGTGTTAGAACAATCATGTTAGAAACGCTAGCGTTTCCACGACGGAATAACTCAATTGCCCGGGTTGTTTTTCCTGACCCGCCACAACCGTTTAAATAAACTGTTTTATACAGGCATATTGGATCAGAAATCGGTGGTGCATTAGAAAATTCTGAACACTGATTGCTTTCTAAGTAATTATTTTCAATGGTAACATCTGCTGATGGAATATAATCATGAATCATTTCTTTCTTAATTCTCCATGATCCCCATTTCTCGTTGCCAGTAGCCTTAAAATCAGCCATTTTGCTATTTATGTAAAATGAGTCAGTGGCAACTCTAACTGCGGTGGTAGGAAATCTATTGATCATTGAAAACAGATTGATAGAAGCATAACCGAGCATAGAAGCTCTCAAATGTGTGTACTGCGGATGGTATCCATCATTGTAGGTAACAATTGTACCCAATTTGGTTCCATCGGACATAAATGCGTCCTTACGATTGACATATAGGCCCTTATTCGTTAAATCCGCCATTACAAAATCGTATTCAGCGTTGTCTATAATCAATCGTGAAGAATATTTCGTATTATCATCTTTGCCACCTTGGGTAAATTTACCGATTATTCTTCGTCCAAGATTTTTTGCTTCATTGTTTCTGATTTCAAATAACTGTCTGGACCAATCCATGATTTGTTGTTCATTAAAATCAGGAAACAGTTTTCGCTCTTCGCTAATTATTTTTTCTAGATCAGGTTGTGGTAACCAGACTGATTTCTGTGCCCGATAGGATATAATTGCTTCACTGACAATTAATGATTTTAACATCTTACAATCAAGCATATACCGTAATAACACTATTAGCATCCAGTGATTTTCAGACATGTGTTTACCAATCCAAAGATAACTACACGGATGAAGTCCTGTAGCCATTTCAAATGATACTACACAAGCGAATCCGGTTAAATCAAAATCAGGAAGTGGTCCATTAATAGCAACACGGGTCATTTCGTGTGTGGGGTGTCCAAATCGTTTGAAATATTTCTCACACTCTCCATACCCAAGAAAACTTCCTGGATAACACGCAATCATATCAACTGAAATAACGGAATCAGAGGTGTATTTTGTGTTCCATAATCCTCCATGGCTGTATTCAAGACAGGACAATTTGACATCTGATAAAAACTCACTTCGTGTTGGTTTCCACGCGTTTTTCTTTCTAGCAAAATGCGCTGCAATGGATGGTACTGTGAAACAGTTTGCTAATAATTGATCGTCTTCTTCTCCGTCCTCAGAAAACTCACTAGCTAGTTGTTTCATTTGATTCTGCAGTTCTTCAGTACGGTATAATTCTCCGTTGGGCCTTACAAACTGATCAAATCTGCATTCCTCGTCTGAATTACTATGAAATAGCCACGCTGACACAGGATCGTTTTTACTCAAATGGTAAATAGCATCAAATAATTTCTGCTCGGTAAAACATTCTTCAGGTCCCAACCCTGCTGGGGGTAGATATTTTACGGTTCTATCTCGTGGGAATATTGTTACTGCAGATGACCACGCGTGCGCGTTATGATCAATAATTTCAATGGGGGTTCCTTTTGATTGATATTTCGATTCGTATAATACTTCACCGGTGATTGTTCTTACCGATATTGGAAATCTTAATGATGTTTCTAATTTGGCTATATCCTGAATTGTTGCTCCATGCTCTTTTACCGTGAACTCCCACTCGGTTATTTTTTTTCGTCTTAGATCAGTGAGTTTATTCCCCCGGGATGCATTTGTGAAGTGTTCTATTATTCGTTCTGCTACACAATTGAGCCCTGTCGAATATTTCATGGGTGCTAGTTTTGAAATATCAGGTTTTTCATTGAGCGGATAGATCCCGTAAACAACTGCTGTGACAGGATAAGATCTTTCGTAGTAGGGTTTATCAATTCCAGTCAAAATTCCCGGTTTGGAATCCTGATTCACGGTGACAGTTTTTTTGCCCTTGAGAATGGGTTCAAATTTATCCTTAATAATCCATTTGCCATTCTCACGGATAATGAATTTGATTCGGAAAAAATGACTTTTTTCCCCAACATGTGAAATGATCACTGCTGCCTTTTCATCATTCATGGTAGCGTCAACAACACCATCAATTCGAAATGTTGACCAGCAATAAGATGCTCCATCACGCTTGAATTCATTAAAACAGTCTCTGATGGGTTTATCAAGAATTTTATTCTTGGGTGTATTAGAAACTATATCAAGATTGAATTGAGCATCCTTCCATGATGATCTCATGTTTCCGTCTCTTGGACGTTTGTTACGTTTTTTGGGTCTATCGCGATTAAATCTAGGATTGATTTTTAATAATCTCTTAAACTCTTTCATGTTTCCGTCTATTGTGCGTTTGTTACGCTTTTTGGGTCTATCGATATTAAATTTAGGATTGATTTTCAATAATCTCTTAAACTCTTTCATGTTTCCGTCTCTTGGACTTTTGTTACGTTTATTTCCGTCTATTGGACGTTTTTTGGGTCTATCGAGATTAAATCTAGGATTGATTTTTAATAATCTCTTAAACTCTTTCATGTTTCCGTCTCTTGGACGTTTGTTACGTTTGTTTCCGTCTATTGGACGTTTTTTGGGTTTATCGAGATTAAATCTAGGATTGATTTTTAATAATCTCTTAAACTCTTTCATGTTTCCGTCTCTTGGACGTTTATGACGTTTTTTTGGTCTATCGAGATTAAATCTAGGATTGATTTTCAATAATCTCTTGAACTCTCTATCGGCATTGAATTTAGCATTTGTCGAAGTCAATCTCTTGAACTCCTTCATGCTATATATAAAACAAGCATTTAAATGAAAGATTTATGTATAATGAATCACTGCAAATGGCTCATGATGGGAAATGTAACCCCGTGTAACAAATCATGCAGAAAAAATGAATACTGTAGGTATCATATGCAAAGTTTCCGACGTGGAAGTCTTGGTCCGTTACCCTGTATTCGATGTGGGGTTGGGGTCAAGGGAAGATCACAATTATGTATTGATTGTGGTGGTAAGCGATATAGGGAATTGAAGCGTTATTATGATAAAAGAATAAAAAATGGACAATCCATCAGAAATTATGACCCTGAAAAAGTCTTTGACCCTGACAACATCAAGGATAAAATCATAAGAACCCCGCAAGACTACATCGAAAGATTCTCCAGTTATGTAATTATTGAACCAAACACTGAATTAGACAAACAATAGAATAGTATATATGAACCAAGAATTCAGACCACATCCAGTGATTACAAAATATGAAGCATCCAGTGATGGTACTGTCAGAAACCGTAGACTAAAGAAACCGGTCGGTGTTGTGACTAATCAAGGGTATTTTAGGTTTACTGTTAGGGAGGGAAAAGAAACGAAAAATTATCTCATTCATCGTTTCGTATTTGAATGTTTTAATGGATTGATTGTCAGAAACCATAGACTAAAGAAATCAGTTGGTTTTGTGACTAATCAAGGGTATTTGATGTTTGGCGCTGGAAAGAAAAATTATCACAATCATCGTTTCATATTTGAATGTTTCAATGGATTGATTGAGAATGGTCTTGTTATTGATCATATCGATTCTAATCGAAAGAATAATTCTTTAGATAATTTACGAGCTGTTACACAGAGTGAGAATAATTCATCTGGAAGGACTGGAAAGTGCTCAAAAAAAGCGAGACCAGTAAAATCTTTGAACGAAGAAAAAATATTTCAATCAATGAATGAAGCCGGTAGGCACTTCGATATTTGTAGAGCCTCAGTACGAACAGTTGCAGAGGGGGTAACCAAAACGGCTATTTCAAAAAAGACGGGGCAAAAAGTTCAATTTAGTTATGTCTAATGCGTCATAATTTCCAATTAGAGATATGTCATACTTATAGAATAATGAATTCTGAAAACATGAATAGCATCATAGTTGAAATAGCAAAATTGAAAAATCAGGATATCAAACTATCAGATGGATTAAATCCTGACCAAATTGTGTCTGATTTTCAGGATATTGAATACGGAGTTAGCACTAACAAGTATATGCTACCCAAGAAATATGCACTCATCAAAAAAATTCAGAATTCTATTAAAGACTCTCTTTCATTTTCCAGTGACATCAGTGTGTTCGTCCCGTTGTATGCTATCGTAGAGGGAATACGAAAAGAATTGGGGTACGAATACGAATTGAAAAAAGAAGTCAACTCTAAAATTAGAAACCTACGAGCATTAATTCAAGAAAATGAACAATTTTGATTGCCCGACCATAATCATTTTTTGATTGCCCGACCATTATCATTCCGACTCTCATTTTTTTTAGCCGACCCTCAAAGGAGATGTCAAAAATCGATGGACGATGTGTCAGATTGGTCAAAAATAGAATGAGGAAACTGTGGTATTAATTATTTTATATACAATTTCCACACTTTCCTCATCAATGATAGAAGCTGTTATAGGATGAAATAACACTTCCATGACCGTGTTAAAAATCATCCGACATGTCACTGATGTCAAGGGAGTTGCACGATGGTGTTAGGTCGGATTAAAAAATTGTTTTGCAATTGAAAAATGGTTTCTGATTTCAAATAATGGTCAATGAAGCATTAACAACCCGACTGGCTCGTGAGCGATTAGATGCAATTAAGAAATTTATACCAATTCGTGACTCTGTACGGAATAAACTGCAACAACGACAGAGTTTACAAACTGATTTTGCTCTGGGGTCTGAAGAATTGTTTAAACCAGTAACCACAGCAACGTACGGGGTAGAGCGTGCTATACTGGGAGATGATCCTGACGGTAAGAGAAAGGAAGAGGGTCTTATTTCTGTACTCGAAAAAATAGCAGCGAAAACTGAACAAACTGATCCGAAAAAAACGACTGTTTCTCTGTTGAATAAATTTACTGATCATGCTAAAATAGTAATAAAAAAACCTAGTTTATTGAAATCAAAGGATTATCAAGCCTTTGGTAATTTTGCTGCTCAAAGTTATAATTCAAAAAAAGATTTTTTAAAGGACGAGTATAAAAATGATAGAATATCAAGTAATGATTGGTTTGATAATTTGTATAAACTAAATAAAGGGATTGGTCGTTTGAATAAGGATGAGATAGGATACAAGGAATTTCAAAGGGGGATTAGTAATTATAAAAGAGAACAAATAGAAGAGCGACAACGAGAAATAGAAGAACGGCAAGAACTAAAACGTCAAACACCAACACGGAGACAAACAAGAAGACAAAAAAAACAACAACTACCACCTGATGATGATGATGATTTAGAAGAACGACGTCAAACACCAACACGGAGACAAAAAAAACAACAACTACCACCTGATGATGATGATGATGATGATTATTTACAAACTACGGATTTAGAAAAACTAGATGAAGCAGCTGGTTATAGCGGAAGTGGATTAGGAAATCCAAGGATTGGAAACATTTGTCCTGATAGCGTTATCAATGATATATCACGATTAGATGTTCTCATCGGAGGAAAACGAGCTGGAAATAATTCACCGGAAATAATTAATGAAGCAGCTGATATCTGTAGACGGTTATTTGCCGGCGGTATCATGGATATCAAAACCTATCGAGATTTCATTGACGAGTTAGCAAATGGGTATCATAGTGATTAAATAACAATTGAAAACACTATTGTTTTTATAATAATGATCATCCATTACAATCATGATAAACCAACCCCCGTCTATGTAGTTAATTCACGGTTTCCAGTTTATAGAGCATACTACGGAGATGGCCTCGGCAATACCATTTTAGGATTCTTTTCAAGAATGGCCCCCAAAGTGATGCCGTTAGCTAAACAGTTATCAATGAAAGCCATTGATGTTATTCGTGATAAGGGTATCAGTACTGTTGGAAATCTTGCCGGGAAAGCGTTTTCAACTGCGAAGGATAAAATAACATCATTAGTGGGGCGAAAAAAGAAACCGTTACCGTCTACAGAAGAAATGCCTGCAAGTGTTAGTAAAATAATAAATAACGCAGTAGATGAAAAACTAGCGTCGATGGTAAATCAAGGAGACCAAAGCAATATTGCAAACATGATAGCAGGAAGTGGCCTTAAAAAACTACGTCGATGAAAATGGAAAAATCGTTTACGATTTCACTATTTAGACTCTGATAAATAGAATAAAATGTTCAAAAAATCATCTGATCCAGCATTTGATATAGACGCCCCAGTTGGCAAGGATGATTCTGTACGCGATTATCTATATTACGCCTATCATGCCATAGACTCAAATAGTCGAGCAAGAATTGATCTTCAAGTCCATGATACCAGTAAATACTTTTTGCCCTGTGAAGCATTTATTGAAGTAGAAGGAGAAATTGTAACAGCTGCTGATATTCGTGCTGCACTAGCACCGTATCCAGTTGGTACTCAAGTCGGTTTTGTCAATAATGGTATTATGGCGCTATTTGAGAGTGCTAGATATCTCATTGATGGAAAAGAAATTGAGTCCATAGATCGTGATGTTGATGTGGCCACAACAATAATCGGGTTAGCGAGATATTCTGATGATTATACAAGATCAGCGGGTCCATCTATGATGTTTGCAAAAGATGGTAAGAATACCGCTGGAGGAAATCCATTTATTATAAGACAACCAAAAAAACGTGATAATACTAATGCTGAGGTCGAGAATATGATTATAAACAACGATACTAATTTCAATCTAGGAGCTGCAACACGAAACGCAATGTTGCAAGGAGATCGTAAATCATTTTCATGCGCGATTCCACTGCATCACATATTTGGATTCTGTAGAAACGTCAGAAAAGTTATCTACGGGGCGAAGCATACAGTATCGCTTGTACGAAAGGGTGATGATAACGACGCAATTTGGAGGATTCCAGCAGATGCTGCAGCCCCTAATGCTGATGCCGGTAAAGTCAATTTAACAAAAATATCATTGTGGATGCCAGTGTTGACTCCAGCAATCACCGCAGAACAACGATTACTATCATTTATGGACCAAGGAGGAAAGTCGTTGTTGAGTTGGCTAACCGTGAGTACAGATGTGAAGCAATCAACTATCAACGGGTTATTCACTTGGAACCTAGCATCAAAGCAAGGCGTTTCTGCGCCACGTCATATATTTATTGCGTTACAGGATAACGCACGAGTTGGCAATCAACTCTCCAGTCATATGATATTTGATCAATTAGGTGTGAAAGACGTCTCACTGAGAATAAACGGCCAGCAGGAACCATCTGAGGATATACAACTTAATTACACAGAAAATCATATTGCACGAGTTTATCATCGTCTGTTGTCATTTATGGCACGCGATCAAAATGTCGATACTGGTTTGCAAATATCACAATTTGATTTTAAGAATCTGTATCCGATCTACTACTTCTCACTGGAACATCTCGATTTGACAAGACAGTCAGTTGTTGATATACACTTTAGAGCTAATGTGACTCGTGGTGCTATTGCTGATTATAGAGCGGTTGCTGTCATTCTCAGTGATAAATCAATGCTACTTGAAGGTGTTGGTGGAAGAATGAGAGTGGTAGATGCACCAGTAGAAAATCTTTGAACGATTTTTCATTGAATTAGAATCAATCAATTATATATAATGTCATATAGTGTTATTAGTGTTACGTTAACTCCTGGTCAAATCAAAAAATTGCAATCAGATTCGGCTAAAAAATGTGGAACCACAATCACGTTGAAACCTAATCAAATGACTGGTGGTGAAAATAAATTATCGCTGACAACTCGTCAGGTGAAACATTTCAATGATGCTTTCAAGGATAAAAAGGGAGTTCAGATTACTCTCTCTGCGGCTGCTATTAAAAATATGATGAAAACGGGTGGTATATTTCCATTGTTTGCTGCGTTACCAGCATTGATTTCAGCAGCAGCCCCAGCGGTGGCTAAAGCAGCGGCGTTAGGAGCCGTTGGTACTGCAGCAGGAATGGCACTAAAGAAGGCAGCTGGACAAGGATATAAAAAAAAGAGACGATCCGTTCAAGGATTGGGTCTAAGACTACCAGGAACCCCGTATTCATGGTACAGCGGAAGATCCGTTCACGGATCAGGCCTGAGACTACCAGGAACGGTTTATTAATTCAGAAATCTATGGTTCCAATGTCCAATTTTGATTTAATGGATGCTGCTAAAAAACTAGCGATTAAAAATTTCAGAGGTGTTTTTATGAAAGATCAATTACCACATCAACCAAACAAAACTGAAACAGGTATTATTAATCTCGATAACAGCACCGGACCTGGAACTCACTGGGTTGCATACGCTATTGATCCACGTGGGATTGTCTATTTTGATTCATATGGATTAGCCCCACCAAAAGAGTTTATGCGGTATATAAAAACCCTTCCAATGAAAACTTGGTATTCTACGCTACCAACACAACAAATCAATGACCCACCAATATGCGGCAGTGAAGTATTAAATGTCCTTGACGCTATTTCTAACTCCTTGGGTAACCCAAGGGGAAAACCACCACATATTGTCGTAAATGACTACACTAGTAACCGCTTTTTAGAGAGAGATATATAAAATATCATGATTGATATTTGGGGAAGACCTCTGAAACCCAAACCCGATGACACTGCAACTCCTGATTCTATCAAGGATATAAAAAAAAAAATTAAAGATGAAATCGCTGAGACGTTGAACTTAACAAGTGTTGACCCGAATGAAATAGTTGTATTTCAAGACAAACAGGGTAAATTGAAATCCAGTAATATTTCTCTGGATGATATTTTGGTTAAACAACAAAACGCAATCGAGAACACCGTTGCGCTATTTTCCGATCAGGGTAAACTCAAACCGGGTGTACTTTTTTCGACGATTACAGATCGATTTACAAACCACGATAAAGAATTTGAAGATCATTTAAAAAACTACAATAGTTTCCGTAGAAATGTCGTTCATAAGTTCTTTGGATCCCCAATTGTAGTTACACCATCTATCGCTGAAATTAAAACGTTTGTTGATGATCAAAAGGTTATCAACGAAGCAACAAAAACAACAACCGACGCCATTGATACATTTATTGGAAACCCGTTAGATAAAATTGAACTAAAACTCCCTGATATTAAAAAATCCATTGATGAGACGAAAACTTCCATCGAAGGCATCAAAGGTGATCTTTCGAGGATGATAACAGCCATTGAAAAAACAAAAATTCCTCATGAGAAAACCAACAACTTAGTATACACAATCCAACATGGATCATTTGAGTGGACACCTACAAACAACACATTAGATATCACTGCAACCGTCAAGGGTATTTATCGATTAACACTAGTAACACCATCGTCTCAATTTAAGATTTCATCGTCCAGTTCATCCGGGTTCAATAATACGATTTCAACGATCATCGACAAGAATACAACTGAAAAGTTCACAATCGCATCTACTGATAAACATTTGGTTAGGGTCTCAACAACGTGGTATGTGAAATTCGTAGCGAATTTAAGTAAATCGTAATTGAAAACGCTAGCGTATTTAAAATAAAAATGATTTCATCATCGCAATATCGCTATGATCAGGTCAGAGAGTATCAAACTAGACTCAAAACCTTGTCTGAGGAGTATGAATTGAAAATTAAAAAATATCGCAGGAGAATTACCGCAATTGATGTTACTGTGTACGCTGTGAGTGGTGTAATCACCGGAGCTGGTATTATACTGTCTTCAGTGACAATGATGGCTCCGATAGCTGTTCCAATTTGCATTTCTGCGGCAACAACAATCGCTGGAATAATTTCAATAATCACAAAAAAAATATCCTCATGCAGCCAACGGAAACTACAAGACTACATAATTCAATTTCATGTTGTGTCCACTGCATACTCGCAATTATCCTCATTGATATCGTCATCGCTCGATGATACAATTATATCAGAGAGTGAGTTTTCAGCGATGGTAGATATATATGATTCTGCGATGTCAAAATTAGAAATACAACATGAGTATAATAACAATGACAACACAGATGGAAATACTCTAACAAATAGTGGAGAACACAAAACCAGTACAAACAAGCATGATCTCAATAACCTCAACGAATCCAGAATTCAGTGTGAATTTCCCCTCTCCGGTCCCAGTGAAGGAAATCGCGCTAGCAAAATTACGAGTATACCACAGCTGGCCAAATATTAGGTCAAAACCATTTGGTGGTCAACAACCGAATAATTCACTGGTATTTGCAAATAAGAATAAACCCGACGGTACCCCAGACTGGAACGTTGTTTCCATACCAACCGGATCATATCAAATTGAACAAATCAATGATGAATTCGCGCGTAGAATAAAATCGATTACTGGAAAAGAATCAAAAATAGCTATAACAGTTCATGTGCCGACACTATCATCTGCCATTGAAATAAGCACAGAGGGTTATGTCGTAGATATCTATCAAAGCTCAATAAGAACAGTACTAGGATGGCCTGAATTACCACCCGGAGGAAAAACCGTTAAATTACCAGAACCACAAAAAACCGATTATATCACAGACAGGACAAAATCTGATAATCCAGTAAGGAGTTATAAAGATTATGATAAGTCATATTTTTTCATTAGAGTAGAATATGATGAAAGAGTACGACTTATTCATCATCTTGCTAACCGGGATAAAATCACTGAAAATTTCACAGCTTTCAATAACGATATTTCGTTGTTGTTTATATCTCTTAGATCCGGCACTCTCACCCGAGATGAATTTATCAGTGTCGTAGAAACATGTAACAAAATCATCAATGACATGGAAACATTTCATTCACAAATTATTCAAGAAGTATTAGGTGACAGTAGTCCTAAAACAAGAGATTTATTTGCAATAGAATATAGGATCCGCATAGGAGATATTCCAACATTCAAACTTCCAGGATATAATATCTCAGAACTACAAAAATCTCTCGATGATGCCATCGATGAAGGTTTCAAAAAAATCCATGATACGTGGAAAAAAACACCATCACAACCACAAACAACTATCCTCAAACATAATAATGACCCAGATGGTGGTGGCAGGCATATTGCTCCGTTCAATGTGAATATTTCAACGGTGATTGCGCTCAATTTAGTATGTGATGTGATCGAAGGAAGCTATCAAATAAATTTAGAACGATCAAATCAAGCTCAGCAGGGATATATTTTGTATTCATTTGCACCAACAGCTCCTCCAGGGTTTTTAATAATTGAGTCCCCGGTGAATCCAGTCTATATGCGATGTCATAATAATTCATTAACCAGAATTAATTTCAAACTCACTGACCAGTCTAATAATCTGATTGATTTACAAGAGGAGGTTTTACAAATTAGTCTATTTGTGAAATCGTAGTGATTTTCGTCCCCAGACAAGGTCTCGAACACGATATCGTATCGGACTGGATCAAATATTCGGTTAACCCATAGCAGCAGAGAGGGTGAGTGACAACGATGTTGTAGTCCCTTTTTCCCAAAAAATGTAATAGTTGAAAAGTTTTTGATTTCATTAATTTCATTGATTTTTTCATAATTTTTTTTTGGACCTAATCCATGAAACACACACATATTTGGGACCTGATGTCATTGACTTTGGGGTCTGATGTCATTGGTTTCATTGATTTTAAGCGTGATTTCAGTGAATACTTGTCTAAAAATGTTGTCCGGCTCACCCTCTCTGCTGCTTCATCATTGCCTTTGATCTTGACCTGATATTAATTTTAAAAAATCTCTGTACTTGTTGTAGACATTTTAAGTTTGGTTACGTTTAAAAACGGCCACAATGATCATCAAATTGAAATTATGAAAAGCACAATTTAGCTCACCTATACAAAGCTTAAGCAAGATATTTTGATACATCATGCATGTCACAAACTATCATAGAGAACAATGCTAGATTGTTAATTTAACATTGGCAAAACCCGGTACTCCATCGCATTTAAGAGAGATAACTCTGCTGGAACTCGACTGGGGGAAAGAGTTATTTAGTCAGACACATTTTCAGCCATGTGTACCATATTGGAAAAACAAAGCATAAAAATATAAAATATGATTTAGATATGAATTAGCATAATCTCACATGTTGCCAAGAGGCTAAACATTTCTGAAACCAAACAGAAAATACAACTCTTAAATAATGCACTAATCACAGCTAGTGTTGTTGTTTATTTCTGAATGCAATGTTCCCTACACCTTAAGCTCCGCCACTTGTGGTTATACCATTGGTACCACATTATATCTGCAGTGTCATCGTTTGACTAGTGTCACGGAATTGTATCAACCCTTTTATTTATTAAATACATGTACTCGGGTTTCGTTTTTGTGTACAATGATAACCGAGGGTGTGTATGATGTGTGCATATATGTATGTATGTATGTATGTATGTATGTATGTATGTATGTATGTATGTATGTATGTATGTATGTAAGTATGTATGTATATGAGGCATTTAGTATATAGGATTCTTATCGGGCATGGTTCAGTTCACTTGTGAACATTTTATTATTTTGAAAATATTCTACCGATAATGTAATCTGTGTAGCTTATCGTATATAACGTCATTACGTTTTTATCGTATATAACGTCATTACGCTTTTATCATATATGCCCGTGTCATGCATTATAAATATATTTTCAGTAGACCAACAAATTGTTATCCGCCTTTTTTTATTTTGACTGAAAGCAATTTGTTGGTCTATATTTTCAGCTGAACGGAGCAGCTGTAGATCTGACCAGAGAGAACGTTGAACAGAGTAATCGGAGTCGACGAGGTATTAGCTGTAAAGCAGAACCATTGCAGTCGTAGAGCTGAATAGTGTTGCTGGTCGAGTAGCAGGTGATCGGGCGTTGCTGACCCAGATTGGTGGGCACTTATTGCTTCATTGACCAACCTGGAATACTGACAGCTTGATTGGCCAGTGTGACTGGTAGCCGATTGTATTGGTGACGGAGTGCATAACTCCATACATGTAATCCTTTCGCCATGTGCTAATATTTGGTTTTGTGAAACCCAGTGCATTTGGGACTGTAGAGATAATTTGAATATATCTTTCTTTTTGTTTACATAATTTCACTATTTGAGTGAATACATTTTACATTTTAACTATATTAATAAAATACTACATTTTTTTTTACTGTTTGAGTAAAATGCATCATTTTTTGGGGGGGGTTGTGAAATAATATAGCAGACTTTAACTCCTGTATCAATGATACTGACAGACAAAAGCGAAAATAACGGAAAAAAATACCAGCTTTATTTGTAGAAAGCTTTATTTTTAATTTTTAAAAAAACCCGATATAATATACACTTTTATATACACCATAACAAAATTGAATTCACCTTTGAATCAGAACAAAAAGAATCAAGAATTGATCAGTCATATGTAAGCTGTAATAACAAAATCATATTATTAGCAGTGCCATCCTCCCTGATAAAATATCGGATCACAAAGCAATTATTGGATACAAAACTACAACAACAATCAGATTGGGGAGGGGGGGACGGGGTCCACTGGAAACTAAACAATAAAATATTTGAACTCACTGAATACCAAAAATAAATAGAAAACCTACTTAAGTCATTTCACTACCTACCCTATATGAGACTTAATTAAAGATGAAATTGCTAAAAAGTAGCCATAAATACTCTTAGAATGCAAAATAATGTATTAAAAATCCACGCGCGGCCATCAAAAGGTATTTATCGATTAACACTAGTGTCACCGACTCATTTTGATATTTCATCAACGAGTTCATCTGGGGTCAACAATATAATATCAACGATCATCGACAAAGGAACAATTTGAACAATTCACAATAATATCCACTGATAATAATTTGGCTAGGGTTTCAATAACATGGTATGTGGAATTCGTAGCGGATTTAAGTAAACAACTTAATTTAATTCGCTGGCGAATTTAACGCCAGCAATTTTAAATCTATTGTAATAAATAAATAGAGGATATTTGCTTGAAACGAGTGAATAACGGATATATTTCATCGAGTGGATGAAAAACTCAGTATTTTCACGAGGGGCGAAGCCACGAGTGAAAATACTTGAGTTTTTTATCCAAGATATGAAATGTATCCGTTATTCATTCGTTTCAAGCAAATATTCTTTTTATTTTATGCTCACATACGTTGGCTACCTCAAGTTTGTGACACAGTGAAAGAGCAGATTTCTTACGGTAATGTCAGCTGTTTACCGTACATGTTCTGTTGTTCTATGTGTACATGCGCACAAAATTTGTTCCACATCAGATTGGTAAAAAAAAACTTTTATTTCCAGAATAATAAACTACAAGTTTCAAGGATAACACAGTGATTATTAATAAAAAAAAAAACACAAGTATTCATCAATGTAAAAAAATGTAGTTCCTGTAGTGAAAAAAATATTGTTATTTTTTCACTTATTTTTTCACTGCCGTGAAATATCAATATTATTTTAACTAGAAAATCAAGTAATTCACTGCTGAGCATAAAATAAAATGTCATCATTGGCAACGTCACAGCAGTATCGCTATGATCAGGTCAGAGAATTTCAAACTAAACTCAAAATACTCACTGAGGAGTATCAAGTAAAAAATAAAAAAAAAAATACCGACGAAGAATTACCGCAGTTGACGTTACCGTGTACTCGGTATCAGGTGTAATCATCGGACTGGTATTATACTCTCCTCGGTGACAATGATTGCCCCGATAGCTGTTCCAATTCGTATATCAGCGACGACAACAAACGCAGGAATTATTTCGATTATAACAACAACAAAAAATATCATCATGCAGCCAGCGTAAACTACAAGACTACGTAATTAAGTTCCATATTGTGTCAACCGCATATTCCCAATTATCCTCGATGATATCATCCTCCCTCGATGACACATTAATATCCAATAATGAGTTTTCAGCGATGGTACGTGTTTATAATTCCGCGATGTCAAAATTAGAAAAACAACGTGAGTATAATAACAATGTCAACATAACAAGAACTACTTCAACGAATAGCGGAAAACACCACACCGGTGAAAACCAGCATGATATCAATAACCTCAACGAATCCTGAATTCAGTGTGAATTCCCCAACTGCGATTACCGTGAAGGAGATAGCACTAGCAAAATTACGAGTATACCATAGTTGGCCTAACATTAGATCGGCACCATTTGGTGGTCAACAACCGAATAATTCCTTGGTGTTTGCGAGTAAGAATAAACAAGATGTAACTCCAAACTGGAACGTTGTTTCTCTACCATCTGGGTCCTACCAACTTGAACAAATTAATAATGATAATGAATGACAACACAGAATAAAATCCTATACTGGAAAATAATCAAAAATCACTATAACAGTTCATGCATGAACCAACACTATCATCTGCGATTGAGATAAACTCACCCGGGTATGTCGTAGATATATATAACAGCTCAATCAGAACAATATTTGGATGGCCTGAAATCCCACCTCCACCTGAACCGAAAAAATCTGATTATGTCACGGATAAACAATCATACCACGAATTTACCCCATTATATAAAGAACACCTGAGCAATATAAAAATTCACCGCCGCAGGGTACTAATCTTTTTTTTTTTTTACCCTAATAAGGATTACGGTTTTTGGAGATTTATTATTGGACCGAATCCTGAAATAAATTATATAGATATTGAACAAAGTAAATTTATTTAATACTTTATAGAGATCAATCAAGAACACAGTCGACAACTACAACGACTACATCAGGCTTTTCGTGAGTCTAATCAAAGTGAATTTATTAAACGAATTGAAATATTAAATCAGCTTGTATCCGACATGGAAGATATTTACAAGAAAATAATTCAAGTAATTATTCATGCTGATACTAAAATCAATCTCTCTAGACAATTTTTTTTTAACTCTATACAATATAACAGAAGCTGATCTACCGAATTTTAAATTTCTTGGGTATAACGCAGACAGCAGCAGAGTGTGTTTTTCAGCGAATTTCCCCAGTTAATAGTCCTCGAAATAATTCTTAGTTTACAATTATTTTACCAATCTAAAACTTCCTAGAAAAATTAATCTTATTAATTCTCCGAAATCCTATTCTAAGACTTTCTAGTAAAACTAATCTTATTAATTCTTAAATTACCCAATCTAATACTTAAAATACCATTTTACTAAGATTATTTCTCAAGGAAAACTTTTTTAAAACTAAAATTAATTCAAAATTATTACAGGGGAAATTTGTTGAAAAACACACTCTGCTGCTAAATTAATTTTAAAAATAAATTTTAAAAATAATTAAATTTTATAATTGATTATTTTTATAAAATATTTAATTATCATCAATTATATATGGTGATTAATTCTACAGTTTTATCTGAACAAGATATTGAAAATATCATTGCGATTAAAGGTAAAATTCCCATAACGGAAATTTTAAAACAATATCATATTGGACTCCAAAGATTATATTCAATTTGGGGTGGGCCTATAAATAACAAAAGAAAAAGTAATAATATTTTAAATAAAATTGTCGACATCATAGCAATGGAAAAAAATATACCTATACAAAAAAATTCTCAAAAATTTCCAGACAAAAAAATTCCAGAAGAAAAAATTCAAGAAAAAATTCCAGAACAAAATCCTCCAGAAATTTTACCTTGCCAAAAATGTGAGGTTAAAGAAAAGCAACATCAAAAGTATATAGATTTAATAAAAGATAAAAATCGACAACAACAAGAACAAATATTATTGTTAGAAAATCGTTGTAGTTCAGTTTTAACAAAATTAGATTTATTGCAAAATAAAAATTATAGTTCAAATGAACAACTAGAAGAAAAAGAAAAAATAATTGGTAATCAAAATTCTACTGAATATGATTAATTAAACGATTTAAATAAACTTCAAGCTGATGAAATTAATTCGCTAGAAACTCAACTTAATGAATTTGATAAATTAAAAACCTTAAATCAAGAACAAGTCAATGAAAATAATTCTTTAAAAATATATATTAACTCCGTTATAGATAAAAATAAAAAACAATCTAAAATAATTAAAAAATTAGAAGCAGAAATTATAAGTTTGAAAAATTCCACTGATACTTCTGAATATGATAAATTAAATACAATAATTAATACTCAGAAAGAAGAAATTGCTAATTTAAATAATAAACTTTTAGATGCTGATAATAAAATGACTAAATATAAAAATGATAGTATATGTTATAGAAATGCTATATCGGTTATTGAAATGAAAAAAAAATACTATTAATCACATAAAATTATTTTACAATAATGGTTGGGTAATCATTAACCACTAAATTAGCAAGAGAAAGATTAGCAGCGATTAAGAAATATATTCCACTTAGGGATTCTGTTAGAGATAAACTTCAACAACGTCAAGAATCTCAGACTGATTTTTCATTTGAAACGCAACAATTATTTCAACCTATTACTAAAGTTACTAGTGATGTAAAATCATCGATAGAAGAACGAGGAAAAACTCAAGAAGAAATTCTTTCAAAAATAGCAGCTGATACTGAAAAAACACAACAGGGAATACAACAGCTTTCAGGTGATATACAAACTCAACAAGAAATGCAACGACAAGCTAATATTGATATCACAGACCCAGAGATTTTAGTGAAAGAAGATGTAGATAAAAGAGGTATTACTTATAGAGATAAATTTACTGATGGCGCTATAAATATAATTGAAAAAAAAAACTGCAAAAACACAGAAAGATTATAATAAATTAGCTGATTTCGCTGCTAAAAGTTATAATTCAAGAGATAAATTTTTAAAAGAAGATTTTGTAAAAGCAGTAACATATCAAAATTACATTGATTGGGTATTTAAAATAAATAAAAAAATTACAGGTAATTTAAATAAAAATAGTGAGGAATATAAAGCATTTGTGAAAGGGTTTGATATATATGATCAGAATGTAGAAGATTTAATAATGGTAGGACAAAATATACAACAGAAGGAAGAAAAAAAAGGAAAAGAAAAACAATTAAAATCTAAAAAAGGGAGTGGATTTCACTCTGTTAGAAACTCGAAGATTATCTGTCCTGAAAGTATAGTCAATGATTTATCTCGATTAGAAGTTCTCATAGGAGGAAGAAGAGCAGGAAATAATTCACCAGAAATAATTAATGAGGCGTCTGATATTTGTAGACGATTATTCCAAGGTGGTGTTATGGACATCCATACTTATAGAGAATTAGTTGAAGAATTAATAGAAAATACTCCTTTTCGACATAAATTAGATTACCTTAGTGATTAAAAATTGCAAAGTAATTTTGAATTTTATAATTGAAAGTTTACTAATGATTTTATATTAAAAAATGAAAGTTCACTACAACCATGATAAACCAATGCTTGAATATGTTGTAAACTCAAGATTTCCCGTTTATCGACAATACTACGGAGATGGTCTTGGTAATAATATTTTAGGATTTTTCACAAAAATGGCACCAAAGGTAGCTCCATTTGCTAAACAATTCGGTATGAAGGCTATTGATGTTATCAAGGATAAGGGAATAGGTGTAGTTGGAGATCTTACAGGAAAAACTTTTTCATTTGTGAAAGATAAGATAGCATCATTAGTAAAATCTAAAAAGAAAAAATCTCTACCATCAACCGCTGAAATGCCAGCACAAGTTAGTAAAATAATTAATGAAGTTGTTAAAGAAAAATTAAATTCATTAGAAAATATTCAACCAAATATTTCAAGTTTAATTTCGGGAAGTGGTTACTCTCGTCGGAGAAGATAAAAAAATTACTTCGCAATTTTACAATTGAAAAAATATTAGTGAATATTTAATAATGTTTAAAAGAATAAATGATCCAGCGTTTGATATTAATGTAGCAGTAAAGAAGGATGATTCTGTACGAGATGATCAACTTTTTTCTTATCACGCAATAGATCCAAATCAACGTGGACGAATTGAACTTCAGGTTCATGATACCAGTAAATATTTTCTTCCGTGTGAAGCATTTATTGAAGTTGAAGGAACACTTGTAATAAATGATGCAGCGAATACACCTTATGCAGCAAATGATCCGATTGGTTTTGTCAATAATGGTATCATGGCGTTATTTGAAGGTGCAAAATATCTTATTGATGGACGAGAACTTGAATCAATTGATAAAGATGTTGATATTGCCACTGGAATTATTGGTTTAGCTAGATATTCAGATGATTATACAAGATCAGCTGGTCCATCTATGATGTTCTCGAAAGATAATACCGATCATCCTGAAACCCGACAGTATACAATAAGAAGACCAAATGATCGTGCTGGTGCTGCCGCTGCTATTGAAAATATGATTATAAATGTCAACGAGAATTTCAATCTAGGATTTGCAACGCGTGTAGCAACATTACAAGGTGATCAACGAAATTTTTCATGTATAATTCCACTACATCACATATTTGGATTCTGTAGAAATGTACGAAAGGTTATTTACGGTGCAAAACATACTGTAGTGTTAATAAGAAGAGGTGATAGTGATAATGCAATTTGGAGACCCCTATTGAATACTAATGTGGATCCTGCTGTAGCTTATGTTGATGGTAAAGTTGTTTTATCAAAACTATCTCTATGGATGCCAGTGTTAACTCCATCAGTAGGATTAGAAGAACGGCTATTATCTTTTATGGATCAAGGAGGTAAATCATTGTTAAGTTGGTTAACAACAACCACAGATACCATGACTAGTACTGCAAATGGTGTGGTTACATGGCATATGGCATCTCAACAAGGTGTTTCAGCTCCTCGCCATATATTTATTGCATTGCAGAATCTTACAAGAGTAAATAGTCAAACACATTCACATATGATATTTGATCAATTAGGTGTTACTGAAGTTTCATTGAGAGTAAATGGACAACAAGAACCAACTGAAGATATATTGCTCGATTATAATAACAATCATATCTCAAGAGTATATCACAATCTATTGTCATTTATGGGACGTGATCAAAATGTAGATACTGGTTTACAAATCTCCCAGATATATTTTAGAAATTTGTATCCAATTTATTACTTTTCACTGGAACATTTCGATTTAGTAAGGCAATCCGTTGTTGATATACATTTTCGAGCTCGTGTAACCCGTCCTGCTGCTATTGCTCAATACAGAATAATTGCTGTTATTCTTAGTGATAAATCTATGCTACTTGAAGGTGTTGGTGGAAGAATGAGAGTTGTTGATGCACCAGTGGAAAATCTATAAGTAAAAATCATTTTCAAAATAAAAAAATCTTAAATTACTTTACAATTTTATCTATTAGATTTTTATTTTAGAATAAACTTATTTTGTATAATGTCGTATAATAATATCAATGTCACATTGACACCTGGGCAACTAAAAAAATTACAATCTAAATCAGCTAAGCAATGTGGAACTACAATAACTCTAAAACTTAATCAAATGAATGGTGGAGGAAATAAACTATCAATGACGAAAACTCAAGTTAATCATTTTAATAAAGCGCTTAAGGAAAAAAAGGGAGTTCAGGTTACTCTTTCTGCAGCTGCTATTAAAAACATGGAAAAGACTGGTGGTATATTTCCACTATTAGGATTGATTCCAGGATCGATTGCCGCAGCAGCCCCAGCAGTAGCTAAGGCGGCAGCGTTAGGTGCTATTGGTACCGTAGCAGGAATGGCACTAAAGAAAGCAGCGGGAAAAGGTTATAAAAAAAAGGAAAGGGTCTAAGACTACCAGGAAATTATGGGTACAAGGGATCGGGTCTAAGGCTGATGACATAATTCCTATGTCCAATTTTGATTTAATTAATGCAGCTAAAAAATATAAAAAATTTCAGAGGTGTTTTTATGAGAGATCAATTACCGATAAAACCAAATAATATTAAAACTGGTATAATTAATCTTGATAAAAGTACTGGTCTAGGACCACATTGGGTTGCATATGCAATTGATCCGCAAGGAATTGTTTATTTCGATTCATATGGATTACCTCCACCGCAGGAATTTATGCGATATATCGGTAAAAATCCTATAGATTTTAAAAATATTTTTTATTCAACATTGCCAACACAGAAGTTAACTGATCCTCCAATTTGTGCAAGAGAGGTTTTAAATGTTCTTGAGAAAATATCTAAATTTCCATCTAGACCGCCTCATTTAGTTGTAAATGATTATACTAGTGAGAAATTGCAAAGTAATTTTTAATTTTAAATTGAAAATCTAAAACAATTTGAAATAAAATGGTAGATATTTGGGGACGATCTTTATCAAAAAATAAAAAAACATCTGAAACATCTATCAAAGATGTAAAAAAACTAATTGAAGATGAAATTTCTGAAACGTTAAATTTAATAAGTGTTGATCCTAATGAAATAGTTGTTTTTCAAGATAAACAAGGAAAATTAAAATCTAGTAATATTTCTCTAGATAATATTTTAGTTAAACATCGAGACGCAACCGAAGATACTATTACGTTATTTACTGAAGATGGTAAACTTAAACCAGGTGCTCTTATTTCAACAGTCACAGATAAATTAATAGCATCGGATAATGCGGTGAAATCATTGAAATTACTCAGTGATAAGTATGACGATCATATAACTGCATTTGATCAATTTACTATAGTTCAAAGTAACATAATTGATAAAATTGATAAACCTCTGCTAGAATTCTTTGGAAATCCACCTGTAACTACACCGAATCTTGAAAAAATAAAAGCTGCAATTGATAATATAACACAATTACGAGCTGAATATGAGACTCATGTAGCTAATTTTATAACGTTAAGAAGAAATTTTAATCTTACAGATAATTCGATTGAGAAATTCTTCGGTAAAAAAAATATTAAACCTGATGAGATTAAAACAACTCTTACGGATATTATAACAGGTCTGAAAAAATCTTCCGATGACATAATTGCTATTTATAACCAGTTAGGATTCTGGGAGAAATCTGATACAATTACTACATCAATTGCAATCAATAGTAAATCTATTGATGACAATAGAAAATCAATCGATGACAATAAAAAATCTATTGATGACATTAAAATAATCACCGATGCGGTCAAAGAAGACTTTCCGAAAATAGCTCCAAAACTCGATAAAATAAAAATACCGCATGACAGTATTAAAAATCTTGTGTATGTTGTTGAAAAAGGATCAATTGAATATATTGATAAACAGTTTAATACAGTTAACTTAACAATTAAAATTAAAGGTATTTATAGATTTTCAATAGTTTCTAAACACCAATTTAATCTTATAGCTAATATAAAATTAACACCAGATACTGCACTTTTGACTGAAGTTGGTAAGGGAGTTAATACAATAATGATAGTTATTGGAAATGAATCTAATCAATATAATAATTTAACAATTGATTTTACATCTGTTGATAAAACTGTAGTTAGAGCATCAGTAAGATGGATTTTGGAGTATGTATCTGAATAATTGTAAAATAATTTTTGAATTAAAATTGCAAGAAAAATCTAAAATAAAATGTCAATAGAACCATCTCAGTATCGATATGACACTGTAAAAGAATATCAACAAAAATTACAAAATCATATAGATGTCTACACCATCAAAAAGAAAAAATACACACGAAGAATGTCAATTCTTGATGTTACTGTATATTCAGTTTCTGGATTTATAGCAGGTGCTGGAATAATATTATCTTCAGTTACAATGACTGCACCAATCGTAGTTCCAATTATTATATCAGCTATGGCAACTTTAACAGGAGTTTTTACTGGAGTAACAAAAAAAATATCATCGTGTTCTGTAAATAAACTTCGTGATTATACTTCAAAACTTTTGATAGCAACAAATGCATATTCAGAGTTAACAGCTTTAATTTCTGATTCAATTTCCGATCAAGAAATCACCGAAGATGAATTTTCAAATATCACAAACATGTACAACATTGCAATTAAAAAATTGAATTGAAAATTGTATAATGATAACAAAAAAAATCAAAGATTTTGAAAATCAGAAAGAAAATCAAAAGATTTTATTATATAAAATTTCACCAGTAAATAATTCAATTGTTTTTTCGTGGAAATATCCAATCGAATGGTATACCGTTGGAATTCCACCGGGTGATTATACAATGGAACAATTAAATGAAAAACTATATCTACATATAAATTTAATTATGGGAGAAAATATCTTCCCAATATTGATTAACAATAATACTATAACAATAACAGCAGAAAATATCGTAGTTGATATTTATTAAAGTAGTATCAGGAAAGTAATTAATTGGCCTCAAGCAACTGAGAATAGTTTAATGTTTCTTACATATGGAACTTATAAATTAGAAATCTAAATCTAAAGGATTTTGAAATCTATCAAAATTATTTTACAATTTTTAATTTTGAAAGAATTTGGAGTGAAATTGTAAAATAATTTTTTATTAAAGATTTGTTAACAGATTTATAAATGACAGAAATTTCTAAATTTAGAAATCAAGAATTTCTTCGACAGATAGTTGAAAACACAACTCCAATGCAAAACAGTATGATCTCAATATCATCAAGAACTCCAGAATTTAGTGTTAATTTTCCTATTCCAGTTTCTGTAAAAGAAATTGCGCTGGCTAAATTACGAGTATATTATAGTTGGCCTAATATTAGATCGAAAATATTTAGTGGACAACAACCAAATAATAGTCTAGTATTTGCTTGGAAAATTCTTGAAGATGGAACTCCAGATTGGAATGTTGTTTCAATACCAACTGGATCTTATGAAATCGAACAAATTAATGAAGAATTTCAGCATAAAATAAAATCAATAACAGGGAAGGAATCAAAAATTGCTATAACAGTTCATGAACCAACGTTATCTTCTGCGATTGAAATTAATTCCCCTGCGTATGTTGTGGATATTTATCGAAGTTCTATAAGATCAGTATTAGGATGGGGGGAATTGAAAATTCCTAATTCTGGAATTGAAAATTCTGGAATTCCAGAATTAAAAATTCTTAAATACAATAACGATCCAGATGGTGGCGGTAGACATATTGCTCCATCGATTGTGAATATTTCTTCAGTTATTGCATTGAATTTAATGTGTGATATAATTGAAGGAAGTTATCAAATAGATCTCGAACAAACAAATCAGGCACAGCAAGGGTATATTTTATATTCATTTGCTCCAACTGTTCCACCTGGATCTTTAATTGTTGAGAATCCTGTAAATCCTGTATATATGCGATGTCACAATAAATATTTAACAAAAATTAATTTTAAACTTACTGATCAGTCTGGAAATTTAATTGATTTACGAAATGAAGTTTTACAGATTAGTCTGTTTGTAAAGTCGTAGACTTTTATCGTGAATTTTCTAATTTAAAATTGCTTTGCAATTTTCAAAATAATTATAATTTTTCACTGATTTTCGATGATTTTTGATTGATTTTTGATTGAGTTTTCAATTAAAATTGAAAATTTCTATATAAATAAAATGAATAAAAATATCGTCGACGAACTATGTGAACAACTCGATCGTGTAAATAAAATTCCTGAAATCGTTAAGATAATAAACGAAAAAAAATCGCAAAGTAATTTGCATATGCAAAAATTTCAGTTCGAAGTATCTAGATGATGAATTCAGTAAAATAGAATCAGCACGACGTAAAGATTATCCAACATACCGATCTGAGTATCGTGTAGTAAAGACATTAATTCGTCTAAGAAATCAAATAATTTATCATCTAAAAAAGGATAATGATGATGATGTTTTACCTGAACTTCTAGAACTTTCTAGATTGTTAACAACAATGTTGAGAGCAGTCGGAGATGTTTTTGAAGAAGAAAAAAATATTGCAAAATTTGCAGAAGAATTTGATAATAGTCTGCATATATGTTAAACATTGGTAAAATGTTTTAAACATTTGTAATACGCTTTACATATTCGAATGATACTCTATGATTGAATTTTTTTGAAAATGTTGATTTAATTACACCATCAGCGGATCTTTTTACTGAAGCAATATTTATATTAAAATATTTCGCAGCTTTATTTAATGATGGAAATTTTAAATATATACTTCTTTCTTCCTGATCACAAAAATCTTCGTAATTACAATTTGGAATTTTCACTTCACATATAACTGGTTTAGGTATGTAATTAAATCCGGTGATATTTCTTTTAAGTAGATTTTCTCTTGGAGTAATAAGTTGTAAATTTTCAATACGATTATTTAATTTGTTACCATCGATATGATCAACAATACATCCAGGTGGTATTTGACCTTTAAAAACTTCAATAATAAATCGGTGATTTCGATAACATTTTAATTTTCCTGAATTATAAATTCCAACTTGTAAATATCCAGCGTTGTTTAATTTACCAATATTTTTTTTTATCCGCGTATTTCTAATAGTACCGTCAGGAGCAGCTTCGTAATTTACGTAAATTGGATGTCGTCGATAATCGTTAGAATTATTTTGCATTATTTTATATAATATTTTATATATCTAAATTGTTTGAATAGATTTTTAATTTTTTTAGATAATCATCTTCATTATTTATAATTTCCGCACGATGTTTTATATGTTGATGTGTGTCGTAATACAATTTTAACGTTCGATAATTTTTAGCTCCGTGATCGGAGCATAATTGAACCTTTCCTCGTACTCCAATGCCACATACAATACATGGCCTTGGTCCTATACTTCCTCGTTTGATATTTCTTATATGAGTGTAACAATATTTATTTTCACAATTTCTTCCACATTTTTCTTTACTACCGATCGGTAACCAATCGCATTTTTCGAGAGATGCTTTTTTTGTGGTCATTATATAATTTAATTTTAACTATATATATTTAAATATAAGTTTTAATTATTTTTTCAATTAGATAAATCATAATTGTATATGAGTAAAATGAATAATTTTTCTCTTGATAAAAAATCTGGACTTTCACTAAGAGGAATTAAGGTTAAGGAGATTATTAAAATGATAAAACTCGCTAAGAAAGAATTTTATCGAGATGGAGCTACATATGTTTTTATCACATATCGAATAAAGGAAGGAAAAAAAGTTACCGTAGATCATACCATGGATGTAACACGTGCAATGAATATATTATCATTAATTGATGATAATAGATATTATAGCAGATTAAAATGGATTAAATGGGATAAGGATGATGAGATACCTAAATGGATTATCCGAGATAATTATAACCCTGTAATGAGAGAGAAGAAAACTGTTATTTTTTCTCGCGATATGAATCCAGGTGCATTAATTGGAATTGATAGTCATTATTATACCCGAGATTATCCTGTAACTGTTATGATATATGGGTTATATAGAATTTATGTTGATATTGATCATGATAGAATGTATCCGATGAAAACTTCAGAGGTTATAAATTGTGTTGCTGAACGAGTTATGGAACATTTTAAAAATTCTAAAAAAGGTAAAAAATTAACTGATAAACGATTTGAAAAAATAACAAACTGGGGAATTATGGTGGATAAGAAAGGAGGCGTTTCAATCAGTGATGTTGCTAAATTAGAAACTATGTTAAGATTTCCGATAACTGTTAAATCAATAACTGGAGAGGTATTACATGAATGTAAAAATAAATCACAAGGAGCACCAATTGAAATTATTGATCATAACGGACATGCCTGGAATTCTACGATAACTGAATTTCCACCGTCGAGAACTGTAAGATATATTCCTAGTAAACTCGGAGATGAAATATATGAAAAAAGGTTATTTGATGCGATTATAGAAATAAATAAAAATGATCCAACTTCAGCATGGTTGTTTAGAAGCGATAATGATGATGGTGAATATGACCAATTTGTTAGACCTAATGGGGAATTATATCGTGTAGAAAAATTAAATAATCTTATGAAAAATTCTGCTAATAATTTTATAGAAAATGTTGATGAGAAATTATTAAATGATAGTTTTACAGTTCCATCTGTTATTGCTCATTACGCGCGTGAAAATAATTCTTGGCGAAAAACTCCAAAGAAATTTCTTGACGACGTAAAATTAAGTTGTGTTGAGTATGGACATGGAGGTTTGTGGAATTGTAAATATATCAATGAAGATTTAATCGCTATTGATATGAGTGCTAGTTATCCAGGAGGTTTTTTTAGGAATGGGATCTTGTGCTGAATATTTTAAACGATTTGGACATCCTACGCATGAAATGACAAGAGTTGCTATTAACGGAACTTTACCTGAATTTGATTTAACAGGATTTGCTAAAGTATTATCATTTGAACTTAGAAGTGGTTTACATCCTTGTAGTTATCTTTAGACTGGTAAACATATGTCTGAGAAATCATGGATGCCAATTGTATTGTTACGATATATGCTCGATAGTGGTATGTTAACATCGTTGATTGTTGGCGAAGCTATAATAAGTTATAATTCTCAAAAAGAAATTTGGATGCCGCAACCTAATTTGGACATTGAAATAAAAAAATGTAAAAAATATTTTCCTGAATATGATGATGAAAAAATTCTTGAAGTTATTAAACAATTTTATAGTTATAGAGAAAAATCTGCAAAGGATTACGGTAGAAAGATTATTGGAAAGTTTACCCAAGGCGGAAGATATGATAATGCTCGATATTCTACAAGATTGATAATTGATCCAACTGAATATAAAATTATAATTAAACATCTAACTGATAACAATAGATTTGTAACGAGTAGAAAAGCATTTCTATCAAACGGAAAAGAATGTGGAGATGTTGTAACGTATATAGATGGAAAAGGTGCTCAGTGGACACATTTAAGATCTTCAATGTTAGCGTATACAAGTATTAATTTATTTTCAATGATAAATAAATTTCCTGATATCACTGTAAGAGTTGCAACTGATTCAATGTATTTTAACAAGAAATATTTATCTAGTGTTGAACCGTATTTAGGAGAAGGTTGGGGGAATTTGAGAATCAAGAATGAACAGCTATATGATTATAATCATACTGCGGATGTTGAGATGCTTGATAGTTATTATCGAAAGAATTTAGAAAATAATCCAGAATATTCTCTTGCACCATCAGTACTTGATCCTATAACACGATATAAAATTATTTATTTAATGGGCCCCGGAGGATCTGGAAAGACAGAAAGAGTGATTAGATGTTACAAAAATTCCAATATAAAAGCTTTGACACATACTCATAAACTTAGTGAAGATATATCAAAAAGAGGAATTCAAGCTGGTACTTATCATGGCTTTTTTAGATGGAAAGGTGATGAGTGGACTCCTGAACGAATGGGAGATAAATATATACCAGATGTGATTCTTTGGGATGAAGTTTGTACAGTATCGTTAAAAATGTTAAAAATATTTCTAGCGTGGTTATCAACGAGAAATACTAAAGTAATCATGTGTGGAGATGATGGTCAACCACCGCCATTTATTGGTGATTCTCCGCATGAATGGTTAAAGGCTAACGTTGATTATTACGAGGAAACAACAGATGATTTCAGATCGTTAGATGAAGAAATAAAAGATTTAAAAAATAAAATCTGGCGAAAATCTAATCGTGTGCAGTGTGAAATCTTCAGAGAATTTATCCCCGAAACTCCTGAAGATGAATTCTGGGAATCTTGGAGACCTAATGATATAGTATTTTCCAGTAGAAAAATAAATCGAGACGATATTCAAAAAAGGTTATTTGAAATACATAAAGAGAAATTTCCTAATGCGAAAGTACCATTATGTTATAGACCAACTGATACACGTAAACAAAATATTTTAGTTGATATTCCTGGCGGTGGTAAAGAAAAAATTTGTAAAAATGAAATTATATATGTTGATATCAATGTAGTTTAAGATGCGCTAAAAGATAATTCTTGGGTTTTAGGATATGCCGCTACAATACACTCTTCGCAAGGGTTAACTATAGATACAATTATTTGGATAGTTGATAATCGTATTGAATGGTCAAATTTAACATATTTAGCAGTTTCTAGGGCAAGAAAAATCAATCAACTACGTAGAGTTGTTATTGACGATAATGCAGATATTACTGATGTTGATATTTACATTGTTGAGAAAAAATTATTAGGAAATAAAAAACAGGATAAAGAAAAAAATAGAAATTTTAATATTAATAAGGAATTAATTTTATCATTGAAGGATCAACAGGATAATCATTGCGCTGTTTGTAATTGTATAATGCATTGGAGATTTTATCCTGGATATCGTTATCAATTTACTGTTGATAGAATAGATAACAATCTTGGGCATGTCGCTGGTAATGTGAGATTAACGTGTCTTCATTGTAATGTACGAAAGTGTTAATTTAAATTTCAAAATTGCTTTGCAATTTCCGTGGTGATAATTGAGTATCATCAGGAATAATTTGTAATTGTTCTCGCGTAAATCCTCGCTGAGGTGCTGATGAATCTAATTTATAGATTGCTGGCCTAGATGAAGATCGTATCAATGATGATATTTTATGTGTAGTAATACTCCAAATAGGATCAGTAGCTCTTGCTTTACCACCTTCAAGTTCTCCTGGCTCATATAAATATCTCACAGTGACATTACTAGAAATAATTCTTTCTTTATTTTTTTTGTTGGAAATATTTTGATTACCTACATATTTTTTTTAATCGCATCGCTAGGTTTGATACCAATCATTCGAGTTATTTCATTATTGATTGCGGAAACTACTTTTGGTAATATTGAAACCCTTTCACGAGATCGCGTTTTTTGAATAAATTCTTTCATATATTGATATCTAAATAATCGCTCAGCAAGAGTTCGATTAAATCGTTCTACAATTGCCTGATCGCGGTGTATTCCAGTATGTCCTCGTCTGATGGTGACATTATGAGCGTTCATAACAGATGTAACATCACCTTGAAATTCCTTACCAGGATCAACCTGTAATAGATTTGGCCATTTTAGTGGACCTTTATTATAAATCTTTTCAAATGCAGCGGAAACTTCTTTTGATGACTTTGTTTTTAACGGTATTGCTTGTTTATATCTCCTAGCGATATCAACTACAGTTAACGCGTATTTGTAACCATTATCATTAGGAAGAAATAATATATCAGCTTGATGAACTTCATTTGGTACAAAAACATCAAAATGATAATAATTTATTTTTCTAGGACCTGGAAGATAAATTTGCCATATACAACCAATCTTTCGCAGTTTTATATTTTACCGATGCGGCTTTAGCAAGTTTTCTAATTGCTGCATAACCTTTCCAATATCCTCTTGGAGAATAATAAATAGATTCCATATGTAAAATAATTTTTAGTTACCAAATAATATTTTACCTTTCATTGCAGTTTTTATTAACCAAGAAGCTAATTTTTCTCTTAATTTTTTATTTGGAATTGCATTTATCGCATGAATTCATTTTACATCTGCAAGATGACGTTGTTCAATATTATTACTTCGATAAGCTATGTCGTGAATACGACAAGCTTCATCAATAGAATTAATTGGATTTTCACCTGGATTAGGTTGATTCTGATCGTTTAATCTAATATCTAATCGAGTTCCAGGTTCACAATAACTGTAACCAGGGAGGTGTTTTTCTCCTGGATATTTTGCCCAAAGTGTTCCAGGTAGCTTTGATAATGATGTAGCTATATCACCGGCTCTTTTTTTTTTTTATAAATCTAAATTTTTTTATACCGCAAATTTCGCAATTTCCTGAAAGTGCCATGCGCGAATTTTTTGTTATAATTGTATTTTCATTAGTTGTTGGTGTACGTTTCTTGCACTTAACACAATATAAATCCATAAATATTATTTATTATAATGGACATGAGTGTAATTGATTATTCTGCAAAACGAAAAAAAGAAGTTAAAAAACATAATCCAATACTTCCAAATTCAATCAGGATGATAATTATTGGACCTTCTGGAAGCGGTAAAACACAGCTATTAATTGATATGATAATGAGGCATATGAAGTGGGATAAATTATATTTAGTTGCACCGAGCGTTGATGATCAGCGATGTTATAATGTGCTAAAAGATTTTAATGAACGAATATTAGAAATTACTGGAGAAGATGGCATTGAATTTATAACTGATATTGAAGAAGCTCCATCTGTAGAGGATCTTGATAGAGAAAAAAATAACTTAGTTGTTTACGATGATGTTATGCTTGATAAACAAAGAAATCCAGCATTGATTTTCTCTCGTGGTAGACATAAAAACTCTGATGTTATTGATGTTACTCAACGGTATACTCAAATTCCTAAAGTAATCCGTGATAATTGTAATTTACTTTCTGTATTTAACGGTGTGGATATGCATACGCTAAGAAATATTTGACAAACATGGTGTTCTGAGATGGATTTTAATCAATTTAAAAATTTCTTTAGCAATGCTCAACGAACTCTTCATAGATTTATAACTATTGCATTACATGATCCGCTAACAAGATATCGTGTTGGACTTGATAAAATCTTCAATAAAAATCTTTTATTTTAAAATTTATTTTATAAAAAATAAATTATAATAAATAAAAAATCTGCAATTTAAAATTTATTTTTAAAAATTATTTTTAAAATTTAAAATTTATTTTTTATTTTATAAAAGTTTATAATTTAATTATTTTTAAAATTTATTTTTAAAATTAATTTAGCAGCAGAGTGTGTTTTTCAACGAATTTCCCCTGTAATAATTTTGAATTAATTTTAGTTTTAAAAAAGTTTTCCTTGAGAAATAATCTTAGTAAAATGGTATTTTAAGTATTAGATTGGGTAATTTAAGAATTAATAAGATTAGTTTTACTAGAAAGTCTTAGAATAGGATTTCGGAGAATTAATAAGATTAATTTTTCTAGGAAGTTTTAGATTGGTAAAATAATTGTAAACTAAGAATTATTTCGAGGACTATTAACTGGGGAAATTCGCTGAAAAACACACTCTGCTGCTCAGACGAACTAAAAAAATCTGTTAATGATTTTATCAATGAAAAGTTAACTGCGATATTCACCGCATGGAGACAACAACACAAGGGTTCAACCATCCACAAACATAATAACGACCCAGACGGGAGTGGTAGGCATATCGCTCCTCAAAACATAAATATATCCTCGGTGATTGCAGTGAATTTAGTATGTGATGTCATCGAAGGAAGTTTCCAAATAAATCTCGAAAAATCAAATCAAGCCCAGCAGGGATATATTTTATATTCATTTGCACCAACGGCTCCACCCGGATATTTAATCATTGAGGATCCAACTAATCCAGTCTATATGCGATGTCATAATGATTCGTTAACGATAATTAATTTCAAACTCACTGACCAGTCCAATAATCTGATTGATTTACGAGGTGAGGTTTTACAAATTAGCCTGTTTGTGAAATCATAAAGGATTTTCAATTCGTCTCCACGGCGACGTCAGCGTCGGGTCTGTCTGGAGACCGAGTCTCAATAGCGTAAAATCCTAAAGGATTTCAACCGAAACCATTTTTTTCTCTCTCTCTCTCTTCTTTTTTTTTTTTTTTCTGCATAAAATAGTTTCGGTTTGAAATGGTTTCGGTTTGAAATAGTTTCGGCTTGCTTGAAATAGCTTCGGTTTGAAATCTTTTAGGACTTTGTCTGAAACAGTTTCGGTTTGTCTGAAATAGTTTCGGTCTGTCCACACTCTCTGCTGCTGAATACATCATTTCTTTTTTTGTTTTTTTGTTAAATCATTTAATTCTAGACTACATAATGTCATTTAACACTGTGATTTGGAAGCAGATTTCATCAATCCGTTTTGTTCTTTAAATCATTTAATTTAATACCACATCATTTGGAACCTGAATTCATCATTTCATTTGTTGAGTTAAATCATTTCATTTCATAATGCGTGATTTCATTTAAAAATATATCGTTTGGAAGCAGATTTCATCAATCCGTTTTGTTCTTTAAATCATTTTATTTAATACCAGATCATTTGGAATTTAAATTTATGATTTTATTTGTTGAGTTAAATCATTTCATTTTAGACTACATCATTTGATTTAATGGCACGTCATTTGGAAGCATATATCATCATTCCGTTTTGTTATTTAAATCATTTTATTTAATACCAGCTCACTTCATTTAACGCCACATCATTTGAAATCTGAATTCATTATTTCATTTTTGGGGTTTAATCATTTCATTTCATGGTATATCATTTCATATCACACAACATCATTTGGAATCTGAATTCATCATTCCATTTGTTAGGTTAAATCATTTAATTTCACACTTAATCATTTAATTTAACACCACATAATTTGAAATTTAAATGCATCATTCGGGTTTGTTCGTTAAATCATTTCATGTGATACCACATCATTTGGAATCTGGATTGATCATTTCATTTGCTAGGTTAAATCATTTGATTTCATACTAGATCATTTGATTAATGTAATTTTGGCGTAGCCCAAGAAAAACAACGAAATATTTGATAAAAGAAACATTATTTTCTTTTCTTTAAAAAAAAACTCATTGGACATATTTAGATTTTCGTTATTTAATTTATATGGCAGAATGTTTTATTTGGATGGGTGCTAGAGCTAGTAATCTTCCAGCATTTGTGATAGGGAGAAAGTAGGCAGCGTTCCACGTTTGTTCGCAAATTGTATTGAACCGTAGCGAATATAATGCGAATGGGTATGTCTATATTCTTAAAAAAATATTTTGTTTGTAATTAAAGCTTACCTCGGGTTTTGAACACACACAAACTGAAAAGATATCTTTTTTACGTCTAAAAATACTGTACTTGTAGCTTGTTAGAAACATTTTCTTCAGATCAGTCAGTTCATTCCATCGACGTTGCGTGATCAAATTTATTTTGAAAGACATTGAATTTACTGAAACACGAACAATATCATGCGAAAAAGCGACACTAGATACATAAAATTATTATGTTTTTTTTATTTTGTTATGCCCGTTCATTTGCGGAATGATCGTAATATGATGTAGAAATAAATAAATAAACTTTCCAGTATTTCCACAGGCTATGTGGTGCCATAGGCCGCAAATATCGCAATATATGGCTTGCTGACGATGGGTACTGGTTTTCTGCAGTAATGCACGAAGACATTGTTTGATCTGTTGATTTACCAGATATTATAACAACTAGTACCAAGAAAAGAAAAGACTGCAATTTATAGAGCCACTGAAAAATTTCCAAGCAAACACGTGCACGAGCTTCTATACAAAATGATCTCTCGGACAATATACTTGAAGAATCATAAATTGTATCATAAAGTTCAGAATTTTTATATACTTTTGATATACGTTGTTTTAATTAGATGTCATTGTTTTTGTTATTAGTGAACGCCATAACATCTGTACTAAATTGTAATTTCCTTTTCATAAAAGCTGGCTGTAATTAAATCAAAAAAAACATTTGCTGGGAGAAGAAGAAAAAAAGAAGAGAGAGAGAGAGAGAGAGAGAGAGAGAGAGAGAGAGAGAGAGAGAGAGAGAGAGAGAGAGAGAGAGAGAGAAGAGAGCATTTTGGGTATGAAATGAAAAGTCCATTGATGTGGGGCGAAATGTCCTGGGCCGAAACGTCCATGTACCAGGTGGGGCGAAATGTCCATTGAAGTGGGGCGAAACGTCCATTGAAGTGGGGCGAAATGTCCTGGGCCGAAACGTCCATGGGGCGAAACGTCCAGGTACGTCGAGCCGTTCAAATATGCGTTTAAGGTAACAAAATCCCGTTAGTGCGCGTAATTATTGTGCTGTTATATATTAAAAAAATAACGTACTCCTGTTTATTTTGCATCGGCAGGCTAGTAGTGATATATCCTTTAAACTTCTCGTTCAACTTTAAATAGTTTGTTTTATTATTAAATAACAAAATTACGAACACTGTAAAAAAAGAAGATTTAAACTAAATGATGGGCATAGTAAAGGTGAGCTTTCAAAACCCGTCCGAATTCTACGCATTAGCTATGATGTTGATCTCATTAGCGACTGCATTTCCTGAGTAGGCGTCAGTACGTGATGTCTTTTATCGAGTTCAAGTAACATTCGTCAATGGTAAGCAAATCTCTATGAAAATCATATTAAATTGTTCAATTAGAGAGATGATACTATAACCCTCTGCCTTACTGGCGGTCGGCACCAATTCAGTTGATTTCGGGTTATAGAGGTCCGTGCCATATAGTCATCTCAGGGTGATTAGGTTGGAACCCTTTTATATATAAAACTGCAAACATAATGACTTTATTTAAAGAGGGTAACACAATTAGCTAAGAACTAATCTACCTTGAGGCCCTCAAGGAATTTATTTAATTCCACAGCATCTCAGAAGCCACTGGATATATTGGGTTTGGAAGATGGAAATAGAGTGGGCATTTCTAATCTCAACTGGAATACTATTCCAGAGCAAAGTTCCAGAGTATTGGAAACTTTTCTTAAATAATTCCTTATTTGGTTTGGGAATTTTATACTGTTTTGTAGATATTGATCGCAGGTTGGGTGTATTACCAGGTAGCCTATACTGGAATAGGGATTGTAAATATTCAGGAGCACTATTATTGGATATCCTGTACATTAATTTGGCTTTTCTTAAACATCTTCGGTCTTTAATAGGTAATATTTTTAACTTACCAGCTAAATTTTCCTTGCTTTCTTTCTGGTTTGATATTAGCCTTAATGCTCTTTTCTGAATTTTTTCCAACTTTGATATGCTTTTATCATTTGAATTTCCCCATACTGTATTACAGTAGTCAACATACGGTTGTATGTAACTGTTATAAAATTATTTTCTGTGCCTTTCAGGGAGAAAATGTCTTATCCTACTGAGAAGCCATAAACTTGAATTGACCTTTTTTCTGATATGCTTGATATGATCAGTCCATGATAGATTATTATCTACCAAAACACCAAGTAGTCTGTCGTGACAGACCATTTGCAAATGTTTATCCTTCCATGTTAGACATAGTTCATTGCTATCAAGATTTTTCCTTTTTTTCCTTGTTGAGATAAGTAATAATTTAGTTTTACCAGTATTAACTACCATGCCATTGCATGTGCACCAGTTTTCCAGCTTGTTTAATGCATTCTGTAAAGAGATTTCGAGTTCATGCTTTGTGTTTTGGATGTCTGATAATGTTGTGTCATCTGCATAGAGATATGTAGATGATATCGAGTCTCTTAGTAAAAGTGGTAGGTCGTTCATAAATAAAATAAATAGTAATGGACCTAGAATTGAGCCTTGTGGCACTCCATATCTAACTGTTTCAGGTTCGGACAGAACGTTATTTATATAAACATGTTGTGTTCTCTCACTTAAGTATGAAGTAAACCATCTAACTGTTTTTTCATCGCATTGGTAGATTTTTAGTTTCTTCAAAAGGATTTCATGATCCACCATGTCAAACGCTTTCCTGAAATCTACAAATACAGATCCTATTATTTTACCTTGGTCAAGTGCTTGAAGCCATTTATCAGTTAGGGAGATCAAGGCAGTCTCACATGAATGTTTCTGTCTAAAGACTGATTGATTAGGGTCTAACAGCAAGTGTTTGGTTAAATATGACATGAATGAGTCATGGACATGTTTTTCAATCAATTTTGACAAGGTTGGTAGTATTGAGATTGGTCGGTAGTTATCAGCATCATTCTTAGATCCAGATTTGTAAATAGGAGTTACTTTTGCAGTTTTCCATATTTTGGGGACAGATGAGGTTGCAATACTTAAATTGATTATGAATGTTATGCTATCTAAAATAGCAGAGGCAGAAGATTTAATGAGTCTTGGACCAATCTGATCAAGTCCTGTAGCTTTCTTGGTATCAAGTTCACTGAGACATTTTTTAACAAAGTTTTTTGATACTGGTGGTATAGAGAAACATACTTCCTTAGAGATTTTGCTGCTGCAGAACTTTTTCAGTTCACTAAAGTTGTTTTCTATCACTGGTTCTTTTAACTTTGTGGAGATACTGGTGAAAAAATCATTGAAAACATTTGCAATGTCAGTTTCATCAGTGACTATGGTGTCATTTACCAGAAGTGAGTTAATTTTACTTGTCTGATTGTTGTGTGTTCTTCCAGTGAGTTCATTGAAGACTTTCCAAATGGAGATTGTGTTGCTCTTTTTGTTTTCAAGCAATGACTGATAATACAACTTTTTAGCTATTTTAATCATACTTGATATTTTATTTCTCCATACTTAATATTTTGCATGGTTTCCCCTAGCCTTGAATCGGTCTCGTGTTTTCATAGCATCTAGTATTTCAGTAGTAAGCCAATTAGGTTGGATTTCATTCTTTACTCGATGTACTTTCAGTGGTGCATGCTTAGAGACTACATCCATAAATAAGTCAGTCCACACTCTCAGAGCTTCATCTATATCATCCAAATTTTGGATCATATTCCATGGAACTTTATATAGGTCATCAAGAAACTGTTCTTCACTAAAATGTTTGAACGATCTGTAAGTGATCGTTTTGTGTGTGTTTTTCTTATCTCTCTGGCATTTAACCTTTCTTGTCAAAAAAGTAGGATAGTGGTCACTAAGACCAACATTTGGTACATTAACACAAGCCACATTGTCTGGTAGGTTGGTATAAATGTGATCAATAAGAGTGCTTGATTTTTCAGTTACCCTTGTGGGCTCATTTACCATCTGGACTAGGCCTAATGATTCAATAAATTCCATCCAGTTGTCCCTTATTTGAGTGTTGAGAAGGTCCTTATTTATATCACCAAGTATATATGTTTCTTTCTCCTGTGCAAGAACATTTTCCATTTGTTTAAAAAAAATCATCATTTCATATTGCTTTGGAGGAAGGTGGCCTATAAATGAAACCAATTAGGAATGATTTAGCATTATTTTGAGAAATTTCCACCCAGACACTCTCAATTTCATGTGACTCCAAGTCAAGTCGCCTTTCTGCATTTACATCTTCTCTAATGTATACAACAAGACCTCCCCCTGCTGTCTCTCTGTCCCTACGTAATGGTTTATTGTAGCCTTGACAGTGAAATAGATTATCATTGTGGTTAGCATTTAATTTAGTTTCAGTGAGTCCTAAAATATGTATATTATTTTCTTTAGAAAACAACATTAACTTAATCTGGTCTATTTTTCCCAATATACCTTGTATATTTAAGTGACCTATGTTAAAACCTTTTGAATTTAGTTTCATATCGATTATATGTATGTTATCATGCAGTGGGGCACACAATGAGATTGTCTCCATACTACTTTTATCATTCTGACATCCTATTTCTGTATTTAAATGCTCATATATATTAGCATTTTCAAAGTCACATGCATACCCTGAAAATCTGTTAGTTTTTGTATTGACAATAGTGTGCAGTGAATAGTTTGAGACAAGAGTGTCACTTGGTACATTTAGATTTGTTTTTGTAAATGAAGCATTGGCATTCTCCTCTTTGCCAGCTTCCTAGTATGTATAATACAATGCTGTACAGAGACTTTGTTTGTGTCCATATTTATGGCATCTGAAGCACTCAATCTGTTTGCCATGACGGCATACTTGTGTCATGTGCCCAGTTTCTCCACAGTAGAGACAGTACTCTTCATTATAGTGTCTGAAAATGGGGGCAAACATGTTAATGTTTCTCAGTAGTTGAGAGATTCCTTTACTGCTTAGATGAATTTTGTCTCTGTCGTAGAGTCTTAGGTTGACGTCCTGGTTCTGGAAACACTCTTTGCAGGATGTGCGAGTGATGAGGAACGCTGACGTTGGCAGCGACCATTTTCTTCTGGTGGCCAAGGTGACTTTGAAGCTTAGGAAAGTTAGGATAGGGGTCTCCAGGAATAAACGCTTTGATGTGGTCAAGCTAAAGAATCCAAAAGTGAAGGATGAATTCAGGCTGGCTTTAAGGAATAGGTTTAGTGCTCTAGGAGATGAGACAGCGCTGACCATCGACAATTTTAACAGAGCAATGAAGGAAGCAGGAGAAGAAGTTTTAGGTTACAGGAATAATAGGAAGACAGAGTGGATATCAGAAGAGACATGGACTCGCATAGAAGAGAGAAGACAGATTAAGAAGAGACTTTTGGATTCAAAATCACCAAGACTGAAAGAGAGAATTTTGCAGGAGTATAGAGGAAAAGACAAGGAGGTGAAGAAATCAGCAAGGAGAGACAGGAGAGAATTCGCAGAGAGGCTAGCAAAGGAGGCAGAGGTTGCAGCAGGGCAGAAAGACATGAAAACGGTGTATCAGAACACAAGGAAACTGAAGGGCGACTATAGCCAGCACCACGATCTTCCAGTGAGAGATGAAGTTGGAAACTATGTCACAGTGGAGGAGGAGAAGATGGAAAGATGAAAGCAACATTTCGAGTATATACTGAATCGCCCAGACCCACCAGTACTCGCTGACATTCCTGAAGCAGAGGAGGACCTTGACATAAATTGCAACGACATCACTGTTGAGGAGGTCAAACAGGCCATTCACAAGCTGAAGAATGGGAAGGCACCTGGCGATGATGGAGTGTGTCCCGAGATGCTGAAGGCAGAAGACACAGAGACGCCGAAGCTTCTTTGCCAGATTCTCCAAAAGATATGGGATAGTGAGAAAGCACCAAATGACTGGAAAACCGGAATCATAGTTAAACTTCCCAAGAAAGGAGATCTGGTAAACTGCAACAACTGGCGAGGAATCACATTGCTATCCCTCTCCAGTAAGATCTTTAGCCGCATCATTCTTCAACGCATCACAACAGCTGTGGACGGCATCCTACGCCAGGAACAAGCAGGCTTCAGGAAAGGCAAATCTTGCATCGACCACATCTTCACACTGAGGCAGATACTTGAGCAGTCTCATGAATGGAATGGATCCCTTTATGTGGTCTTTGTGGACTTTGAGAAGACCTTCGACAGCCTGCACCGAGACTCTATGTGGAGGATCCTACGACATTATGGCATCCCCAAGAAAACTGTCAATGTCATCAGGTCCCTGTACGAGAACTCTGAGTGCAGAGTAGTCCACAACAACCAACTCACTGAACCATTCAAGGTGGAAACCGGAGTGAAGCAAGGATGCATTCTCTCTCCAATTCTCTTCTCACTGGCCATTGACTGGATCATGCGCCGCACCACAGAGGGCAAGAGGCATGGAATACAATGGACGTTGACCTCAATGCTGGATGACCTGGACTATGCCGACGACATCGGGTTGCTGGCAAGCAGACACCAGGATATTCAACAGAAGACACAACAGTTGGTACAGACAGCAAATACCATAGGTCTTCGAGTCAACATAGGGAAGACAAAGGTCTTGAGGAAGAATACTAGAGTGGGCAACCCAATCACCATCAACGACCAGCCCCTGCAAGAACTAGACGATTTCACTTACCTGGGTAGTAAGGTCGCCACGGATGGAGATAGCACAAGGGAGGTCATCACAAGAATTGGCAAGGCCAACCAGACCTTCACAATGCTGAAGCCCATAGGGAGGACAAGAAACCTCAGCGTCCACACGAAGATCCGTATCTTCAAGAGCAACGTGTTGAGTGTCCTTTTGTACGGCTCAGAGTGTTGGAAATCCACTGCGAACATAGAACACAAGCTCGAAGTGTTTCAAACCAAATGCCTGCGACGCATCATGAGGATCTTTTGGCCAAACACGATCTCAAATGAGGAACTGCGGCACAGAGCAGGTGCAAGCACCATCTCTGAGATAATTTCAACTCGGCGATGGAGATGGCTTGGCCATGTCTGCAGAATGCCCCCTGACTCACTACCAAGGGTGGCAATGGGATGGAACCCACAGGGGATAAGGAATCGTGGCAGACCCAAAGAGACCTGGCGACGAACAGTGGAGAGAGACCTTAAGACCAGAGGCCTCACCTATCAGACCGCCCCAGCAATAGCTGCCGACAGACGGAAATGGTGCTCTCTTGCTGTTGCCTCAAGCACCAGACGGCGCAGAGAGGATTGATTGATTGATTGATCCACACGAGGAGGTAGACCTGATATCATTATTTTACATGTATCTGGACTGCAATACCTAGCAGCATAGAGTAGACTTTCAAAATCTGTTCTGATTTGATTTAGTGACCTTCCCTCACTGGCATCATTTCCACCTACTAAAATAATAATATGGTTATATTTGGTAAGGTCAGAATTCATTATTTTGTCTGTGATGTTGTTGATTTTTGCACCTCTTAGAGTCTGGACATCTGTTTTAAAAATTCTCCTTGGAATTATAGTTTTCAGTATTGAGGAGCCAATTATTAGAGTTCTTTCTTTCTTGGCTTGTGATTTCATCTGTTGGACTCTGGGTTTGTTTATATCAGACACATCTCTTGATGAAGGGGTGCTGAAATTGATGTTGCAGTTGTGTGAACTGATCGAGCTGATGTTGATGTTGACACATTTGTCTGAGTACTTGGAAATGCAGTTGTTGGTGCAGGTAGCAGACTTGTCTTAGCTGCGGGCCATGGGTGGACACTTTTTGTTGTTACAGGTGTGACGTGTGACTTGGAGGAGGATACTATTTTTTGCAATGCAGGTTTATTTGGTGTATCAGTTTTAAAATACATGTTACATTTTCTCTTGGTTGGTATTGGGATTGTCTGCGTCTGAGCATCTGACATTGTTGTTATTTGTGAGTCAGTCTTAATTGCTATTTCACATGAGTTTACTTGCTCATCAATCCTTCCCTGTGCTGACTTAATAGCATGTAACTGCAGTTTTAATTCTTCAATTTGGGCCTCCAAGTTCCTAATTGTTGTTTGATGTCCACACATGGAGAAATCATTAAGGTTTAAGCCATCACTGCTGTGGTCATGATTTATGGAGCATGTAATTTCCTGACACTCCCCAGGGGTGTTAATTGTATTGCCTGAGTCATCTAGGTCAAAGACTTTAGGAGTTGCTTCATGTTTGGTACTACATCTAATTACTGGTGTAGATAATGTACTAATTGGGCTGTCATTGATTGACAGGCATAACCTTTCCTTAGTGTTATGGATATGGGTGGAGGAGATGGGCTGAGTGGTAATCTGTTTTACATATGTTTCTTCCTTCAGGTCATGGCAGGCAGTGAAAAAATATTGAAGCCAAATCAATTGGCCTTTTCCCTGAATATGGAGTCTACTAGTGGCACTGTAATATGTTATAGTTACATGCAGATTTTTCTCCTCATCATGTAATTGGAAAATTTGACCATTTTGCTTGATGTTACCATGTTTGATCTCTAGATTTTTAAGCAGAAAGGTATGGACAGCACTTATCATGTGAGGGGAAACTGTAATTGTAACACTTTGAAGATTATATACAACATGCAGAAATTCTGGCTGTTGTTGGCCTGGTACATGTACATTGTTGTGGGTCATATTGAGTTCTGGTTCATCATTTTCATGGTCCTGTGGATTATTTGTAGATTCCAGATTTTCTGTGGCATTATTACTCATCTGAGAAGGTAAGTTGAGGTCATGAGAGCTGAATCCTGAGAAGGAGTTAGATGAATCTGAGCTCAGGAGAAAGTTAGAAATCCAGTTTAAGGTTTTGTTTAGTGCAGCCATTTTGAACAAAGTCCTTTGTTTGATCCTCTTGATTTATGTCTTTGTTCCATCAAAGTTCACACAGTTTAGTTGAATAGAAGAGGCACAGAATGTTGCTAATACACTCTTGCATATGTTATATCACATTTAAGTTTGCTTGTACAAAATTTAAAGGCAGCATTTTGGTAGCCATGTTGGATAACCTTAAAATCCTTTGTTTTGAACAGGTTTCCAAATTCACTTGAATAAATGAAAAATGTGCACATTGAATCTCACTTACTTTAACATACAATTGTCATAAATCCACAGTATGAAGTATGGCAATAGGTATTAGCATATTTAACACCAGTTTTTTTACACCTAGTTCACTGAATTGAGTGGAGCTGTGTTTGAAACATCCAGACATGGCAGCCATTTTACATTCAATGAATCACGTCATTCTTACACCCGCTCTATTTTTTTCTTCAAACTAAAATGCATTCAGTGATTTGAAGAGCATAGCAAAAAGGGACAGACAACATTTCTTTTTCGTAAAGTACAGAAGCGGAGTTGATCAAATGGAAAAGTTGAAAAGTTGCACATTTTATGGATTTAATAAGTTATGAAGTTGAAGATAAACAACAATAAATAAAGCAGTAACAACCATGAGGCGACATCTCAGAATTTGTGTCTATGATTCTTGGAGCGACTTCTCCAGGCGCAGTGGGGCGACTTCTCCGACCACCATTGGGCGACTTCTCCTGACATCTAGGATGAGTTCTCCCAGGGCTAGTTCTCCATAATTCATAAACAGTACATGTATGACAGGTCAATTGAAAGCAACGATACAAGCCCATGTGGTGTAGCCGTGGCAGTTCTGCTACAGTATACATTGTTTAGTTTATAAGTAAATAAATGAGGTAAGTACAGTGTATAATTAGGTAATTGTTATAAAGTTGTTTTTAAATAAAATTGAAGCTATTTGATCAATATGAGTGATTTTACATGGCTGATCGGATCAATGTCAGTTAGCATGCGTTTGCTGTTTATGTTTGAGCTGCTTGAAGCGTTTTTGAAACTTTTGGTGCTGTGTGTTCTTGGAGTTCCTTCTGGTGTTCTTGGAGCGTCTTCGAGTGTCTTAGAATGTTTAGTGAGACCGTATTATTAAACTTGGGCCTCAACCACGTTGAGGCTACGACATCGTTATATGTCTTTTCCACTTAATGGACGGAGCCTCTGCCTAACTGTAAATGTGTCAGGAAATTTATTATCCGTCTTATAATATAAATGGATGTATAGAGAGACATACAGTACATCTTTAGTATAACGAAAATCACTAAAGAAGTGTTGTAATACAATTTGACCTTAAAAAGTAACTTAACGAAAACCAGTCGTTTCACTTTTTCGAGAAGGACCACCGCAATTTGGAATTCCAAACTGTGTTTTAATTTCTCAAGAAAAAGCAGTTTCTAACCTGTCGCCTGAGCGCTGATTGCAATTTTTGGAGGAAAAGAGACGTAATAGCTCGAGGATCATATTGGGTATCCACGAAAAATGGATTCACAGCCAGGTAAATGAAGAAATTATGTTTTTGTTTCACTCTCTATTTGTCTATTATTAATTTAAAAAAAACAAATAAATCCTTGGTTTGTCATAGCTCCCACATCATACCAAAAGTAGCAGCGCACAGGTGCTTAAAGTTTTATAGTACTGTACTTTTGATTTGCTTCCATAATCAAAGTTTCAAACGGATGAAAATACGGAAATTGGCCATGGTGCTTCTTTGTAGGTTTCCATGTGCATGAGTCACATGGCTATTGTGTTATGTGGGTGAAAAAAAAGACGAAGTCATGATAATGACTGGTCCTCGGTCATGCTAGAGCTTGACATTAGTGTTAATATTTGTATTTCCTTTATCTAATACACAATAAGTAGTATATGCACAGGTTACGATCTATTTCTCCCTCTCCACCCCACCCCCAAACCCCACCCACCCCGACGAATTGTATTTGTCATTTCGGTACAGTTTTCTAAAATCACTATAGTACTGCTACATGCATGTAATAATTGAGATGTTATGTAGGTGTTGGTGTAGTTTACAAGGAGACTGGTCCTACGCTGTAAGAAACCTCACTTGATAGTTATGATGTTAGTATAAATATCACAAGAGTTAGCTTATATTGTAAGATTAGGAAGACAGTTATTTTAGATTTATGATCAGTGATAATAGCGTGGAGCTTAATCTTTGTGATAGCATTTCATACATCAAAGGTAACATTGTGTATTTTACCTATAAACTAGCATGTAATACATTTACTGCTGCATAAGCTTAACTCTTTTGGCCCAAACATTTTTGTTCGTGTGTGTTTCAAGCATTGGTCAAAACTTTGCAGGATGACTTTTCAGTTTAGTCAGTCCCAGAGAAAAACAAAAGAGAGGTTTTAACATAAAAATATGGCATTTCAACTTTAACTTCATATAGGATCTGCAGATTCAAGCTCTTTGCACAGTCCAGCATGGGAGATTAAAAGAAAAAGTCACCAAAATAAAATGTTGTAGGTTAATAGTAGGAAAGACCTCGGACTAGGAATGGATGGGTACCCGACCTGGACACAAAGACTCATGTGAGTATTTCACTACCCAGCCCAGCCAGATTTTAAGACCTTTCTGGGTTGTAGGTTGGGCCCCCAACCCAGCAGTATTAAAATACTGATTGCAGGTCATAACAATTACTTTCCCATAGCCTTTGCACCTCAATCCAGTCACACAACTGACAAATCAATATATTAATTGAAATCTAGCTTGTTCTGGGGGAGATATTTTCCATTAATAATAGATCCACACAGTAACTCATTTTTATATATTAAAATCATTTCATATATTTAGATTCTAAATCACATGTATATGTTGTTTTTTTTGTTAGGGAGAACTGCTAGCCCAAACAATTCCAGCTATGGGCATAAGCCTAAAGGGTAGAACTAAGACCGCAAACGCAACTATGATGTGGGCGCCAATGATGGTTGACAGAATGCCTGCCACACCATTACTGTGTACCCATGGTGACTCAGCCATCATAGTAGTGTCAATGTTGTTTAGCCTATGCTCATTGGGCTTGTTCAGTATCTTGAGGTTTTTTTCCTGGTTTAAATGAGTTTTAGGTACAGTGACAGTGCAATTCCTCTATGAGGAGTGTGAAAGTTTAATCGGTCTGGATAGGTAGAGGGAAAGGAGGGCTAGCTGTCACATTGCCACATATAGAACCTCTAACATGTAGCCATGGCATGCAGGCAAGAAAGTGATGTGGTGAAAGAAAATTTCAGTTTCCATAATATTCTTTTTAAAATTGGAAATTTGAGTCTGTAATCACCAGCATATTTACCAAGAGTCACAACCTGCACGTCGTTTGTTTACATTGTTTGTGTGTATTTTTATTCTCCCTGGTCACCATAATGCAACAAAACATATCTTTTCAAAATTCACACATTTTTGTTGTCAGTTGAGCTGTGTGATTGTGGACATCATATACTGGTACCTTGAAAGGAAAGGGTTATTGCCAGTGAAGGACTTCTCAAATAACTTCACCAAATAGCACAGTGCCATTGCTGCTTCAATTATGCCTGTGACCAACCGAGGGCAGTAACAGTTTGCTTTTGTTACTGCCAAAGCAAAACTGCAATTATCTCTAGCTGACTGCAGGTTGGAAGAGGATATCATTACCCTTGGCTGGCACAGATCAACTTCCATGAGGGCTTTGTATTTTATAGTACATACCTGTATGACAGGTAAATTGTAAGCAATGATACGAGCGCCTGTGGTGGGGAGTAGGTACTGGTCTGTTTAATGACTGAATACTTGTTTTATAATTGCGTTTTGAATAATTGTCAATAAAACACTTTTTCTGATGAAGTTGTTCGTTCTTCTGTATAAAGTACATTTATTTTCAAAATGTCCAACATCTGAAAGTTTGATAACATGATTCTATCTGGTTTCAACAACCAACATGATATGCGAAATACTCGTGTATTACATTACGTCTTTTTGTTTTGTTGATTAATCTGGTTTCAACAACCAACATGGTATGCGAAATACTCGTGTATTACATCACGTCTTTTTGTTTTGTTGATTAATCTGGTTCTTGGAGTGGTGTATAATAGTATTTTGTGAAAGAAGGGGTTTACGAAGCAGGGAACCATATTAATTGTTTATCCTACCAAACAAGATTTGATTTTTTAAACGCAATATTTCTTGAGAAAATCATCTATGCCAAAACTCAATTTTGGAATTGTTCCATACGTAAAATATTGATGCTGTGATTTAATCCAAGTAACATTGAAGCTTTTTATTATCCTTGAGAATATCTCAACATGTGAATTCAGGAATTTTCTGAAACTCATTTTCCTCAACAATAGTCTGTATTTATGAAACAAAGCTCTTTATTTTATGAAGTACTGATTTGGCTTGGTTGCCTTGCTATTTTTAATCACAGTTATGATTGAGTGGTTAATTTAAGGTAGTTTAGAGTACCTACACAGTAACATTTATAATAGTGTTCAATTGATCAACTGAAATGAGTTACCCAACATATAATTTTATTAAAGTACTGCCTTCACTAGGTGTGACATTTTCATTGATCATAATTTCCTTGAATTTTTTTAATTACAGTGTAGTAAAAATGTTGTTTGGAATTTGGAAAGAAAACATAACAGATTTTATGACTTCTTTTTAAAGTTTATATTTCATAATGTTAATTAAAATTTCCAGGTCCTATCTACCTTTTACGATGATAAAACAAGTGATATATCAGTTTCTGTTACCAATTTTGATTGCGATTTTCTTGAAGTTCAACAAAAAAGCATAAGTATTTTGATATTTTAAAAATGGGAACCATGCTTTAGTCCGCATTATAAGTGGGTTCGCAAGTTATCAGGATGTGAGTTATCGAGGGAGTGGTTTATATGGTACATGTGTTGTTTATATAAACTGCACATTTTTACAATGTTTCAACGTTGTCATAATGCATGTATGGATCGGTATACCAGGGTATAAGGATGAATATGTCTATGGCCTCTTACAGCATGAGAATGCATTGGGCTTATTTACATCCCCAAGTTTGCATGGTCGAGGTGGATGGGTGTGTGGGGACTTTGTTGTTGTAGATATGCAGTACAATTCAACTTTGTTCCTCTTGTCTATTTTGGATAAATTGTCAAAAAAGATGTATCTCGGAATTGATTTCATAATTTGTTTTCCTACAACACTGTTTGGGGAATTTTATCAAAGTTTTGTAGAATAAACATGTATTTGGTAGAGATGTGCAATAATGTCTTATTTTTTCTTCTAGTCCATTTTTTTCTAGTGGAGCAAGAGTAATTTTTTTTTGAAAACTTGTTGAAGAATTTCTGAATAGGGGTAATTTTAGAATCTAGCTTTATCATTGCTTCTGCTTTCACACTGCTTGAATTTTATTTAAGCCTTTTTTACAAAATGCAAGGTTGGTGTATATGATCAGTATTGTTAAATTTTCTTTCTGGGCCATGGATTCCTTGTTAAAAATATTGTATTACAAAAACGTGAAAATTTTGAGAATATCGCTTGTTATTATTTGTGCAGTTTACTCCTGGTCATTCAGAGATGTGAAGTAAATAATCTAATCATTCATTGATCAAAAGATCACAAAATTAGAAGAATGTATGTTCAAAGAAAAATTTGTTAAATAAAGCATGCCCAGAGTGAGGTGATTTGCAGTGACATCATTTGTATGCACATTTGGTAAGACTTGTACAATTAACATAAAATACCGGTAGAAAGCTTAAGGTCTCAGCCAAAAAGCCATTTTTATATATCTGATTACTTATTATTTAATATTTGCTATTATTGTAGTTTGCCTTTATTTGTAGATACTGTTGGCCATGAAGAAACTGATGCCAAGGGTAACCCTGAAAACCAAAATTACAGGTACTGAGAATGTTTCACAGGATTTAGAAGTCCATGAATTGTATTTGAGATAACTCTTCAACTTGTATGTATACTTGCAGACTCAAGTTTTGATATTTAATAATGAAAACATGGACTCACATTCTGGTTTATTGGACAATGTCATCAGATGTCTCATGACAAACAAAAAGTCACCTCTCTTGACATTCCCAAGCTAAATGGCAGATGGTTTTATTTATATAAAAAAATTAAAAAGATAAAATCATAGAGTTCATTGTATAGTATTACCATATCTAGATCAAATATATTTTTAAAAATTGTAAGGTTCAGGATTTGGAGACTCCACGTTCAGCAAGCTCGGAGTACATAGTACTACAATGGATGCAACTGGGTCTTTTTTACAGACTATAAATTGCCATCCCTTTTAGACACACTGCACCTCTAAAATGATTTATGAAATAATTATACAAATTTACAATAAATTCTCTGATTATAAATTCATGTTTGATAGAAAAGCAGTTTCATAAGCCCATCATAAGTGAACTAAAATTTTAGACATGAAGAAATAACTCTTTAGTTAACAGTATACATGTAATTTCTTAAATTTGGTAAAATATTACCAGGGTGCACATTGGGTTACCCCACATTCACAAAACTCCTCCTCTTCAATACACATTCAAGTTGTAATATTGTTTTTATGCATTAAATTAAAGTACGTGCGTCTTGGATTTCAGATTGCCAAATGAGCACTGGATATATGGACATAGTCCAAGGGATTAAATGTTCACTATGTACAGTGGATGTCCATTCAATATAATTGAACTCCACCACAAATTTTATTGCAGTGTTTTGGGCTTTTATGGTACCTCTCATTGATTTTTATTGCATTCGTCCCCACAAGTCATCACAGAAAACAAGTAAAACGACTAAAGTGCTGTAAATATGACCACAGCAAGTATAAATTTCATACCTTTATCCATGCGAAATACAATATGGAACAGTCCACAATGACTTTTTATTTCTCCATGCAATGTCGTAGAGGTGCAGAGTCTAGAGAGTGTGGAGATTATTAGGAAGAAGTCCCTCTACCATCTTGCCTCATGTCCTGATGGAGTTGCAGTGTTCTTTTGCTGAGAAATATCTAAGCCCTGCATGCTACACTTTATCTCAGAGTCACATGGGATTGGATGTGGTGTCAATAAAGTGGACCTAATTTACTTTTTATGATGCCCCTATCAAGCATGCACAAGATATATAGAGAGAGAGAGAGAGAGAGAGAGAGAGAGAGAGAGAGAGAGAGAGAATTATTATCTATCTTATTGCCCTTGTCAATCAGCACAAGGCTGGTGACTACAAAAAAACTCACAATCTCAGACTCAAATTCAGCATGTCTGGACTACAGTTATACACCAGTGGTAATTCTTTAACAGCACCAATCAACTGTGTGATCACAAGCATGTGCTTATTATTGACTTTGAATCAATCTATTTCATTGCTGAAATCAACGACATGAACAGTACTCAAATCAGTCAGATTGGGATCTCCTGCATTCTAAGGGAGGTGCCTGTCATGCTTGTCAAATAAATCTAATTTACATGAGAAAAGTTCAATTGCGATGATGAAATGCATTTTTTTCTTCTTTGGGATGCTGACCTGCCATAACAATATGTTGTACTAAAAATATGATCTTTACTCCCAAAACCCCAGACATGGATGTGTTTTGAAAAATTTGATCCTGAAAAACAGAACATAAAAAACCACTTCAGTATATGCTCATTACATGTAACATGTATAAATGGTAAAGAGTCATGGTTGGAGAATTCATACTTCATATAAGATTTGAAAAGAGCCAGTACATTACTGCAACACTCTGGGATTGTCCAAGAGTAGATGCAGCAGTTTTTCTGGGGAAACAAGTTCATCAGGCAGTAGAAAGAGTTCTTTGTCCCCTTTTCTATGCTTTGGCCACTGGCTTCTGCCTCCAGCAATTTGATAAATTTTATCACCTTGGCCTAATAAGATCCTCCTTTATTGCAGACTGTGGCATCATAAGTGGGTATTATGGCTGGGGCATTGGTTTGCATCCTGGTCAAAAGATTCCTGTCAAATCTCACACTGGAAGAAAAAGACTCATAATATTTGGGATTATTCCACTCCTAAATCCTGATTTTATTACATCTCCCCATTTTTGCAGAGAATTCCCAATTTATCCATTATGTCTGTCAATTTTATTTCACCTAAAAAAAATGAAACATAGTTAATCTTATGCAATCCACAGATGCCATTTGTGTTTTATCACCTGTGACAAAATAATTATTATACTATAATATTACATTTAAACATTATTCACGTAAATTTTTGATTTTTAAAAAAAACATACAACAATACTAAAATCTGAAAATAAACCAGAACAAAAACTAAGGCACAACAATAAAATTGTCAGCAATTAGTTTCAATCCCAAGAAAGATCATTGTGGATGCTGTAGTATCACCATTCCCACCAAAGAATGTTACATGTGTGAACACCTGGCATTACTGTACCATATATACAAATGGTAATTGCCTTCATTAAATTGAAAGAAGGAATGAAGAAGCACACCATGCAGTTTAAATGCCCTCAAATATCTAATTCAGAATAAATATATTATATAGTAATTAATGTTCAATGCCTTTTTAGTTGAGATTAATGAGATAAAGTGAGATATAAAATGTGGACAAATATTTGTTACATATACGGGAGCTTGAGACTGCATATTTAGGCACTGCTAGTTACAACAAAATAAGGCATTATTTATTTGCCAACCAATCGCTGCTGCTTTAACTGCGTGATTGTGATTTACACGAGGTTGATGTTTTTTTAAGCACATTTGAGCGAATTTGAGATTCGCGTAATTTGAGATGATTTTCTCTGTAAAATTTCAGTATGTTAAAATTAGGGGATGCTTCTGCAAAGTTAAAAAAAAAAAATAATAAATGTTTTCATAAATAGCCTAGGAAAAGGAACTTAAAAGATAGGAAGTATGAAAAAAAACCCACACAATTATGAATTTTAAACAATGGAACATATTTACATGTAATTAAAAAATGAAAGCTGTGTTCTACATGTACTTTTTCTAAGGTTCAAATCATGTCTTATCATTGTGGTACTCTGAACAGCTTCATAACTTTTCACTACTTCAAGTTTAACCTTGGTCTTGCTCTTCTTTTAGATGCCATCACTAATAACGTTAAAAGTTAATTTAGTTGGTGTTATTAATATTTAAATCTTGAAGCTTGATAATTGGATGCATCTGTTACTACTACTCGATTAAAAACTAAGAGGATTACTGTGACTGGTATTTTATGTTTTCCAACCGTGTTAAAGTATTGAAGCTTGAGATATCAGTTAATTTCCTTAATTAAATAATTGATTAAATATTTAGTTTTTTAAGTTTGAGCACAGGTGAAAGTTTCATCCCACAACTTGAAGACGACAAATATTTATAATAAAACTCCTATTAAATAAAGGTTTAGAAAGTTTGTAATTTTAGACTTTGACTCTCTTCACAGTTCCAGCTCGTACATCGTTGATAGGCCATTGATGACTCAGGAAGATTTTGAGTCTGATGTATACAACATGGACCATGAGAAGAGGGGCATGGCGATCATAATCAACAATAAAACGTTTGACCCACAATTAAAACTGCCTGTAAGATCAGGAACAGATGCAGATGGCATGGCTTTACATTCTACTTTCTATGCAATGGGATTTGAAGTCCAAGTCCATAATAATAAGACAGTTCAAGAAATGGGGCAAATTTTATACAAAGGTAATATAACTTTGAAGAAAAAAGGAATCTTGTTTCTTTCTTACACCGCTTTGTTCCCATAGTTGTCACAAATTCATTGGATTTGTGTGAAAGTGTGTGTCATGTCCTTATATTTAGTCTTGATATGCTACTAGACTTATCTTCTAAATTACATGAACAGTGATGTAAGCTAGACATGTTGCAACAAAATATTTACTGTATATGGACAACTGAATGATTTAAGAATTTGTTTTTAGCCATTTATTGAACAAATAAAACCAGCTTACCTTGAAATTCTTAACATGCATCAAAACATCTTTGACAAGTAGACTTTTAAGAGTGATATGAAATTTTATTTTCAGATAAGTATTATTGATTTCCCTGCAGTTAGTAAATAATTTATGATAAACACAGCATGTGGGTGCTAAAGGTATGGTACAACGATCCTACACTTAAAAAAATCCGTTTGGCTATGATTAGAGATAAATGTCTTATCTATCCAAACATACAGGTAAAGAATACCTTTTGTCATATTAAAAATTATCACTTAAATCACACTGAAATGGTAAGTGGATTCAGAACAATCTCTGACACGTTGATTTTGTAAGAGTTGACAAAGTGGTTGACATTACATAAATCTCTCTGAAATGGCAACATGAATCAGAACAATCTTTGACAAGTTGATTTGGTAAGAGTTGACAAAGTGGTTGACATCACATAAATCACACTGAAATGGCAACATGAATCAGAACAATCTTTGACAAGATGATTTGGTAAGAGTTGGCAAAGTGTTTGACATGTTTTGGTAAGAGTTGACAGACTAGTTACAAGAAATGGAATGCTGGTGGACAAGTTGATCTGTGATTTAAACTTTTTATAACACATTAACCCCTGATTCAAACAGCTAGGCAATCCCCGACAGCATACTTGCAGAGATCGCCTCGAGCAATGTTAGCCTTACCAGTGCCTGTATCCCTGAGACTTGCTGAGAATACTTGGCTTGCAGATTTTTTTTTTTCAGAGAGCTATGAGTAATAAATATTATTTTTAGATTTACGTTCCTTTAATTAAGCTAAAGTTTGGCACTGTGACAGCAGTTCGCAATAAAATTACATACAAAAATGGTATAAAAATTTCGAACTACATGCAGAAATAAAACTGACACATAAAGATAAACTGATTTCGTACCAATTTGTTTCTCTTGCCATGAATAATCCATAAAAATCCATGATGAATTCACACTGAATAATTAACACCTATCAACACGTGAAATTCACTCCATTTGATGTATATACAAATTCTACTTGTCATTTCTATTGCAAACTAAACCTCATGTGAATACTTCTTCAGTCTGTCAAGTAAAAGTCTACTTCTAGCGTCTGATTCTCGTAATTTTCTTCATTTTGTAATCTAAATATTTCCACTAATTTTGCCGCTGTCGAAGTAAAAATAATGACTCTTTCTTCAGCAGTGTACACTCTATCTATATAAACTAACATTTTATTGGTTAAACTGCATGCATAATTAGGAAATGGCTTCAAATCAACCAATGGTTTGCGCCGATTTAACTTGTCGTTCGGGATACAGGCATAGAAAAATACTGCCACTCAAACTCGGCGCTCGGGATACAAGCTATGCAAACTCAGCCCCGTTTTATCGAGGCACTCGGGAGAATGAGGGAGGTAAGTGCGATGAGTTATCGAGGTGGCAGGGGTTAATGTGTTAAAGTAACTTTTACAATTTTTCAGTCAAATCGCTAGTGTCTGCAGTGTGGCAGTTTATAGTAATGTTTAGCACTGGGACATCATGCTGCAAACATGCACCATTATGTCCCACCCAGTCACATTATCCTGACACCAGGCTGACCAGCCTAACACTAATTTCTTAATGTTGAATAACAAACGAGTTAGCTGCTACTACCATTTTATTAAATCTTTTGTATGACTCGGCCAGGGTTCAAACCTGCTACCTCCTGCATCTGAGGTGGATGATGTAACCACAAGGGGCTACCATAGCAGTCAGCAAGTTGATTAATAAGATGTGACAGGCTGGTTGACAAGATGATTTGTAAGAGTTGACAGGCTTGCTGACAAGTTGATTTGTATGAGTTGACAGGCTTGTTGACAAGATTTGTAAAAGTTAGCATTCTGGTTGGCAAGTTGATTTGTGAGAGTTGACATGTAGGTTGATAAGTTGGTTTGTAAAAGTTGACAGGCTTGTTGACAAGTTAATTTGTTAGAGTTAGCATGCAGTTTGACAAGTTGGTTTGTCTTGCAGTTTTATGAGTGTGCATAAGTGTGTGAACTATTATATTTCTCAATGAAAGTTTGATTGATTGCATCGTACTTATATTTTACAACAAGTGTAGACATTTTATAATACATCAATGGAACAACAGATAATGTGGTCAGGTGGGTGGAATTAGGTTGTTACTGCAAACAATTCCTTTTGAAGCATTTAGCATTAAAAACTAACATCAACATTATAAATCAACCAAAGCTCTGAAGCTCAAAGTTAGTTTAGGCATGTACAAGTCTACAAGGTACTTTCCCACAGACAGATGAGAAAGAGGGAGTCTCAACCTTGCAGATGTATAAAACGTGCAGAACATAAATCATTACGAACTAAACATGAGAGAGAGAGAGAAAACAACAGAACCATGGAAAAATATCTGTTCTCAGTTTGCCTGGTGTCAGGATTAGGGATGTTAATATTGTTTTTTTCCCAAAACCGATTATCGTTTGTATGAATCTGATTTTAAACCGATTATCGGATTTTGTCCTACATTGAAATTACAAGAAATATATTCTTATAATGCAAGTTAGTGAATGCCTCTTGCGAATAAAATATATTCATTACATACCATAACGTATAGACGTGCATCGTCTTACAGCATGGAGGACGATATTGTGGCTCCACCAAAGCCATCAAATCACTGAAGGAATTGGATTCAACAATGAAATTGGTAGCATGCTTTCAGCGACAAACTTAGCTACAGCAGCAGTAACGTTTTCTTGTTGACTATCAGGACAGTTTCTTTGTGTTCCAATAAATGTTAATCGCGGCTGAACATTTGAAGGAGCCGCAATTCCGGAATGTTTGCTACGCAAATGGGCATGCAATCCAGTAGTAGTGCCACCGCTCCGACTTATTTGTTGTGAACATAGTTTACAGCGAGCCATGCTTGATGAAATTTTTTCAGTTTTCCCATACATCAGATTTATTTATACGACCAGCCATATTTGTAAACTTGAAAAGACACAACCAGCAGAGACCAGTCCTCAACAACAGAGACTGTAGCTATTAACAGTCTATTGTTGTCAATTTCGGACATCAAAGAACTTAGCGACCAGTCGGTCGACTAACTATTTCCATCCTTCAACAATAAATGTATTCATTTACAAACACGCTGCATGGAGCGCTCACAAATTTTAAACAAACACACCTTCTTATCTGCTGGCCATATTGTATTAAAATGTAAACATTAAACAAATGCATAAATGAATTTTTTTCTGTCATTTTTTAAAATTTTCACTACAAAAATGGTAAAAAATATTGAATTCGATTATTGTTTTGTAAAAACAAAAACCGATAATCGTTTTCAAAACCGATAAATGGATTTCCAATTTTCGTTTAACAACCCTAGTCAGGATCCTGTGATGCCCCAGCACTAGACATCACTATAAACTGCCTCACTGCAGACATTGTAGCGATATGACTAAAAAATTGTTAAAGCTATGTTAAAAATCCTAATCACACACACACACACTTCTTGAGGAGTTTCATAGCATTCACAGTGACTATATATTGGTTCCTGGGTCACTGTGCATCACAGAGAACTGAGTGAATATTTAGTGCTGCTTAGTAGCTTAATAGGGGAGTTGGAAGGGTTACGTTCACTGAAACACTTTGATGGTCCTCAGTCTGCAAACATAATAAGACTATGTAGCATTACTGGAACCTCCAGCTCAACACTAGCCTTGGAATGCATGTCACCAAGGTCTGACATATCTTTGATAGTTGCCACACCCTTACAAACTATAGTAAATTTTTGTGAGCTTATTATTCATAGTTTTTCATGACCTTTCTGTCATTGTTGTTGTTGTTATTGTATGGTTTAATGCCATTTTCCAGTACATGATAGGCTGTACATGGTGGAACATATTAATGGTGGAGGAAGAACCCTGGAAAAAGCCCAGAATGGACCACCGACCCACAAGAAGCTACTGGCAAGCTTTTTCACATACATGTTCTCACATTGTATGAATCTGAGACTCAAACCTATGTAGACAGAGGTGAGATGGCAGTGATCTGTAACGGAGAACACTTTAGACCACTTGGCCACTCAGGGGCCCTGACCTTTCTGTTGGCTATTGGCCTTCAAATGAGCAGCTACCACTCAAACCTGATGGCTAAAAATGTAATGTCAGTATGATGGCTATTGTAATTTTGTTGGCCTGTAAATATTGGAAATACTATTCTATGGATCATTATATGTTTCTCCAGTGGTTACCAAGTAGTACTCATGCTGAGCTTTGCCAACCTTTTTGTAAGCCATTTCATCATGATGCTTGTTGAGAAGCATCCTGTAGAAGTAATTTAAATGCAAGGTGTGCTTGCAACTGAACTCAGAACTGCACAGCCCAGAGTTCTTCCATAGATATGTCGTATTGAATAAGTTCCTTGTTGGCTCTTGTATATAATGGACTGAAGTGGAAATTTGAGCTAAAGAATGCTTGGATGTTAACAATTACCCTATTACACTTGGTTAGTATAATTGCATCTGTGTTCTAGACTGCCTTTTCCAGATCACATTATACTAAGGAAACTGATATTTTCTTTATCATTTGAGGAGCTATTCCACCCTCCTCCATTAATTAAACTTTTATATGACATTCCAAGTAATTATAATGACATCAGAACCGCTCAGGTGGCCTAGTGATAGAGCATCCACTGCTGGAATGAGAGGTCGTGGGTTTGATCCCTTGCTGAGTCATACCAAAGACTTACAAAAATGGTACTAACATCTGCCTCACTTGGTGTTCAGCATTATGAGGTTAGTGTTAGGACTGGTTTGCCTGGTGTCAGGATAATATGACTGGGTGGGACATCATGCTACATGTCTGTGGCATGATGCCCCAGTGCTAGACATCTCTATAAACTGCCTAACTGTATCCATCGTAGCGATATGACTGATTTTTTTTAAAAGCTATGTTAAAAATCCTAATCAAACAAACAAATAAAGACATCAGTAAACCCAGAGCCAGTAAACCCACAAGATTTTTGCCAGAAGATCTGTAATGCTAAAAACATTTACGAGTTTTTGCTGTACCTCTACTAAAGGTATAGGCACGAGGTAAACAGATTGGATGGTGTTGACACTATGCTAATATAACAAATGTCTGAATGGAGATTCAAACACTACGTATCACTTGTTTGTGCATTCCAGTAATATTATGATGCAAAGCCAGATTTGAACCGTCGACCATCTTACATTTACAACCTCTGTGTTACCACTAGCATTATGAAAAAGCCAGAATTTCATTTGAAACTGGTTCCAAGCCATATGTATTATACAAAAATACTTTTGCATTTACTGTATCTATCTATAGTATTTGATGTTAACATTTTTAAAAGTTGTCACTGTGTCAGTTTTAAAATTGCATGATTATATCGACCACTGAATGTACAAGAGCTTAATATGTGCATTTTGATGATGTCACCAAATTTGAATAGTCCTCGCATATTTTATCGTTTGTGCATCGACATTGCACATAAATTACAATTTTAGCCATTCCTTGACAATTTGTTTTTAAAAAAATTCCAAAACCCTTGTTAACTTACAGTATCAACCCCTGGCACCTCATTTACGTGTCAGGAGTTACTAGCCTACTTCTGAGCTCTATAGCATCATATTCATTTTGAGATACATTATAGAAAGATAGGCAAATGTAGCTCTATGATGATACCAAATAATCTGGACTTTCTAGTTGCACTACAAAATACAGAGGGAAAAACAAACCCCAATTTTTTTTTTCTCACCCCAAATTTGCCCTCGGTCAGAATCCAATTTTAGTTCTGGGCCTCAGATCTAAGGCTGAATCTGAATTGCACACAGACAGGCGAACCTTTGCAAAGAGAAGGATTAGATGGCATTTAAAATAAAAAGTGGTCTGGATACAAAAATGAGAGACCGTTAAGCAAAACAAAATAACTGCTTTTTTTTACCCTTTTACTCATCTGAAGTGAAATAGCCAATTAAAACAACGTTTCTAAAACAACTACACATTAGGTTAACCTGAGATCTCTTGGAAGTTGATGTATTAGGATGTATTCAGAAATAGCCTCCAAAATATGTTACCTACTCGCATTTCATGCAAAAATGACAAAAACTTCCAGGGGTTAATGAGTTAAGGAATAAATATCATACGTTTTGTAATTTTTTAAAATGAGATAATGTTGACTTCTAATTGGTTATGTCATGTTGATGACATCTGGAACAGTTTTTGGATGTGTTTGTTCATTGTCTCAAAGATGCTTGCATTCATGTTCATTCTATTTTTGTTTTATTGCTTTTAATTCCTTTCATTCTTGAGACCCATTTGTTATAAATGAAGAAACCAGTGCCTCTCTGTTCATAATTGACAAGGAATATATGAAAATTGGCATTGTCAGTCAGTGCTGTAACAATGCCATACTATGCGTGTTGGGCAAGTGTCTCTCATGCCTTATGCATTGCAGTTATTGTATTCTCACCCCTTCATTTTATTTGTTAAAAAACTCAATAACTGGGTATAATTATATCCAATGGTTAATAAAAAATAAATCAAGATTTTTCCCTACCCTATACATGTATGGAACAAATTTAGATGCTCTCATTTTTTATTCTTAACTATACACTGTAGCAGCATGAGGTTGTTATTAATGGATAAAATATTAGCATGGCATTTTTGTGAAGAAAATGATTAAGAAATATTTAGATTATTCTCTTTGAGATGATTCTGGCAAACATTTTATACAAGGTCAGTGACAAATATTAACATAATTAATAAATTTCAATGAAAATAAATATAGGTGAAAGATGTAATCAGTACTTAATGGAAATAAGCAGCTGTACTTACTGGAAGTATTTAGCTTTACTTAATTGACATTTACAGCTATACTTGATGGAAAAATATACAATTATACTTAATGAAAATAATACAACTGTATTTATTGGAAATGTAGAGAACATTTAACACTTTCAAAAAAGAATCAAGGTTTATAGATGCTATCAATGACCGTTTTGCAACAGTACAATTTAGATCTTGTTTAACAAGTTTATAATCAATGTAAAAATGTGCCACAACAAAGGAAAAAGCCATATGCTTTTTATGCTCTCCTTCATTATGGGCAGTTCTGGACAACAAAAACTAAATACATACTGAAGGAAGATAGAGGAGCTATTTATCTGTAGGAGTTCCAGATCTGATTAGGGATGAAATTAGCTCTTACCTTGTCATTTAATTGTAAATTTTAATATGGTTTCATTTAAGCAGTTGATACTTTTTCAACTTAAATTCTTTTTTTTCAGAACTGATATAAGCATATTAACTATTATATATTTGTCTCCTTTTGTTGAAGAGATATTTGGCAATAAAGATATGGTATTCCATGTCTTAAATCTTGGTATGCATCTGTTTACTGTAAGTTAGCTTTCATTCTTCAAAGTCTATGTTTGTCTTTTAAACACATGTATGTCTCTCATGCCTATTTACTCTTCAAATAATCTTGAGAAAATATTCCGATATTAATTAATTTGATAGCCCTCAATGTGTTATCTTTATTAATTGGCCTCATTGTGTATTCTTTATTAATTGTCCTCAATGCGTACTCTTTATTTACAGCTTCAAAAGATGATGAATATCATCGTCAATCTGACTGCTTCATGTGTGCTGTCCTGTCTCATGGTGAGGAGGGTGTTATATATGGAACAGATGCCAAAACTGACCTTCAAAGTCTACTCAGATATTTCAAGGGGAATGCTTGCCCTGGCCTTGTAGGAAAGCCAAAGATCTTTTTCATTCAGGTACATTATTTTCCCTATGGTAATATCAGCCATCTAATGATTTGGAAGAGTAGACTGTAGGTTTATGTTTGTAGAAAACTTTTCAAAACAGAAATTTACCAGAATTGGAGTTGATGGACTTAGCAACACATATCAGCTTATCATATTCAAATTTCAGATTAAAATAATTGCACATTTCTTGAATAACTAATGGTTTCTGAACAAAACTGTAATTGTGAAATTCACTTTAGTCTTTTTTATGTAACTTTTTCAACTGTGATTTCAAATACTAAAAATTAATTAACTTTTATCATACCTGCTTGGCATACCTGTTAGCTAATTTATTATACATTTGTTACCTACAACAATTGCATTTTGATATACATGTACTGTTGTAAGAAGTATGTGTAAGTATTTCATAGCATTCATAAAATACATACATGCTTCGCCTTCAAATACATTCCCCAATCACATTACATTAAGATTATTAGCCTGCTACCTTGTGAATCTAGCCCTACATAAAGACGAAAATCATCTTTTCCTATATATTTCCATGAGACGAAGGGCAATAGCTCTTGCCCATAATCACCCCTTGACACCGCCCAGTGTCACTAGGTTTTAGCTTTACTATTACTGTACGGATCACTTCATACAGTTTATCTCCGATATTCCAAGCCATTTTTGTGTTCTAATTCAACCATCCAATGTTCCTTTTGGAGCTATTGTGTGGATCAATCATTTTGCTGCAGGTTGTATTACTTTCTTCTTTCTGTTTTTGCCAAATTTGAGTGATTTTGTCACCTTTTCAGACTTTGTCATTTTAAGACCATGTCACACCATGATGTTGTTAACCTCTGCATGGTCATTACAAGTTAGTGTGACTTTGACTATTTTCACTTGTTCCATTTGTAACGGAGTTTGGTTTTAGCAGGTTATTAATATGCTGCATTGCTAATGTATGGTTTGTTTTTGCCTTCTTGTGTAGGTATAGTAGAACAGTCTACTACATACTTGAAATGCATAAGTTCAAAGCATAGTCAATAAGTTTCGAAAGCAAGATAGACTTTCTTAAATTCCTTTTTTAGTAATGGAGAATATTTTTTATATTTGTGAGTTAGTAACTGTTTTGCTTTCTCTTGTTTTTTTATCAGCAGAATGTTATTTAAATACTGTATATGCAACCAACATTCCCTCTAAGCTGTGCACGCACACGCAGCTGCTCAGGCATCCCCGCACAGCTGAATTGTCAATTTTTGCTCAATCCAACGTTAAATTTCGCTCGTCTCCGTAATGCTTGCACAGTGCAGTGAGCACTGCGCACACACCTATCATTCGCTTTGAGGGAACGATGTATGCAACATCAGAACATTTAGATTACTGTATTTTCCCGCATATATCCCGCAGACGCAGATAATCCGCACCCTTGTATAGCCCGCAGGTTTTGTGTAAAAAATCATTGGCATAACCCGCAACCATAGATTGATGAACTTTTTTGTGTATATTCACATTGTCTACCATTACTGTTTTTAGAAGGTCCGAATTCGTCAATGCTCACACGTGGATGACGAACGATACTACAACTACTACATTTTCACTCACCCGCCCAACATGCAAATTTGTATTTACGCTATCAAGTCAGTCAGCCCCGGTCCATATTCATCCCTCTGCATCAGTTCAAGTTAGTCACCCTGCCACCTCTAGGCAGATTTGAATTTTGTAGCCAGGTACTTGTGAGCCGGATATGCAATGGTATGAGGTCCTGAGGCTGAATGCCACAATTGTCAATTTCGAATGTAGCTCGCATGACGACAAGTAACTATTCAGGCTATGTACACAGTGCTTGTGCGCGTAGGCTGTCTATAGGAGCTGTGCCTGAACTACAGACTACATAAACGCAGACATTTCTAAATAATCTTGTATTCTTGTGAAGTGTAGATTCGAGTTTAAATAATTTCTTTCTGTTTAATTTAAAAAATGTCGAAACGAAAGTCTTACACAGCTGACTTCAAGCTAACTGCCATTGCGTGTGCTGAAGTGCATGGCAATAGAACCACAGGCAGAAAATTTGATATTGATGAGAGTGTAATCCGAGGTTGGAGAAAAGTTAAAGGAACGTTGGAGAAGATGAATCCACGAAAACGTGCTCGTCGCGGACCTAAAACAAAATGGCCTCACCTTGAAACTGACCTGAAGCAGTGGACCAGCGGGACAACAACCGACCAGTCTCGACAGTTGCCATCAAACTGAAGGCCAAACTCATAGCGGCAGAGAAGCACATTGATGATTTCAAAGGAGGAGTGCATTGGGTATATAAATTTATGAAGAGGAACCAATTGTCAGTCAGAACACGAACGACCGTCGGATACGAAATTTTAAGTTTTTATCCCGAAATGTTGATTTGGTCCCGATACCGTAAGTTGTTGTGAAGTCACCGTAGTAGCCATAATATCCAACACTCGCAAAACAAAACTAGAACAATATATAAGTTATGTAGTTATGTTTTTCAAACAATATATTGAAATATTATTATGTGTAAAAAAATTTGTGATATAGCCCGCACCCTTATATAACCCGCACCCCCCCCCCCCCTTGCGGGGTTTGTAAAATCTGATATAACTCGCGGGATATATGCAGGAAAATACGGTAATCATGACTCGTCTTCTGTTTATTATTGAGTATACACTGTCTATGATATGCAGCATCTGTAATACATGGTCAGAGGAAGTCTGGGCTACCATATTAGCTAGTTAGTCACATACTGATTTGATAATCTATACATTGTTCTATCTTCTTGTGTTGTTTCAGGAATTTTTGTACTAAATGCATTGAATGCACTTTCAGAGCAATAATCCATTTGATACTGATATTGTGCTTCCAGTCACATGATAACTAGTCATTTATCATTTGTAAACTCTTTGATGTTTTGCTAAGTTATAGATAAGGAAGACTAGATAACTGATTTCTTTACACCAGTATTGTGTTAAAATTTTGAAAGCAAAACAGTTGCAACAGATATAATGATTCTAGTGAATAAGTTGGTAAACCCAGATGAATTAAGAAAGTCAAATAGAAAATGAAGCCATGTGCTAGGCTTGACCTTATCAAGGGATGCAACCATTGTTGTCTTCTACTTGGTTTGATGGAGTTGTTTTCCACTCAAACAAATACTGACACTTTCAAAAATTTAACTAAATAGTTTTTGGACGAGAGAGAAACAAATAACTTAAGGATTTTTTGAGCACCATTTGTGGCAAGAAAGTTAACTAACTAAAGAAAAAAATGGCTACAAAAGTAAACTTGTCAGATATGGTTTCTGAACTCATTTAACAGCCATGTGTGAGAAAATATATTTGTTAGAAACTAATAGAAAACAATATTCCAGATACACAGACTAAATACATCACAAAAGTCCTAACTCTCTCAACAACTATTGAAAACTTAGTAACTTCCAGAAATGTGTTTTATGTCAGACCTGTTTTCTTCTAACTGTTAGCCATCCCCAAGGTGACCCAGTTGAATCAAAGATGTACATACAATCAGAAATAACAAATCATTCACTTACCATTAAGATTTCATTTATCCATCTTCACTTTATTCCACAAGCAAGTTTCTTGGCACTACTGTTAACACTTGCCATATTTCCAAGACAGAAAATATCAGTTTTCTAAGAAACCATGGATTTTAAAGTTTTTCCAGTATGGATTGTGTTTGGAGTGTCTTCATACATGGGTGTATTTACAGTTAAAATCAGTTACAACCCAAGTATTTCACAGTTTCACCTCCTTCAAAGAAGAGAGTTATGTATGATAGTGACACAGATTTCTGATGAACCATAAATAATTCAGCGCACAGTCACCTGTGTTTCATTTGTTACGGCCTATGTATCCAGTATCGTTTCATTATTTACCATAGAACTTATTAAATAGATTTTATAAAATCTAAAAAAAAATACTTTTGTTATTAAGCGATCTCTGAAATGTTGTTTATCAAAGACTTCCTAACTGTTTACATGCCTCTATATCATTTGTATGCACCGAGTATAGATTTAGTTTTAAGGACAGTGTTTACTGTTAGTACAATCTGATTACAGGTATATTTATATCACAGTGGTCAAGAATTTAAACAAATTTGGTTGAAAAAACATTGTGGCTACAATTCCTGAAGATCATGTTTTTCAAACAACACTATATCATAGGGTTTGGGAGTCTAAAATCATTGTTTTCATGTGGCACAGCTTGTTATGGCAGGTATAAAAAGGCATTATTTAACTTCTTTCTTTCAGTGTACTTACATGTATGCATCATTTTATGTCTTGGAAATGCCTTCCTTCTTGTCAGTGTGTTTGTATTTAAGCTTGTAGGGAGGTCATGAGATTATAATCACAAAATTGTAACAACCTTTCAGTTGTACAAGAGATTGACTTCCTGTCATATGGTATATTCATTGAATATTGTGTTTGGAAAGAAATTTTAACAAAATATGTGACTTCTTCTTAAAAGCTGAGAATTTCATGATGTTGATTCAAATTTCCAGGTACATTCCATTGTTTTGTATGTTAAAACAAGCGATACATTAAGGTTTCAGTTTTGGTTGTGATTTTCTTCATATTCAACAAATAGGGTCCACTGTTTGAGGGGTCATTTCAAGTAACAGAAAATGGGATCAACACCTGATCCCTTATTATAAGCAGGTTCCCAAGTTATCACGGCACGATTTAACATGGGATTGGAGCACTCTGGATGTATGGGTGTTTCTAAATTAAAATAGACTCTAGAATAATGGGAGTTTTTAAATTCAGATATATTCTGGATATTCCTGCAAAGAGTTAATATTTGATGACAATATGTAAATTTTGTCAACGTTTTTCAGGCTTGCCAGGGACAGAAGTTTGATGATGGAGTGGCACTCGATGTTGCAGATGCCAGAGGATTCATGCCAAAAGAAATAAGCATCAGAAAGATTCCCTCAGAAGCAGATTTCTTGTTAGCTTACTCAGTTGTTCCAGGTAAAAAAAAGAAAGTCCTTTCTAAAATAATTTTAAGGCACAAAATCTCAAGTAAAAGTAAGGTAAATAGTGTGAAGAAAGTCCATTCTAAAATAATTTTAAGGCACAAAATCTCATGTAAAAGTAAGGTAAATAGTGTGAAGAAAGTCCATTCTAAAATAATTTTAAAGCACTAAATCTCATGTAAAAGTAAGGTAAATAGTGTGAAGAAAGTCCATTCTAAAATAATTTTAAGGCACAAAATCTCAAGTAAAAGTAAGGTAAATAGTGTGAAGAAAGTCCATTCTAAAATAATTTTAAGGCACAAAATCTCATGTAAAAGTAAGGTAAATAGTGTGAAGAAAGTCCATTCTAAAGTAATTTTAAGGCACAAAATCTCATGTAAAAGTAAGGTAAATAGTGTGAAGAAAGTCCACTTTAAAATAATTTTAAGGCACAAAATCTCAAGTAAAAGTAAGGTAAATAGTGTGAAGAAAGTCCATTTTAAATAATTTTAAGGCACAAAATCTCATGTAAAAGTAAAGGTAAATAGTGTGAAGAAAGTCCATTCTAAAGTAATTTTAAGGCACAAAATCTCATGTAAAAGTAAGGTAAATAGTGTGAAGAAAGTCCATTCTAAAGTAATTTTAAGGCACAAAATCTCATGTAAAAGTAAGGTAAATAGTGTGAAGAAAGTCCATTCTAAAGTAATTTTAAGGCACAAAATCTCATGTAAAAGTAAGGTAAATAGTGTGAAGAAAGTCCATTTTAAATTATTTTAAGGCATAAAATCTCAAGTAAAAGTAAGGTAAATAGTGTGAAGAAAGCCCATTTTAAATAATTTTAAGGCACAAAATCTCATGTAAAAGTAAGGTAAATAGTGTGAAGAAAGTCCATTCTAAAGTAATTTTAAGGCACAAAATCTCATGTAAAAGTAAGGTAAATAAGTGTGAAGAAAGTCCATTTTAAATTATTTTAAGGCACAAAATCTCATGTAAAAGTAAGGTAAATAGTGTGAAGAAAGTCCATTTTAAATTATTTTAAGGCACAAAATCTCATGTAAAAGTAAGGTAAATAGTGTGAAGAAAGTTCATTTTAAAATAATTTTAAGGCACAAAATCTCATGTAAAAGTAAGGTAAATAGTGTGAAGAAAGTCCATTCTACAGTAATTTTAAGGCACAAAATCTCATGTAAAAGTAAGGTAAATAGTGTGAAGAAAGTCCATTTTAAATAATTTTAAGGCACAAAATCTCATGTAAAAGTAAGGTAAATAGTGTGAAGAAAGTCCATTCTAAAATAATTTTAAGGCACAAAATCTCATGTAAAAGTAAGGTAAATAGTGTGAAGAAAGTCCATTTTAAATAATTTTAAAGCACTAAATCTCAAGTAAAAGTAAGGTAAATAGTGTGAAGAAAGTCCATTCTAAAGTAATTTTAAGGCACAAAATCTCATGTAAAAGTAAGGTAAATAGCAGCAGAGAGGGTGAATCCTACAACGTTTTCAGACAAAATTTTGATTGAATCATTAAAACGAGCCTTCCTACGATCTCATTTTAACCAAAAAAAATGTCTCAGGGGCAAACCCTACAACGTTTTCAGACAAAAAATTTATTGAAATCTTAATGAGCTTTCCCTACGAAATCTCATTTTAACTAAAAAAATGAAAACGGAGACTTTTACGATTTTTTAATTAATTTTGGTCGCAACTTGTTGTCATCCACCCTCTCTGCTGCTTAGTGATTTCATCACTGGGTTAACAAAAAATAATAAATGATTTTAACCAAATATTTGATCAAGTCCGATACGATATCGTGTCCGAGGATCATGCAAATTTATTGTTGCGAATCCGTGCGGAGTCGACTGAGCATGACTAAAGAAATCTCGAAATTGATTGAAGTCCATATCAGAACACCATGTCTGCCAAATATTTCTAAGAGTATGAGTATCAACTCCGTTGAATACAGACAATAAATTGCAGTTATCTCTGATGACTTTTGGAACCTGAGTGTAGCGTTGAGTGACATTTATCACGTCAGTGTTTTTGTGACGCCCACGGGAAAATATTCTAGCAGGATTCTTTTGTTTATCCAACATTATATCGTCGTATATGACTAAATTGTTAATATCTCCATCAATATCATCAATACTCGGTGCTTCATCGATATCGGTTATAAAATCAATGGCGTTCTCACCCTTAATTTCTGATGCATTCTCGTTAAAATCCTTTAACACTTCATAACATCGTTGATCATCTACGCTAGGGGCAATTAAATACAACTTATCCCACTTCATCCATCTCATTATTAAATTGAGTAACAATTGCGTTTTACCGGATCCAGATGGCCCGATTATAATCATCCGGATAGAGTTTGGTAGCGCTGCATGATGCTTAATTGGTTCTCTTGTTTTAGTCGCTGAAAAATCAATTATATCCATATTTCTATACATAAATTATGGATCTATATTGTGTGAAGTGTAAAACGCGTACTGGCACAGATGACTTGACGACGATTACAACTAAAAATAACCGATCAGCGCTTTCTGGTAAATGCGTGCAATGTGGTACAAAGAAATTTAGATTTGTGTCTATGAGATCTGATTTTAAAAAAAACGAGGAGGTGATATCGCAGCCAAATTGGCAAAGCTCCCTGGAACCCCATGGGCAAAGTACCCCGGAGAAAAGCATCTTCCAGGATATAGCTACTGTGGACCGGGAACCAGACTTGATATCAGACTCAATGATCAAAATCAGCCCCGACCCGGTGAAGAACCAATAAACGCCATTGATAAGGCGTGTCACGTTCATGATGTTGCTTATAAAAGCAGCAATCTGCAACACAGGCATCTAGCAGATGTGAAATTAATTCATGCGTTAAATGCTATTCCTGATAAATCCTTCAAAGAAAAATTGTCTTCATTTTTGATAAAATCGGCTATGAAAAGTAAATTGATGTTAGGTGCTGGTAATTAATAATATGGAATCAATTTATTATTCTCCGAGGGGATACTGGAGGGGTAACGCTGCAATCAATAAACTCGCTAGCGCTGCAAAAGTGAAAAAAACCACTGCGGCTAATTGGTTATCCAAACAGGCACTATGGCAAATTTATCTACCACCACCTAAACAAATTCAATTCTCGCTGCAGGGTTCGTACGGTCTTTGAAGGTCTTTGAGAGTTTGGGAAAAATGAGGTAGCATTTTCAAGGCCTTGAAAGTTTGGGAAAATCGATCATATTACCCTGAGGTCTTTAAAAGTCTTTGAAAATTGAAATAAACCCCCCAAAAATTAATTTATTTCCAGAATCACAGATAAAAATATCCGAGGTTGTTAGATTCAGATGTAATCTAGTTATCCTGGTTTCTTTCTTTTGATGTCCCGTTCAGTTTATTGCCGCCGCATTAACAAAAGAGGCTTTGTTTTGTTTGACCATCCAAAGTATACCTCGGCGGCGACTTCAATCACACATGCACTCTTCATCAAAGCAAGACGGTGCCGCTACACACTTCAACAAATGAAGTCACCAATAAAATTGCCCAAGGTCGTTAGCTTCGGATATAGCTGGTTTTCCTGGCTTCTTTCGTTTGATGGACGAGTTCATCAGTTTTAGCCAATCAAAATGTTAATTACACTAATTCTACGTAGAAAGTTCGCGAAAGTTACACGCTCGAGAATTGAAAATTTGTTCATTCGATTTACATCTTCAAGTTCAGTGTTTAAAAATGCCAGGTCTTTGGTCTTTCAACGATATCTGGCTTGAACAAGAGAAATACAAGGAATGGCTGCAAAAGGATAAAATATGTAAACGAAAGACGTTTTGTACATTGTGTAAAAAGACGAGCAACTTGGCTTCAATAGGAGAAGGTGTCCTTGCAAATAATATCTACATACTGTTCATTTAGTGGAACGAAGATGAAGAAGTATAAGCTATTGGTAATTTTGTGCACAATAATGTTAACTTGTTACTCTTCGGGTATAAAATAAGACATTGTTTAATGTGATGATTTGGGTGATGTGGCAAAACAGTGCCCGTTTAAATTTACTTATACCGTCGGTTTATTTAACACGTTTAAGGGAGAAAAAAAAAATCATTTTCAAAAATTTTGTTCTACATAATAATGTTCCTTGGTGTAATATAAAAACATACATTGTAATAAATTCAATTCACGGATATACAGTTTCAAAGTGCGCATGCGTACACTATAGTAGAGTTAAGCAAGAGTAGTAGTTCTTGAATTGTGAGTATATAAAAAAACGTGTGCTGTGAAGCTTTAACTGTAAGAAGTCAAGTCATTTGATTAGGTAAATAAATAAAAGAATTAAAAAAATGTATTTCCAGTTGACGGAATATCCCCGTTTCTAATTGCCGACCCTCGACTTTTTCCCCAATGGTATTAAAAAAAAAATTAAAATCGCATTGCCGAAATTGATTTGTGTAACTATAGTCTGACTATACATCCCCGTTTGTTTGTACCCCTATCGATTTCAATAACGAAAATAATTAAATGATAAAAAGTACAGATAACTAAGGCAACTGAATCATTGATTTATAATTTCTAACCTGAATGTGACCAGAATGGAACTGATACTGCCATCTCCTGCACATTTCATGATTAACGGACTTTCCAAAGAAACAAACGGGTTGGTATAGTTAGACTATAATTGAGCCCGTTTTGCCCAGTACTTTGAAGTGCTTGAAATATTACTAGATTTATAGATAATGTTTATTTTTTTTAAAAAATGGAGAAAAAAACACGCCCAACCTTGATGAAGTGTTTTATTCTGACCTTTCCAAAAGAAAGGAATATGTCGAACTTTGGTGTGGTCTCCAGAAAATGTTGTTGTCACACGGGCAGGCAACAGTGGAGAGAGGATTTTCTGTCAACAAACAGGTATCTGTTGAGAACCTCAGCAGAGAAAGCCTCAGAGCTCAAGGGCTAATAATTGACACAATGAGAAAAGCAGGTGGACCTTTGGAAATCATTAGCAATGAAATGATGACACGTGGCTCCTTTGCAAGACATAAGTACCATGCTTATCTGGATAAGAAGAAAGCAGAGAAGGATGAGAAAAACCAAAACGGAAAGAAACGGGAGTTAGCTTTGGATGAAGTAGAAGCCAGAAAACTGCCTCTTGAAGCTAACATTGCCAGCCCACATGCTTCCTCTGTACAGAAAGCAGAAAAGGCAGAGTTAAAAGGACCCATTGTGCATGTCACAGAGTCAAATGCTTTTAGGAGAAAAGCAGAGGAAGAGATGACAGTGGTAGCATCTCTTTCCAAAATGATTGAAGAGAAAAGAAAGCAAATATAATAATGCATTTAAAGCAATGATGATGTCTGTTAAGAGAACAATTTATTTTGTATTAACTCTGACACAAATGTTACATATTTCTGAAAGAACAACGAATGTTAACCTATCTTCCTGATAATTATAATACAATTTTAGGAAATTAATTATAGTTTGACTTTAATCAGTATTGTAGTATTTGGCATTCATTTTTCTCGTATAACCTGTATACACAATATTAGCAAAAATAGGTCTTGGAAATCTCTGTTTGTGGTCTTTGAAAGTTTGGGAAAAGTCTTTGAATTTATCATCCATAGTTCAGTATGAACCTTGTCGCATTTTGATGTGACCGCTCCTAATGAAGTTCATCAGGCTGATATATTATTTCTGCCACATGATCGTGGTTACAAATACGCTTTAACCGTAGTTGATATTGCAAGTCGATACAAAGAAGCAGAACCGTTAAAAACAAAATCAGCCACTGAAGTCGCTTCTGCATTTGAAAGGATTTATCGACGAGGTCCTCTGCGTTGGCCAAATCTATTGCAGGTTGATCCTGGCAAGGAATTTCAGGGTGCAGTGTTATCTACAATGAAACATCATAATGTCACCATACGACGAGGGCATACTGCGCTACATCGCGATCAGGCCATTGTAGAACGATTTAATCGGACAATTGCTGAGCGGTTATTTGGATATCAATACGCAAAAGAATTCATTCAAGAAAAGCGATCCCGTGAATGGGTTAAAAGATTACCATCTGTGATTACTGCACTGAATAACGAGATTACTAGAACAATCAACATGAAACCTATCAACGCGATTAAAAAGAAGTCAATACCCGTACAACCACAAAAAGATTTCAAAGAACCAATTCTTGGTAGTAGTGTCATTGTAAGGTACTTATACGAACCAGGAGAGCTTGAAGGGGGTAGAAAAAGGGCTACTGATCCTATTTGGAGTGTCACTACGCATAAGATATCTAGTATAACACGATCAACTGGTAGACCTCCAGTCTATAAACTGGATTCAACTGCCCCTCAGCGGGGTTTTACTCGACAACAACTACAAGTGATTCCCGAGGATACTCAATTGCCACCGCATGGTCTTAACTAGCGCCGTTGCGTCTATTGCACTCAAGACAAGTCAACATCACATTATTTCTGACATGACCGAGATTGTTATTTTTTCTGTCTACGGTAAATTGGCGAGGATCCTTATCCGAATACTGCCAACGCATTATACAATTGCAACTCGCGCAGTGATTATTCTGTTGTTTCTTCAAAGTGATTATTAGTTCAGCATCAATATCAAATTCTCGTTGTTTTTTTTTGTCCTGTTGTTTGTAACCGGAGAGTTTTTTATTAATGATGCTAACATCAATATCACTTATTGTTGTGTCATTATCATCGAAAACAACTCTTCGAAGTTGATTTATGTTTCGTACTCTGGATACTGCGAGATAGTCTAAATTTGACCATTCGATGTGATTATCCACCATCCAAACAATTGTATTCGATATAGTCAATCCCTGTGAAGAGTGTATTGTTGCTGCGTATCCTAGCGTCCACGGGGATTTATTAGCACGCAATGCATCTTCAACGACATTGATATCAACCAGCACAATATCATTTAATACGAGAATTTGTTTTTCACTCTGTCCTGGAATATCAACTTCAATATTCTGTTTTCGTGTATCCGATGGCCTATAACAAAGGGGTACTGGAAGCGTTGCAAATTTTTCTTTATGCAATTCAAATAACTTCATCTGAAGTGTATCCCTGACTATTTTTCTACTTGCAATGATCAAATCGTTTGGTCTCCACGCTTCCCAGAAATCATTCATTGGAGTTTCTGAAATCACTTCACGTGCTATTTCGCATTGGATTCTATCCGGTTGTAATCTAATTAGCGCTTTGAATTCTCGTAATCGTTCATCAAGTGATCTATAATCAGTGGTGATTTCTTCATAGTAGTCTACAAAACCCTTTAGCCATTCATGTGGAGATGCACCGACAAATGGTGGTGGTTGGCCGTGATCACCGCACATGACGACTTTTGTGTTTTTGGTTAACAACCACTCAAGAAATGTTTTTAATACATCTAATGACACTGTGCATATTTCATCCCAAATTATGATTTCAGGAATGAATTTATCACCCATACGCTCAGGACTCCATTTGTCACCTTTCCATCGAAAAAAACTGTGATAAGTGCAAGCATTTACCCCTCGTATCATCTCTCTGGCGAGTCTGTGAGTCGGTGTTAGCACAATCATGTTAGAAACGCTAGCGTTTCCACGACGAAATAATTCAATTGCACGAGTTGTCTTTCCTGACCCACCACAACCGTTTAAATAAACTGTCTTATATCTACATACTGGATCAGATACCGGTGGTGCATTAGAAAATTCTGATTGAATTTCAATATGGTTACAACAAAGATATTTATCATCCATGGCAACGTCTGCGGATTCACAATACTCATGTAGCATCTCTTTTTTAAATCGCCAACGCCCCCAATTTTCTTCGGGATCTGTGAATGCCGCTACAGCTGATTTGTACTTATTGTGTATATACATCGAATCAGTGGCCACTCTAACCGCGGTATTAGGAAATCTATTTATCATCGAAAATAGATTAATAGAAGCATAGGCTAGCATGTTAACTTCTCAACTGGGAATTATATCCATCACAGTAGGTAACAACCGTACCTAATTTCTCACCATTGGATAGAAAAGCATCCTTACGGGATACAAGTTTTCCCTGTTTCATTAAATCCGCTACAATAAAATCGTATTCAGCGACATCTATGATCAACCGCGAAGAGTATTTTGAGTTGTCGTATCGTCCACCCTGGGTAAATTTACCGATTATTCTTCTTCCGAGATCTTTTGCTTGTTCTTTTTTAATTTCAAATAACTTCTTAGACCAATTTATGATTTCTTCTTCACTGAAATCTGGAAACTGTTTTCGTAGTTCGCTGATTATACGATCTAGATCGGGTTGTGGTAGCCAAACTTCTTTCTGAGCTCGATAGCATATAATAGCCTCGGAAACAATCAACGATATTAGCATACCACAATCAATCATATATCTCAATAGCACTATTGGCATCCAGTGTTTTTCAGATAGGTGTCTACCGAGCCAAACATAACTACACGGATGTAATCCTGACGCTAATTCAAATGATATCACACGAGCGAATCCGGTTAAATCAAAATCAGGCAATGGTCCATTAATCGCAACACGAGTCATTTCATGCGTGGGGTGTCCAAATCGTTTGAAGTACTCAGCGCATTCCCCATACCCGAGAAAACTTCCGGGATAACACGCGGCTATATCAATTGAAATCATACCATCACGTGAGTATTTCGTATTCCACAGTCCTCCATGACCAAATTCGACGCAACTCTATTTAACATCCTCGAGAAAATCACTTCGTGTTGGACGCCATGAGTTTTTTTCTCTTGCGAAGTGAGCTACCACTGATGGAATAGTAAAACTATCCGTGAGTAGTTTTTCATGGGAATTCTCCGGTGAAAAATCACTAGCGATTTTTCTCATTCTGTTATCTAATTCTTCAATGCGATATAATTCACCATTTGGTTTTACAAATTGATCGAATTCTTCATCACTTCTAAGTAACCACACTGACACAGGATCATCCTTACACAACGCATGAATAGCATCGAATAATTTCTCTTCATAGAAAACATCCCCGACGAACTCCTTAGGGATATATTTCACGGTTCGTTCTCGTGGAAATATTGTTACCGCAGGTGTCCACGCGTGTTTGTTATGATCAATAATCTATATTGGCGCTCCATTTTTGTTATATTTCGGTTCGTATAAAACCTCTCCTGTTATCGTCATAACTGTTATTAGAAATCTTAATGATGTTTCTAATTTAGCTATATCAGAAATCTTTGCACCATGCTGTTTCACTGTCAGTTCCCACTCGGTTATTTTCCTACGTCGCAGATCAGTTAGTTTATTTCCTCGGGATGCATTTGTGAAGTGTTCTATTATTCGTTCTGCTACACAATTAAGCCCTGACGAATATTTCATAGGAGCTAGTTTTGCGATATCGGGTTTATCATTTAACGGATATATCCCATAAACCATTGCTGTTACGGGATAAGATCTTTCGTAGTATGGTTTGTCAATGCCGGTTAGAATCCCTGGTTTGGAATCTCTACTCACAATGACAGCTTTTTTATTCTTGAGGATTGGTTCAAATTTATCCTTAATAATCCATTTGCCATCGACTTCGATAATGAATTTGATTCGGAAAAAATGTCTTTTTTCCCCAACACGTGAAATTATCACTGCTGCTTTTTCATCATTCATGGTAGCATCAACAACACCATCAATTCGAAATGTTGACCAACAATAATATGCTCCATCACGCTTGAATTCATTAAAACAGTCTCTGATTTTACTAATCATGGCTTTATCAAGAATTGTATTCTTTGGTGTATTAGAAGCTATATCGAGATTGAATTGAGCATCTTTCCAGGGGTAATCTCTCTTGGACGTTTTTTTGGGTTTATCGAGATTAAATCTAGGATTGATTTTGTTATGTTTTTTGGGTCTATCGAGATTAAATCTAGGATTGATTTTTAATAATCTCTTAAACTCTTTCATGTTTCCGTCTATTGGACGTTTTTTGGGTTTATCGAGATTAAATCTAGGATTGATTTTTAATAATCTCTTAAACTCTTTCATGTTTCCGTCTCTTGGACGTTTGTTACGTTTTTTGGGTCTATCGATATTAAATCTAGGATTGATTTTTAATAATCTCTTAAACTCTTTCATGTTTCCGTCTATTGGACGTTTGTTACGTTTTTTGGGTCTATCGAGATTAAATCTAGGATTGATTTTTAATAATCTCTTAAACTCCTTATCAGCATTTTTCGAAGGCGTTCTCCTTAATTCCCTCATGCTATAATTAAAACAAGCATTTAAATGAAAGATTTTTATATAATGAATCACTGCAAGTGGCTTATGATTGGATCAATAACCCCGTGTAACAAATCATGCAGAAATGAGTTTTGTGGGTATCATATGCAAAGCTTTCGTCGTGGAAGCCTTGGTCCGTTACCTTGTATTCTATGTGGAGTTGGGGTCAGGGGAAAATCTCAGTTGTGTCTAAATTGCGGTGGTAAGCGATACAGGGAGTTGAAGCGTTATTATGATAAAAGAATAAAAAATGGACAATCAATCAGAAATTATGACCCTGACGCTGACAAAGTCAGTATCAAGGATAAAATCATAAGAACTCCTCAAGACTACATCGAAAGATTTATCATTAAACCAAACGATGAATTAGGCAAACAATAGTACTATGTATACGAATGAACCAAGAATTCAGACAACACCCTGTGATCACAAATTATGAAGCATCCAGTGATGGTGTTGTAAGAAACCGCAGACTGAAGAAACCAGTTGGTTCTGTGAATAATCAAGGGTACTTGATGTTTACTGTTAGGGAGGGAAAAGAAACGAAAACTTATCGCAATCATCGTTTCGTGTACGAGTGTTTTTATGGATTGATCGAGGATGATTTTGTTATTGATCATATCGATTCTAATCCAATGAACAATTCTTTATCAAATCTGCAAGCTATCACACAAAGTGAGAATACCAAACGAGGGGGGACTGGGAAATACTCAAAAAAAGCGAGACCTGTGAAATCTTTGAATACGATAACTAACGAAGAAAAAATATTTCAATCGATAGCTGGCGCCGGTAGGCACTTCGATATTTGTGGACCCTCAGTACGAAGAGTTGCAGAGGGAATAACCAAAACGGCTATTTCAAAAAAGACCGAACAAAAAATTCAATTTAGTTACGTCTAATGCGTCATATTTTTCATTTAAAAATATATCATTATTATAGAATAATGAATTCTGAAAACATGAATAGCATCATATCCGAGATTTCAAAATTGAAAAGTTGGGATATTGAACTATCAGATGGGTTAAATCCTGATCAAATCATGTCTGATTTTCAGGATATTGAATACGGAGTTAACAACAATAAATATATGCTACCAAAGAAGTATGCGCTCATCAAAAGAATTCAGAATTCTATTAAGGACTCTCTCGCATTTTCCAGTGACGTAAGTGTGTTCGCTCCGTTGTATACCATCGTAGAACGAATACGAAAAGAATTGGGGTACGAATACGAATTGAAAAAGGAGGTTAATTCTAAAGTTAGAAACCTACGGGCGTTAATTCAAGAAAATGAACAATTTTGATTGACCATTTATCATTATTTGATTGACCAACCATTTATCATTATTTGATTGTGACCGTCCCTCGGAGAGATTTTAATTTTTTTTAGCATTTTTTGATTAAAAATGTCAAAATCAGTGAATGAAAAATATTTCACACACACTGAATAAAAAATCGATAGACCGTTATGGATGATCAAATGACAATGAGGAAACTAACAGTATCATATAATATTATATACAATTATGATACTTTCCTCATACCTGATAACACCCTTAAAACGCTTCCATGATCGTGTTAAAAATCATCCGACATGTCATTGATGGGAAGAGTGTGGTATTAATTGTTTTGCAATTGAAAAATTGTTTGCGATTTCAAATAATGGTCAATGAAGCATTAACAACCCGATTGGCTCGTGAACGACTGGATGCAATCAGGAGATTTGTACCAATTCGTGACTCTGTACGGAATAAACTACAACAGCGACAGAGTCTTCAGACTGATTTTGCTGCGGGATCTGAAGAATTGTTTAAACCAGTAACAACAGCAACGAAGGGGATAGAGCGTGCTATACTGGGAGATGTTCCCGAGACGGGAAAATCTGTTATTGGTGAACTCGAAAAAATAGCAGCGAAAACTGAACAAACAGAACAGGCCGTACAAAAAATAGAATCAAAAAGAACAGTTGATGGTTTACGCGTGAGATTTAACGATGAAGGGTTAGCAGCAATTAATAAGACTGATCCATCAGAAATTCCTGCGCTTGTTGTTATGACTTATGAAAACAGAAAAAAAATGTTGAAACCAGAACATTATAAATATGTTAGAAATTTAGATCATTGGGCTGATATATTCTACAAAATCAAAACTAAAAAAAGTCAAATTGATACCGATATTGCATCATACAATGAATATATCAATGCGGTGGATATAGTGTATAAACAATATGAACAACAAAAACCGCAAAGGCGGCGACAGCAACCTGCAAAGAAAGTACTCTACTCTCCTAAAAAACAACAACTACCACCTGATGATGATATTCTTGATTATTTACAAAAAGCCAATTTAGAAGAAATGGAAAAACAGGATGAAGCAACTGGTTATAGCGGAAGCGGATTGCAAGATTCCAGTGAGAATCCAAGGATTTCATGTCCTGGTAGTGTTATCAATGATATATCACGATTAGAAGTTCTTGTAGGAGGTTTCCGAGCTGGAAATAACTCACCGGAAATAATTAATGAAGCAGCTGATATCTGTAGACGATTATTTCAGGGTGGTATCATAGATATCAGCACATATCGAGATTTCATTGGCGAGTTAGTAGAGGATTATCACAGTGATTAATCACCGGGATTGAATAAAAACGCTAGCGTTTCCAATTGAAAAATGGTTTCTGATTTCAAATAATGATCATACACTACAATCATGATAAACCAACCCCCGTCTATGTAGTTAATTCACGGTTTCCGGTTTATAGAGCATACTACGGAGATGGTTTAGGCAATACCATTGCGGGGTTATTTGCGAGAATGGCTCCAAAAGTGATGCCGTTAGCTAAACAACTAGGAATGAAAGCAATTGAAGTTATTCGTGATAAGGGTATTGGTGCTGTTGGAGATCTTGCTGGAAAAGCATTTTCAACTGCGAAGAATAAATTAACATCATTAGTGAAATCACGAAGTGATTTACGAAAAAAGAAACCGTTACCATCTACAACGGAAATGCCTGCAAGTGTTAGTAGAATTATAAATAACGCAGTAGACGAAAAACTAGCGTCGATGGCTTTAACCCCCGACCAAAGCAATATTGCAAATATGATAGCAGGAAGTGGCTTTAAAAAACTACGACGATGAGAATGGAAAAATCGTTTACGATTTCACTATTTAGACTCTGATAAATAGAATAAAATGTTCAAAAAGTCACATGATCCAGCGTTTGATATAGACGCCCCAGTTGGCAAGGATGATTCTGTACGCGATTATCAATATTACGCCGATCATGCAATAGACCCAAATAGTCGAGCAAGAATTGAACTTCAAGTCCATGATACCAGTAAATACTTTTTGCCCTGTGAAGCGTTTATTGAAGTAGAAGGAGAACTTGTAACAGCTGATGATACTCCTGCTGTACCAGCACCGTATCCAGATGGTACTCAAGTCGGTTTTGTCAATAATGGTATTATGGCGTTATTTGAGAGTGCTAGATATCTCATTGATGGAAAAGAAATTGAGTCCATAGATCGCGATGTTGATATGGCTACAACAATAATCGGGTTAGCGAGATATTCTGATGATTATACAAGATCAGCAGGACCCTCTATGATGTTTGCAAAAGATGGTAAGAATACCGCTGGAGGAAATCCATTTGTTGTAAGACGACCAAAAAAACGTGATAATAGTGATGCTGATGTCGAGAATATGATTATAAACAACGACGTTAATTTCAATCTAGGAGCTGCAACACGAAACTCAATGTTGCAAGGAGCGCGTAAATCATTTTCATGCGCGATTCCACTGCATCACATATTTGGATTCTGTAGAAACGTCAGAAAAGTTATTTATGGAGCGAAGCATACAGTATCGCTTGTACGAAAGAGTGATGATAACGACGCAATTTGGAGGATTCCAGCAGATGCTGCAAATCCCAATGCTGATGCCGGTAAAGTCAATTTAACAAAAATATCATTGTGGATGCCAGTGTTGACTCCAGCAATCACCGCAGAAGAACGATTACTATCATTTATGGACCAAGGAGGAAAGTCATTACTAAGTTGGTTATCAGTGAGTACAGATGTGAAGCAATCAAATATCAACGGGTTATTCACGTGGAATCTAGCATCAAAACAAGGTGTTGCTGCGCCACGTCATATATTTATTGCGTTACAGGATAACACACGAGTTGGCAATCAACTCTCCAGCCATATGATATTTGATCAGTTAGGTGTGAAAGACGTCTCACTGAGAATAAACGGCCAACAGGAACCATCCGAGGATATACAACTTAATTACACAGAAAATCATATTGCACGAGTTTATCATCGTCTGTTGTCATTTATGGCACGCGATCAAAATGTGGATACTGGTTTGCAAATATCACAATATGATTTTGAAAATCTGTATCCGATCTATTACTTCTCACTGGAACATCTCGATTTGATGAGACAGTCTGTCGTTGATATACACTTTAGAGCTAATGTGACTCGTGGTGCTATTGCTAATTATAGAGCGGTTGCTGTCATTCTCAGTGATAAATCAATGCTACTTGAAGGTGTTGGAGGAAGAATGAGAGTGGTAGATGCACCAGTAGAAAATCTTTGATTGATTTTCTCGATTTTTCATTGAATTAGAATCAATCAATTATATATAATGTCATATAGTGTTATTAGTGTTGCGTTAACTCCCGGTCAATTAAAAAAATTGCAATCGGAATCAGCTAAAAAATGTGGAACCACAATCACGTTGAAACCCAACCAAATGACTGGTGGTGCAAATAAATTATCACTGACAACTCGTCAGGTGAAACATTTCAATGATGCACTTGCAGCCAAAAAAGGTGTTCAGATTACTCTCTCTGCGGCTGCTATCAAAAATATTAAAACAGGCGGTATATTTCCGTTGTTAGCTGCGATTCCAGCATTGATTGCAGCAGCAGCCCCAGCGGTGGCTAAAGCGGCTGCGTTAGGAGCCGTTGGTACTGCAGCAGGAATGGCACTAAAGAAAGCAACTGGGAAAGGATATAAAAAAAAGGGAAAGGGTCTAAGACTACCAGGAACCCCGTATTCGTGGTACAGCGGAAAGGGTCTAAGACTACCAGGAACCCCGTATTCGTGGTACAGCGGAAAGGGTCTAAGACTACCAGGAACGATGTATTAATTCAGGAACCTATGGTTCCTATGTCCAATTTTGATTTAATGGATGCGGCTAAAAAACTAGTGATTAAAAATTTCAGAGGTGTTTTTATGAAAGATCAATTACCACATCAACCAAACAAAACTGAAACAGGTATTATTAATCTCGATAACAGCACCGGACCTGGAACTCACTGGGCTGCATACGCTATTGATCCACGTGGGATTGTCTATTTTGATAAATATGGATTAGCCCCGCCAAAAGAGTTTATGCGGTATATAAAAACCCTTCCAATGAAGACTTGGTATTCTACGCTACCAACACAAACGATGATTGACCCACCAATATGTGGCAGCGAAGTATTAAATGTCCTTGACGCTATTTCTAACTCCTTAAGTAACCCAAGCGGAAAACCACCACATGTTGTCGTGAATGAATACACTAGTAATCGCTGGAGAAAATCAAAGATTTTTCGACGAAGTCGTCAAAAACGATTTTAGAGAGAGAAAGAGTTTTACAATAACATGATTGATATTTGGGGGAGATCTTTGAAACCCAAACCCGATGGCACTGCACCACCTGATTCTGTCAAGGATGTAAAAAAAACTAATCAAAGATGAAATAACTGAGACGTTGAACTTAACAAATGTTGATCCTAATGAAATAGTTGTATTTCAAGACAAACAGGGTAAATTGAAATCCAGTGATGTGTCATTGGATGATATTTTAGTTAAACAACGAAACGCAATCGAGAACACCGTTGCGTTATTTTCCGATCAGGGTAAATTGAAAACCAGTAATATTTCTCTGGATGATATTTTAGTTAAACAACAAAACGCAATCGAGGATACTATCGCGTTATTTTCCGATCAGGGTAAACTCAAACCGGGTGTACTCGTTTCGACGATTACAGATCGATTAAAAACTCTCAACGATGAGTTAAACAATTCTGTGGTTGTACTAACAACACTTGAATCTAGAATTGAAGAAAACGGAAAACAGTTTATATCATTTCGTAGAAATATCATTGATAAATTTATTGGAACCCCGTTAGATAAAATTGAAATAAAACTCCCGGATATTAAAAAATCCATCGATGAGACGAAAACTTTCATCGAAGCCGTCAAAGGTGATTTTTCGAGGATGATAACAATCATTGAAAAAACAAAAATTCCTCATGAGAAAACCAATAACGTAGTATATACAATCCAACACGGATCATTTTTGTGGACACCTACAGACAACAAATTAGATATCACTGCAACCGTTAAGGGTATTTATCGATTAACACTAGTAACAACGACTCAATTTTATATATCATCGTCGAGTTCATCCGGGGTCAACAATACGATTTCAACGATCATCGACAAGGATAAAACTGAAAAGTTCACGATAACATCTACTGATAAACATTTGGCTAAAACTCCGGTATCATGGTATGTGGAATTCGTAGCGGATTTAAGTAAATAACTAAATCGTTCGGATTTCACAATTGAAAACGCTAGTGTTTTTAAAATAAAAATGATTTCATCAACTCAATGTCGCTATGATCAGGTCAGAGAATTTCAGAATAGACTCAAAACCCTCACTGAGGAGTATCAAATAAAAATAAAAAAATACCGACGAAGAATCACCGCAATTGATGTTATTATATACTCGGTGTCAAGCGTTCTCACTGGTGCCGGAATAATACTAGCATCTGTTACAATGATTGCCCCGGTCGTAGTTCCAATTTGCATTTCTGCGGTGGCTACAATCGGGGGTATATCAACCGGGATAGCAAAAAAGATATCATCATGCAGCCAGAGTAAACTGCAGAATTACTTACTTCAATTTCATATTGCATCAACCGCATATTCGCAGTTATCCCTGATGATATCATCGTCACTCGATAATACAATTATATCAGATAGTGAATTCTCAGCGATGGTCAGTATTTTTGATTCCGCGATATCGAAATTAGAGCGACAACATGAATATAATAACAATGACAACACCGATGGAATCGGAAAACACGAACCCAAAAAACAAAATGATCTCAATAATATCAACATTACCAGATTGTGAGTTCTCAGTGATGGTCAGTATTTATGATTCCTCGATACCAAAATTAGAAATAAATCATGAATATAATAACAATGACAACACCGCAGGAATTACTTCAACGAATAGTGGAGAACACGAACCCAGTACAAACAAGCATGATATCAATAACATCAACGAATCCAGAATTCAGTGTGAATTTCCCCTCTCCGGTCCCAGTGAAGGAGATAGCGCTAGCAAAACTACGAGTGTATCACAGTTGGCCTAATATCAGATCAAAATCATTTGGTGGTCAACAACCCAATAATTCTTTAGTGTTTGCAAATAAGAATAAACCCGACGGAACCCCAGACTGGAAAGTTGTTTCGATACCAACAGGGTCATACCAAATCGAACAAATCAATGATGAATTCGCGCGTAGAATAAAATCGATTACTGGAAAAGAATCAAAAATCGCTATAACGGTTCATGAACCGACACTATCATCCGCAATTGAGATAAACACAGAAGGATACGTCGTAGATATCTATCAGAGTTCTATTAGAACCGTACTGGGATGGCCTGAATTACCACCCCGGGGAGAAACCGTTGATTTACCAGAACCACAAAAAACTGATTATATCACCGACAGAATAAAACCTGATAATCCAATAAAGAGTTATAAAGATCACACAATCACTATAGATTTTTTTGATTTCGGATTTAAACCAATTAGTGAGGGTAGATTAGAGAGACAACGTTTTGTTAACGAATTTAAAATCTTTGATAATTTTGTTGCAATGAATAACGATTTATCGCTGTTGTTAATATCTATTAAATCCGGCTCTCTCTCCCGAGATGAATTTATCAGCATCGTAGAAACATGCAACAAAATTATCGACGATGCTGATAAATTTAATTCGCAAATTATTCAGGATATACTAGATGATCACCCCATGTCGAGAACAGCATTTGCAGATAAATATAATATACGCGAAGAAGACATTCCAACATTTAAACTACCAGGATATATCGTACCAGAACAAAAAAAACTTCTCAATGATGCCATCGATGTTGGTTTCAAAATAATTCATGATAAGTGGAAAAAAACAGCATCACCGGAAATAAAAACCCTTAAACATAATAATGACCCAGACGGTGGTGGTAGGCATATCGCTCCGTTCAACGTGAATATTTCATCGGTGATTGCGCTTAATTTAGTATGCGATGTAATTGAAGGAAGCTATCAGATTAATCTAGAGCAATCAAATCAAGCTCAGCAAGGATATATTCTTTATTCATTTGCACCAACAGCTCCTCCAGGATTCCTAATTATTGAAAACCCAATTAATCCTGTCTACATGCGATGCCATAATAATTCGTTAACCAGAATTAATTTCAAACTCACCGACCAGTCAAATAATCTGATTGATTTACAAGAAGAGGTGTTAGCGATTAGTCTGTTTGTGAGATCCTAAAGACTTGATCAAATCATTTATTATTTTTTGTTAACCCAGAACTGAAAACTTTAGCAGCAGAGAGGGTGGATGACAACAAGTTGCGACCAAAATTAATTAAAAAATCGTAAAAGTCTCCGTTTTCATTTTTTTAGTTAAAATGAGATTTCGTAGGGAAAGCTCATTAAGATTTCAATAAATTTTTTGTCTGAAAACGTTGTAGGGTTTGCCCCTGAGACATTTTTTTTGGTTAAAATGAGATCGTAGGAAGGCTCGTTTTAATGATTCAATCAAAATTTTGTCTGAAAACGTTGTAGGATTCACCCTCTCTGCTGCTTAAATAGTGTGAAGAAAGTCCATTTTAAATAATTTTAAGGCACAAAATCTCATGTAAAAGTAAGGTAAATAGTGTGAAGAAAGTCCATTCTAAAGTAATTTTAAGGCACAAAATCTCATGTAAAAGTAAGGTAAATAGTGTGAAGAAAGTCCATTCTAAAGTAATTTTAAGGCACAAAATCTCATGTAAAAGTAAGGTAAATAGTGTGAAGAAAGTCCATTTTAAATTATTTTAAGGCACAAAATCTCATGTAAAAGTAAGGTAAATAGTGTGAAGAAAGTCCATTTTAAATAATTTTAAGGCACAAAATCTCATGTAAAAGTAAGGTAAATAGTGTGAAGAAAGTCCAATGTAAAGTAATTTTAAGGCACAAAATCTCATGTAAAAGTAAGGTAAATAGTGTGAAGAAAGTCCATTCTAAAGTAATTTTAAGGCACAAAATCTCATGTAAAAGTAAGGTAAATAGTGTGAAGAAAGTCCATTTTAAATTATTTTAAGGCACAAAATCTCATGTAAAAGTAAAATAAATAGTGTGAAGAAAGTTCATTTTAAAATAATTTTAAGGCACAAAATCTCATGTAAAAGTAAGGTAAATAGTGTGAAGAAAGTCCATTCTAAAGTAATTTTAAGGCACAAAATCTCATGTAAAAGTAAGGTAAATAGTGTGAAGAAAGTCCATTTTAAATAATTTTAAGGCACAAAATCTCATGTAAAAGTAAGGTAAATAGTGTGAAGAAAGTCCATTCTAAAGTAATTTTAAGGCACAAAATCTCATGTAAAAGTAAGGTAAATAGTGTGAAGAAAGTCCATTTTAAATAATTTTAAAGCACTAAATCTCAAGTAAAAGTAAGGTAAATAGTGTGAAGAAAGTCCATTCTAAAGTAATTTTAAGGCACAAAATCTCATGTAAAAGTAAGGTAAATAGTGTGAAGAAAGTCCATTTTAAATAATTTTAAGGCACAAAATCTTATGTAAAAGTAAGGTAAATAGTGTGAAGAAAGTCCATTGTAAAGTAATTTTAAGGCACAAAATCTCATGTAAAAGTAAGGTAAATAGTGTGAAGAAAGTCCATTCTAAAGTAATTTTAAGGCACAAAATCTCATGTAAAAGTAAGGTAAATAGTGTGAAGAAAGTCCATTTTAAATTATTTTAAGGCACAAAATCTCATGTAAAAGTAAGGTAAATAGTGTGAAGAAAGTCCATTTTAAATAATTTTAAGGCACAAAATCTCATGTAAAAGTAAGGTAAATAGTGTGAAGAAAGTCCATTCTAAAGTAATTTTAAGGCACAAAATCTCATGTAAAAGTAAGGTAAATAGTGTGAAGAAAGTCCATTCTAAAGTAATTTTAAGGCACAAAATCTCATGTAAAAGTAAGGTAAATAGTGTGAAGAAAGTCCATTTTAAATTATTTTAAGGCACAAAATCTCATGTAAAAGTAAGGTAAATAGTGTGAAGAAAGTTCATTTTAAAATAATTTTAAGGCACAAAATCTCATGTAAAAGTAAGGTAAATAGTGTGAAGAAAGTCCATTCTAAAGTAATTTTAAGGCACAAAATCTCATGTAAAAGTAAGGTAAATAGTGTGAAGAAAGTCCATTTTAAATAATTTTAAGGCACAAAATCTCATGTAAAAGTAAGGTAAATAGTGTGAAGAAAGTTCATTTTAAAATAATTTTAAGGCACAAAATTTCATGCCGAAGTAAGATAAATAGTGTGAAGAAAGTCCATTCTAAAATAATTTTAAGGCACAAAATCTCATGTAAAAGTAAGGTAAATAAGTGTGAAGAAAGTTCATTTTAAAATAATTTTAAGGAACAAAATTTCATGTCAAAGTAAGATAAATAGTGTGAAGAAAGTCCATTCTAAAATAATTTTAAGGCACAAAATCTCATGTAAAAGTAAGGTAAATAAGTGTGAAGAAAGTCCATTTTAAAATAATTTTAAGGCACAAAATTTCATGTCAAAGTAAAGTAAATAGTGTAAAGAAAAGTCCATTCTAAAATAATTTTAAGGCACAAAATCTCAAGTAAAAGTAAGGTAAATAGTGTGAAGAAGGTCCATTTTAAAATAATTTTAAGGCACAAAATTTCATGTCAAAGTAAGATAAATAGTGTGAAGAAAGTCCATTCTAAAATAATTTTAAGGCACAAAATCTCATGTAAAAGTAAGGTAAATAGTGTGAAGAAAGTCCGTTCTAAAATAATTTTAAGGCACAAAATCTCATGTAAAAGTAAGGTCACTGAATATAATAATATAGCTATTATATACAGCTGAATTTGCAGAGCGAATCTCCTTCCAGTCAGTAAATTAGTAGAATCTGTTGTATACAGTAGCATCACACACAAGGATTATAATCTATTGTATACAGTAGCATCACACACAAGGATTAGAATCTATTGTATACAGTAGTATCACACACAAGGATTAGAATCTATTGTATACAGTAGCATCACACACAAGGATTAGAATCTATTGTAAACAGTAGTATCACACACAAGGATTAGAATCTATTGTATTCAGTAGTATCACACACAAGGATTAGAATCTATTGTATACAGTAGTATCATATGCAAGGATTAGAATCTATTGTATACAGTAGCATCACACACAAGGATTAGAATCTATTGTATACAGTAGCATCACACACAAGGATTAGAATCTATTGTATACAGTAGCATCACACACAAGGATTAGAATCTATTGTATACAGTAGCATCACACACAAGGATTAGAATCTATTGTATACAGTAGCATCACACACAAGGATTAGAATCTATTGTATACAGTAGTATCATATGCAAGGATTAGAATCTGTTGTATACAATAGTATCATATGCAAGGATTAGAATCTATTGTATACAGTAGCATCACGCACAAGGATTAGAATCTGTTGTATACAGTAACATCACACACAAGGATTAGAATCTATTGTATACAATAGTATCACACAAGGATTAGAATCTATTGTATACAGTAGCATCACACACAAGGATTAGAATCTGTTGTATACAGTAGCATCACACACAAGGATTAGAATTTATTGTAAACAGTAGCAGCACACACAAGGATTAGAATCTGTTGTATACAGTAGTGTTATGGCTATTGGACTTAATTTTATTTATTTTTAATTATTAAATCCAAAATTGTCATTTATGATTTATTATTCATTAAATGGGAAATTTTTCTAGAAAATTCAGTTGACCTGTACTTTACTAATAAACAGGCTGACCTTGGCTTACAGTGGTCTAGTTCCTGACCTTGCTTTAGACATTGTCAACAGGTCTTCAATTTTATTGGTTAATTTCAAGGACAACATTTTATCAGTGGCTGATTTATTCTTCTAGTTCATTCTTTAAGCATGTGACTTGGTGAAGGTAGCTCTTTCCATGACCTTCCAGACTCACATGATTCCTCTTGTTTACTTCAGAAAAACAATATATATAGCTGTGTTTTAGAAGCTAACTTTAGTAGTAGAATATAAATTGGGCTTATTTTAAAGAAGTTGTGTATTTTCTGTTTTGAGTTTAATATCTTGTTCTGGACTGTGTCAATTCGTTGGAAAAGAAGAATTATTCTATTTATCTGGAAAAGGACATATGTTTCATAATTTCATCTGGATGATTTAAAAACAAGAACTGTACCACGTGACATTGTCAGCCATTTTGGATTACATCATCAAGATTCGAACCTGGAACTATTAGAACATTTATTTATCAGGACTTGTAATTCCATTAGTGGATTATTTTGTGAATTCTATATTTGTTGGATTTGATTCTCTAAAACCGTAAGTTTATTTATTTTATGAAAATAATTGTACTTAATAAAATCATTGTTAAAGTTATACAAGCTTGTTAGTTTTCACTCTTTCTGTGTTGCTGCTTATTCGAGCCTAAACACGTAACATAGAATTGGTGGCTATCGTCTCGGGATTGAGATTTGAGATAATTTGAATTTAAATTTGAATTTCCCCTAGTTTTTGAGAATTTTAAATCTTTAGTGAGACTGACACGCTTGTATCAAAATGACATCTAAGGTAGAAATATTTCTTTCTAATCCTACCCAGGAGGAATTAGATCTTTTCAAAAAAGACGAGTTGGTTCAACTTGCCAGAAAATACGATCTTTCTGAAGTGAAAGCTTCTTTAACGAAACAAGATATCAAAAAGATTTTGGTCCAGTATTTGGTAGAACAGTATGTTTTTGAACAAAGTGCTTTGATTCCAGTCAGTAAGTCTGCATCAGACTCTGACATAAAATTAAAGGAATTAGAATTAAAATTCAAGATGGAATTAGAGTTGAAGAAGCTAGAATTTCAGGAAAGGGAGAGAGAAAAGCAATTACAATATGAGAGAGAGGAGAAAGAGAAACAAATTGAATTACAAAAAGAGCAAATGCGAATTGACAGAGAGGAGAAAGAGAAACAAATTGAATTACAAAAAGAGCAAATGCGAATTGAGAGAGAGGAGAAAGAGAAACAAATTGAATTACAAAAAGAGCAAATGCGGATTGATAAAGAGGAAAAGGAGAAAGAGAGACAGGAAAGGGAGAAAGAAAAGCAAATTGAATTACAAAAAGAACAAATGCGGATTGATAGAGAGAGAGAGGAGAAAGATAGACAATTACAATCTGAATTAGAGTTTAAGAAACTGGAATTTCAGGAAAGGGATAAAAAAAGACAATTACAATTTGAAAAAGAGGAGAGAGAGAGACAGGAAAGGGAGAAGGAAAAACAATTACAATATGAAATTAGAATGAAAGAAATGGAGCTGGCAAGTGGGAATCATCATCATACTTCAAATCAAAATTTTGATTTAGCAAGGAATATTAGATTAGTGCCCCCTTTTAAAGAAAAAGAAGTAGATAAATATTTCATTCTTTTTGAAAAAGTTGCAGAAAATTTAAAGTGGCCAAGAGAGAATTGGATTCAGTTACTGGTAAGGCTAGTGAGATTTACACTTCACTGTCTGTTCAGCAAAGTGGTGATTATGACGTAGTTAAAGAATGCATTTTAAGAGGTTATGAGTTAGTTCCTGAAGCTTATAGGCAAAAATTTAGAAATTACAGAAAAGAAGCTGGACAAACTCATGTCGAATTTGCTAGACAAAAAGAGCAGTTGTTTGATAGATGGTGTTTAGCCAAGAAAGTTGAGCAAGATTATCAAAATCTCAAGCAAATTATATTAATTGAAGAGTTCAAAAACTGTGTCCATAGTGATGTTAAAACTTATCTTGAGGAGCATCAGATTGAAACCTTGGAAAATGCTGCTCGAGCTGCTGACGAATATTCTTTGACACATAAAGTTCCTTTTGTTAACAAGACTTCTACTCAACAATTTACTGGCAGAAAAGAATTTCCGCCTAATTCAAGCCCTTCTAAAACTCAGACTAACACAACTTTCAAAAATCAGACTTCAGAGAAGTTTGATTCTAGATCCTTGTCTCTTCCGACGTGTAACTTTTGCAAGAAAAAAGGACACGTTATTTCTGATTGCTACAAATTGAAAAATAGGCAACAGAATCAAGATAGACCAGTTCCAAATGCTCTTATTTACAAGAGGTCAAGGTCACAGTCATGTATTGAAAGCAATACATTTGTTGGGTCTAATAAATCCCAGTCTGATTTTGATATGGAGAATTATGAACTATTCATATCGAAGGGTTCTGTATCACTTTTGGGTGATTCAGCCAATCCCACCCCTATTAAAATTTTAAGGGACACAGGAGCCTCTCAGAGTCTTTTATTATCAGGTACTTTGCCTTTATCTGAGAAGTCTTCTTCTAATGAAAGTGTTCTTGTTCAGGGAGTAGAGTGCGGCGTTGTTAATGTTCCTCTCCATTGTGTAAATTTGTCATCAGACTTAGTATCAGGACCTGAGACAATCAGAACGGTCTCGGTTTTACCTGTTGAGGGAATTGATTTATTGCTAGGCAACGACTTAGCTGGGGACAAGGTTGTGGTTAATCCACTTGTAACTGACAAGCCTAATTTGGATCAGAAAGTTGATCCAATTGAAAAAGAAATCCCTGATATATTTCAAGCTTGTACAGTTATTAGAGCTATGGTAAAGAAAGCTCTTGAGAATGAAGTTGAAAAGGGCAGTATTCCCTTCGTTGACAAATGCATGGGTCAGGCTTATGTTATTGAGGGCAGCATTCCCTTATCTGATAGCTGCGTGGGTCAGGCTTATGTTGAAAAAGCCAGTATACCTTCAACTGACGCTTGTAAAGGTCAGGTTTTTGATGAGGTCACTTTTACGCTTGGTTTAGATCAATCAGAAAGTATTGATCATAGTGATCCTCTTTTGACAACTCATTCTCTTTATTTTAATCAGGGTGATGATTTTAAGAGTGATGTTACAGAAGGCAGCATTCCTTCAACTGGCACTTGTATAGGTCAGGTTTTTGATGAGATCACGTTTACTCTTGGTTTAGATCAATCAGAAGGTATTGATCATAGTGATCATCTTTTAATAACTCATTCTCTTAATCAGGGTGATAAACGACAGTCACTTGTCGTTGAACAGGAAAAAGATCCTGAGATCTCCTGTTTGTTTCAAAGGGTCATAAATGAGACTGAAGTTCCTGTCTGTTATTTCATTAAAAATGGAATTCTTATGAGAAAATGGCGACCTCCCGAGGTACCTGCTGGTGATGAATGGTCAGTAAACTATCAAATAGTAGTTCCAAAACCTTACAGACAGGAAATACTTAATCTGGCCCATGAAACTCCTTTGGCTGGTCATTTAGGGATTAATAAAATGTATCACAAGATCTTGACTCACTTCTATTGGCCAGACATCAAAAGTGATGTTGTCAAATATTGTAGATCTTGTCATGCTTGTCAAATGGTAGGAAAACCCAATCAGAAGATACGTAAGGCTCATCTGCAACCTATTCCTACGTTTGATGAAACATTCAGTGGAATTATGGTAGATTGTGTGGATTCCTTATCTAAGACCAAGTCAAGTAATCAATTAAAGTTAAAAATGAAGCTAAGGTTTGAAAGAAATACAAGGGAGAGAACTTTTGAGTCTGATAATGGTGTTGTGTTACTCTTATTCATTCTTCTTACTTTACTTCAAATTAGATATTACGGCCCTTACAAAGTTAAGAAGAAAATGAATTAGTTAAATTATAGTATTAGTGCTCCTGGGATCTAAATTAATTATAGGAGTACCAGTGTATTGAAAGAAATAGCCATGTTAAATATGTAATTAATTTAATTGTACCAGTCCTATTTAGTGAAGGAATATCATCAGGATTCGACTGATATTGGAGCGACGAATTGTTGGAATTCAGAAATTATAAACAAATCTAGACCAGAAACTTTCACATTTACAAGTGCAAGAAAGAAATGAACTGAAAGTTATTATTATATGAGCACTTATGTCCAGATATTCTTACAAGGACAAACAAAATTTTCATGACGTTGAAATTGAAAATTCCAAACAGCATCCATGCTGGACGAGTCCACTCAAACAGGAATACTTGAAAAAGGCAATTCAATATTTGCTGGAGAATGATTTTATCAAGCCCAGTAAAAGTGATTGGAGTTCACCATGCATACTTGTTTCAAAACCAGATAAAACTTTCCGTATGTGCACTGATTAAAGGAAGGTGAACAGAGTGACAAAAACAGATTCATTCCCATTAACAAGAAGTGACTATTCTATTGATAAAATTGGGAATGCCAAGTACGTCACCAAATTCTGACCTTCTGAAAGGATTTTGGCAGATTTCACTACGGAAAGAGCAAAGGAAAACTCAACATTGCGACTCCAAAAGGACTCTACCAATATAAAGAAAGTCCATTTCAACGTCTCATAAAAATGTTCATCTCTGGTCTAGAGATTTGTGACGTCATCATTTACAACGACACCTGGAGAGAACATCTAGCAACAATTCGATAATTCTTTAACAGACTCACTAATGTATGTTTGACAATTAATTTGTCTAAAAGTGAGTTCTGCTGTGCTTGTGTGTTTTTCCTAGGACATTTTGTGGGACATGGACAAGTTAAAAATTTGAGGCTGTTTCTTGATAAAATAATTGTAAACACTCTTTCCCGTGTAGAATTCATTATATTGTATAATTTTTAATTTCAGATGTAAATTGGTTTGTGAGAAAAAGAAAGTTTTATCATATAAACCTTTCTTTTTATTTTATGGGGGAAGGTGTTACGGCTATTGGATTTAATTTTATTTATTTTTAATTATTAAATCCAAAATTGTCATTTAGGATTTATTATTCATTAAATGGGAAATTTTTCTAGAAAATTCAGTTGACCTGTACTTTACTAATAAACAGGCTGACCTTGGCTTACAGTGGTCTAGTTCCTGACCTTGCTTTAGACATTGTCAACAGGTCTTCAATTTTATTGGTTAATTTCAAGGACAACATTTTATCAGTGGCTGATTTATTCTTCTAGTTCATTCTTTAAGCATGTGACTTGGTGAAGGTAGCTCTTTCCATGACCTTCCAGACTCACATGATTCCTCTTGTTTACTTCAGAAAAACAATATATATAGCTGTGTTTTAGAAGCTAACTTTAGTAGTAGAATATAAATTGGGCTTATTTTAAAGAAGTTGTGTATTTTCTGTTTTGAGTTTAATATCTTGTTCTGGACTGTGTCAATTCGTTGGAAAAGAAGAATTATTCTATTTATCTGGAAAAGGACATATGTTTCATAATTTCATCTGGATGATTTAAAAACAAGAACTGTACCACGTGACATTGTCAGCCATTTTGGATTACATCATCAAGATTCGAACCTGGAACTATTAGAACATTTATTTATCAGGACTTGTAATTCCATTAGTGGATTATTTTGTGAATTCTATATTTGTTGGATTTGATTCTCTAAAACCGTAAGTTTATTTATTTTATGAAAATAATTGTACTTAATAAAATCATTGTTAAAGTTATACAAGCTTGTTAGTTTTCACTCTTTCTGTGTTGCTGCTTATTCGAGACTAAGCACGTAACAGTAGTATCACCCACAAGGATTAGAATCTGTTGTATACAATAGCATCACCCACAAGGATTAGAATCTGTTGTATACAGTAGCATCACGCACAAGGATTAGAATCTGTTGTATACAGTAGCATCACGCACAAGGATTAGAATCTGTTGTATACAGTAGCATCACACACAAGGATTAGAATCTATTGTATACAGTAGTATCATATGCAAGGATTAGATTCTATTGTATACAGTAGCATCACACACAAGGATTAGAATCTATTGTATACAGTAGCATCACGCACAAGGATTAGAATCTATTGTATACAGTAGTATCACACACAAGGATTAGAATCTTTTGTATATGGTAGACATACTGCACACCAGTAACCACCCATTTACACAAGAATATTATTTTGCCTTGCAATTAGATTGGTCACAACACAACCTCACTGGGATCTTACTCCATGAGTTTTTAAAGATCTTAAATCTTCCATCCACCTCTTCAGTCCCCAAATTTCAGCATGAATACCTCAAGGTCGATCCTTAGTGTTGTTCCAGAGACAGACATTGCAGACTCAAAGCACATATTGAGAGTCCCATTTTAGGAAGACATGAATTTCTTTGTTTCACTCTTGCTTTATGTTGGATTTCAATGACACTGAATCCTATCTAGCTCTTTATTTACCCAGGCATAAGGTCTGAAACTCCCCTCAAACATTCCTTGGAGATCACCTGATGGCTCCACCGTCTGCTTGAAAAGTTACTTCTTAGTTTAGGAATCTCTGTGCTTCCTGCTTTTTTCTCAGTAACAATGACCCCTCTTGTCCTGTGCCATTGGTTACGATGCCCACAGATGATTCTCATGTCCTCAGTGTTGGTTGAAACTTTGCTTATTAGACACAATGATTGCTGTTGTAGATTTTATGAAGTAGCATCTCATAAATGGGAGGACCTTCCCTGATTCATGGAGGGTATTTCCATGAAAGATGAACTGCTATCAATATCTGCTTATCACTCTCATAGCAACCTGTCCCTAACTGCTACCATCCAAGCTGTGGGGCGTAGGTCAGGGATAGCTTTCGTAAGCTCTTACAAGTTTTTCATCCTAAACAAGTTTGTACCTGTACCAACAGCAGAATATCTTGCCAGGTTAGTCAGTTTCCCATGATGTGGTGTACTCTACTTCATCTGGATTTGTGGGGTGGGGGTGGGAAATGTTTTTCTATTAACAGTGTCCATGCATAAACCATGTGCTTACCCCTCTCATAAAACTTGAGGCCACTTCACATCATTCAGGAGAATAGAGACATGGGCAACTTTGTGGTAAGAGGATGTAGCACCATCTTTTTCTTTATTTTTCTCCTAATGTATTGTAATCAAGGAATGCATTTGAAGAAGGAACTCAAATATTTCTCTGATCATCAATTGGACACATTCTTCCAAGTCATTCCAGCAATTATATCCCTGGAAGAGTATGCATGAATGTTCTTGTGGTGGTTGATGATAGAAGAAACTTACCACTAGTCCCTCTATCCGATGGAAGACCACCTTAGTCCGACTTAACCTTTTTAAGCAGAAGACATTTTAGCACTTCTGTTGCAAAAAAAAGTCAAACGACATGTCAGATGTCTTTCTTAGCATGGGATGGTCTGGTTTGTGAGGTGGCTGCTCTTCTCCTGTCCTAATGTATTATTGTGATAGGTAATTATTATTTAATAAAACCATTTAACTGAGAAAATTAATTCTAAATTGGAAATAGTGGTCAAAAACAAAATGGAAAGTTTAAAGTTTTAGTGTATCAATACTACTACTTATAATAAATGTTCTTCATAAGTAGTTTTTTTTTATGTCATCTGAAAAAGCAGTTTAGTTTTTAAACATGAATTGGTGTTTAATTCTAAACAAGAGTTCCACCAAGAAACGGATCTAAAGAATTTCCTGGAATTCAAGATGAGACCATTACTTCAGTTTAAATACTCAGCATTCAAGTCTAAAGTGAATTGTCTTTAGTATTTATTAAATATGGAAAAACAATTTGCCACAAAAAGACAATACCAGGTTTTGAAAATGCAATGAACGAATTACCATATAAATTGTAAAAAAAATAGTTATTAGCTCTTTTCTAACATAATCCATCTCTGAAGTCCAGGAAGTGAAAATGACAATGTGGAGGCATCAGTTTTTTTCATAGGGTCACATCTGAAGTAAGGCCAAGCTGTATTCTATTTAACCCATATTACTCTTGTTGATCATACACCAAAATAAAGGGAATATAACATTGTTTGAACAGTACTTAATATATATATATATACAATGTTTTTAAATAGTATATATAATGAGGAAAACCTGAGAAATTCTTTTTCTTTAAAAATGTAACCTTTTGCAAATTACAAAACTGTAGAGTACCACCTTGTGAGGATTAGAGATAAAAAAAAAATAATCAAGAATACCACTGTTAGACATGTTGATGGTCAGTTTTTATCTTTTAAATTTTGGACCAGTTAGACACCATAGGAAATCTGCTGCTGAAATCCCAGGTCAGAATTGACCTTACACGAAATAGATCGCTGCGCCTATCACATGACATGACACCCTGCTAACCTCTGACAAACATGCACTATTCGTCAAACAAATATGTTTATGCTTAAGTGATATGTTTATTGACAATGATTTGTAATATTCTTAAAAAATTTAATATTTCAAAGTTGTTTACATTATATACTAAAGTATAGGGCATAACCGACTCTTGATCCGGAAATCGGATTCCACCGGATAGTATGAACTTCTGATTAATCAGAGTCGGACAAGGCAGGAATGACCGATTCGGATAATAAAAATAATAAAGTTGAATTTCTATAGCACCGTGTCTAACACTGCTTGTCATTCGATAGTGCATTTATAAAGTTAAATAAATAGTCAGAAAAGTCCAATGTGGTCAACACAACCACACTGTTAGACAATCTATTTGAACTGGCGGGTGAAAACCGGAAATGAAGCCGGATATGGTAAAGTACTAAGTAACATGCTAGACACGGCAAAACCAGATACCAGAAACCCGGAAACGGAAGATGAAATTTTTTAGAAAAAAAAATACGGATTTAGCATTTCCGATTAATTGAATCGTATCCGGGATCGGAAAAATTTCATGCCCAAAATCCAGAATCGGAAATCAGTAGAAAAATGCTAATCGGTTATGCCCTACTACAGTAGACAATATTTATATATGTAGTTCAAGCTCATATAGTAAATATCGAAGTGTTTTTATTTCAGTAAATCTTAAAAAACTCACATTTTAAAGCTGTTCATGAACTTATTCAAATTTGCTCCAAAAGATGCTGATGTATTTATTATATGCTCGTGTCCTTATTAATGTTATTTGGCTTGTGTTCGTGCTGTCTTGGAAGTAAATGAATTTAAAAAAAGCCCTCCTTCAGCGAAATGAGAAAGTAAAGAGTCACTCAAGTGTCTGAAAGATCAAGATGATAGATCATTGTTTTTGGGATGAGCCAACATTAAAGTGTAAATCTTCAAACTTTCAAATAATACAGTCAGGGTTCAGTACTTATTATAGTTATATCTTTAGGCTCAAATAAATAGTAACACAGAAAAAGTGAAAACAACAAGATTAAGTTTGTAAAAGTTAAAATTTTTATTTATCTTGAGAAAAAATTACAAAATTGGAAAAAATCTTAGTTTTAAGAATTAAATCCAAAAATAATCCGATAATAATCCACGAATTAAATTTAATAAAGTCCTAGTAATAAAATGTTTTAATATAGAGACAAGTTCAAGTCCTGTTGGAAAATTCAAGATGGAAGATGATGTATGCTGCTCTGTTTTGTGATCTTGACCTTGACAACAACCAATCATTTTAAAATTAAAAGAAAACCTGTTTACATGGTTGCCACTAACCCTGAATCAAGGTCAGGATGTAGGTCAACATAACTTGTTTACCACATAATAATTCAGGTCAACCGCATTTCTGGAAAAAAACATCTCTGCAGAATAAATTTACATTACAAAAACATGTAATGAAAAACAAAAATGATTTTAAAACTGACAAACAATTAAATTAAAATGAATATATATCAAATCAGATATACATAACACTATACAAGAAAAATAATATACATCAAAAAAGCCCAAAAGTTGTGAGGTGTTCTCCACCCATATTCTAGAAACGTTTATACATGTATTTACATATATTTTTCAATTTCAATTCTTTTTTTCTTCCTTCAAGCCATCAATGGGACATGTTATGCTACATACATTTATGCAAACAAACATGTTGTAATTTCCATCCATTGTTTGCATATTCAGCTGATCATACATGCGATCACAAAAAATTCTTTATCCATCAAAGTTGTGTCTATGCTTCAGTAAAGGAATAAATCTAATTCCTCAATTTAGACGATCAGGATATCAAATGTAAGAATTACAAGGCTTCCACTGACTTATTTTCATCCTTATTAATCAAGAAATCAACAAATCATTCAAAAGTTGGTAATACTTATCATAATCAATTCATTATTGCCACAAGCAGCTTGTCACAGGAAAATGTAAGAATTACAAGGCTTCCACTGACTTATTTTCATCCTTATTAATCAAGAAATCAACAAATCATTTCAAAAGTTGGTAATACTTATCATAATCAATTCATTATTGCCACAAGCAGCTTGTCACAGGAAAAATGGAGATGAAAGCAATGCCTGGAGGTTTGTCTAATTTATGCTGGCTGATTGGTTAATTGATCAGTATGATTAACAACTGGTGATAGGTCAATTACCTGTCATTTAAAAGCATTAACAAGTTTTCATACTGGATGTCACATCACCAACAAGACCTTAATATAAAGTCTTTTTCTGAAAACACAATGCTGATATGACTTTCTGTTTAGGAGTAAGAAAAACAAAATTTTCAAGATGTCAGATTGGATATCTGATTTTGCACCATAGGCATTAAGCCATTGTTCTAAATCTTCCAGTGAAAACAAAATGTAAGTACTGTACATGCCAGCCTATAAGTTGGTTCAGCAAATTTGGCATCCTTCATCCATATATAAATCGATGCTGAGTATGAGACAAGGCCAGATCAATCCCATGCAGATTTATTTTTCACTTCGTTCCACACAGCATTGCAAATTTTATCCTATCTATAACTCAGTAACCTTTCCAGTCAGGACAGGTTAAATGTAACTAAAAGTACTTAATTTTTTTCACAAGAAGTATTTTAAATGTTTTATGTACTTTTAGCTACATATAATGATGCTGACCTGAAAATTTATTGCATAGCAGATCAGATAAAACTCAAGATGCTATGTTGAACTAAACTATAATGACTTAAGGTTTTATGAATATTAAAAGTATCACTGAACGTTATTTTAGATTACCAGCAATAAGGAAATTGTATCCTTAATGTTAGAATGCATGTTCCAGTGTTTTGGGGATGGAGAGAGATACAGAGAGAGAGGGATGCATATTGCATTTTTCTTCTTGCACCTCTTGGTCAAAATAAAATACGATCTGATAGACAAAAAAAGAGATATTTAAGCTCTTCACATTTTATTTTTTTTTTGCTTTTTGTTTTTGTGTTATTTTTACCTTTTTGGCCCCATTTAGCTGAAGCTTTTGTCAAAGAGAGAAAACAGTAATAATTGATGTTGTTGTTGATGTTGAGGGTTTAATGCCATTTTTCAGCACACGATAGGCTATACATGGCGGCCAGTATAATTGGTGGAGGAAGAACCCGGGGAAAACCCCTGGAAAGAACCACCGACCAACGAGAAGCTACTGGAAAGCTTTCTCACATAACTACATTAGCCGAATCTTACACTCGAACCCACACAGACAGAGGTGAGACGGTAGTGATCCGTAACGGACAGCGCTTTAGACCACTCGTCCACTCGGGGCCCCCTTAATAATTGAAACAGTAAATGTAAACTATGAAAATACATACCGTTCTCCTTTCAAGGTTTAAATATTTACAATAGTTTTATGCGTAATGACTCCAGTCACACAAATAACCATTTTGCATGCTAATTTTATTTGCAGGTGTAACAACCTCTCCATTCCCAACAAAGATTTTTTTTTAAGTGCATGTACTCTACCTGTACTTAGGCAGCAATTGTTATTTGGTCTTTGCTCATGCTAGATGTTATTTTAAATTGCTGTCAGTTCCAAATGCAAGTTCAAAAGATGTCACTGGCTGAGAAATTTACCTGAGTAACTACCTGGCATTTCCTTTCATTATATGGTACAGTAGTCACAGTACCCATGGGTATCCTCATTTCCCTATTGGTCGCCTCACTAATCTGATCTGGTCTGCCATATCTTACCTCACACAGGTGTTAACTTGGAAAGACTGAATACAGCTGTAGCATATTTAATTAGCATGTAAATATCACTGCAAAGCCATGTGATTCTTGGACAGTGGAAGTGGCAACAAAAACTAGAAGGAATTGCTTACCTGTTGGTATTAATTGATAATAGAATTTGGTATTGCACATGCGTATGAATAAGATCAGTGATGAGGCAAGCAAACAGTGCACATTTACAATTGTGAAGATGTCTATCGCAATGAGGTTTTATTTGATCCCTTAGGTGCAAGAAACAAATTTGTGACTTGAATATGTCTTTATCACAATTATTCATCTTCTGACTTGTTACTTCTAATGCACATATATGTAATCAAATTTAAACAATGTATATTACAAACTACGTACATTACTAGTGAATGCTGCTTTAACGCAATTACATCTGATCTATGTTAAATTTTAATACTGACGATCATGTAATTGTTTACAAAACTTAGTGAGGGATCCTGTATTTTTTTTATAAACGATCTCTTCCACAAAAGGAAATATTTTTACACATTACTTTTCATACTTGTGGAGAATTATTTTCTATATGAAAATTATGATAAAGTGATTTGGATGACATAATCCATATATAAGTTGATTCGGAGTATAAGGCAGCTAAGATTTTCTGGTCAATAAGTATTGTCTTATAGGCCGCAAAATACGATATGACCAGCCATTTATGAGAAATAACCATAACATTTTATGGCAATCCTTAAAATAGTTTGAGTGGTAGTTGACCATTTGATGAATATAAAGTTCTGTGTCAAGCCTCGCTTTAGTTTAAGAGTTGTAGACCATTTGATGAATATAAAGTTCTGTGTCAAGCCTCGCTTTAGTTTAAGAGTTGTAGACCATTTGATGAATATAAAGTTCTGTGTCAAGCCTCGCTTTAGTTTAAGAGTTGTAGACCATTTGATGAATATAAAGTTCTGTGTCAATCCTCGCTTTAGTTTAAGAGTTGTAGACCATTTGATGAATATAAAGTTGTGTCAAGCCTCGCTTTAGTTTAAGAGTTGTAGACCATTTGATGAATATAAAGTTCTGTGTCAGTCCTTGCTTTAGTTTAAGAGTTGTAGACCATTTGATGAATATAAAGTTCTGTGGCAATCCTCGCTTTAGTTTAAGAGTTGTAGACCATTTGATGAATATAAAGTTCTGTGTCAGTCCTTGCTTTAGTTTAAGAGTTGTAGACCATTTGATGAATATAAAGTTCTGTGTCAATCCTTGCTTTAGCTTAAGAGTTGTAGACCATTTGATGAATATAAAGTTCTGTGTCAAGCCTCACTTTAGTTTAAGAGTTGTAGACCATTTGATGAATATAAAGTTCTGTGTCAATCCTCGCTTGAGGGTTAGCAGTAAGAAATTAGTGGATCAGTCCATAAAGCTCTTCTGGTCTACAAACAATGAAACTAAAATTATTTCTTTATCTTGCAAAAAACATCATCAGATATCACATTTTAAAAAACATTGTAATTGTGATGACATCATATACTATCATTGTGTACACATGTGACAAATAGGAATAGCTCATACAAATCTCACAAAAATGTCGTAAACAAAACTAAGTACATGTATATTGGATCGTACATCATTCAGTTTTATGCTCTTGTATATCGATATTACACTCTATGCTCTTGTATATCGATATTACACTCTATGCTCTTATACACTGCATTTCCACTTTTAAAGGTTTCTATTCCTGGAGGAACAGCAAGAATGGTTCCTGGTTCATTCAAGCTCTGACAGAAGTGTTGCAGAAAAGCTGGCAGGACTTGGATCTGCTGACAATCTTGACCCGTGTCAACAAAAAGGTGGCCTTGGATTTCACTTCCAAAACATCAGATCCTACAATGAGTAATAAGAAGCAGATACCCATGATCACTTCAATGCTTACTAAAGAAATCAAATTCAAAGCAAAGCAAAATTATTAGATAAAGATTTCACTGTTAACTATGATTGTTTTTTTATTTTCCTACACATAAATCTAGCTAGATTTGATGAAAGGATTGTAAAGGGTGTGATGGCTTGGTTTAAAATGTCCTTTTCCTTTTTATTGCAATGACTGTGTTACTCTCATGCCTATACTGTGTGTGTATCAGAGCTTAATTTACTCATTTCAACTCCGGGGGGGGGGGGGGCACATGCTACTGGGAAAACAAGAACAAGTTGATAGAAAGAATCCTTACCAGGAAAAGCCCTTTAATTTTGAAGTATTGATTGAAGTCAGGAAATAAACTGGAATTTTTCAGCCACCGTTTGATCAACAAAAACAAAATAATTGAAATGCAACAAAATAAATTGGTAGTTATTTTTTATGTAGGCTTTACAGTAATTTTTGGAGGTTGCAGATTTCACTCAGTTGTGATAGTCACTTCATGGATCATTTGGGTGGTTACCCTTTCTTATATTTGCAGTCAGAACAAGTGCACAGGCGATTTGGCTTGGTCAAGTAGACCCAGGACCTCTTTGCAACATATTAGTATCTTATTTTATTTATGTATGTTTTTATATTTCTAAGCTATGGCATCAGAATGTGTCAACACCTTGTTAAGTAATTCCATATAAATTGATTGACTACTCAGGTAATTTTCAGTCATTATCTTAGTCTTTCTTTGTTCTTGACAGAGACTGCAATAAATAGTTTATTGACAGTACATTTTATTTTTATGTGAAGGTATATAATTTATAAGTTTTGTGCCTAAATTTAATATGGCTCGTTTTGTGAGCACTTTCTTCACACCAACATCTGAAGTTAAGCAGAGTTAACTTTTTTATTCTGTAAAGTAAACTGAGTTACATGCAAATTTTAAAATAAAGCTAGTTATATTTGTGTTTGGGAAACATTCTGTGTTTTTGATTAGTCTGATTGAGATGTTAAGGAAGAGTCTTTAAAAAAGAGCTTTTGATGTAAAAAAAATATATGCAAGTTTGAAGCCAAAATGTTTTGGATGCAATTGAGTTAGGGTCAGAAACGATCCTCGAAAAAAATAATTTCATATAGGAGAAACCTAAAAAAAAGTTTTGAAATTTTTGTTATAAAGGTATAGGAACTTTGTGGAATTTTACCTTTAGTAATTTTGGTAAAATATATACTTGTACAACATTTACTTATTGAGTGCATTTGTAGTGAACTAGTTTTAGGGGCACTTACTTAACATCATGGTGTCATATAGGAAAAATATGCAATATGAAAGTAACATGGCCTTGATATTCTGAATCTTATATGCTGTCACATTACATGTTGATAGATATCAGTTTTCAGCATTGTTCTTTCATTGGAAATTATAAAACCTTCTATATCCTTATCATTGTAGTTCCTTTGTGTAACCTTATTTAGTAATATATTTGCAGTATTTGTCAAACATAACAGATCCAGAGTTTCGACCTGAATATAATACAGCTCTCCCTCATTATAATGCATTGGTCAAAGTCCATTAGCATAGACTGCATTATCTACTGAGCCGTGTTATATTGAAAAGTGCAATGTATACAGAAACTTGGCATATTGAGATTATCATAATATACAGAACCATGGTATAGTGGTCAATGTCCAAATTTCTTAAATAATGGTGTTTTGAAAAAGAAATAAAGATATAAAACTAAGTTTCACATTGTTTTCTTTCAACCTGTACTGTGATACATTGGTATGATTTTTATCACAGGGTCCATAATAGTGCTATGTTCTCTCTTGAATCATGTTTTAACAAGGCAAATTATAGCAGGGGAGAGCTGTATGAGCAACCTTATATCAGTTATAAGATATTTTAAAGGTCAATAGCATTGTTTTGTTGACTGATATTCATCTTTTATGATTCTTTTCATAGATTCTGTTCCATTTTAAACAATAATGGCCCATATTAATTCACATAATATGTTTAATTGGAATGTTGCTTGTAACTAATGCAGCTCAAAAACTATTAACATATTTCAATTCAGCTTGATGTGTACATTGTTTTATCAACCTTCTTAGATGCAAATATAATTTTTTATATTAGCTATTTTCTTTTACTTGCATTTATTTAAGGGGTGATTTCTTCGAAGTTTCAGTCTGATTTGTCTTTGTTGCAATGGAATCATCCCTTGCAGGCTTATCATACTCTGGATATTTTGCCCAATGTGTAATTATCTTACCCAACATTGTTTCTGTATAACTGGAGCACCAAATTACACCTTGGAAAATATATCAGTGGAGTGATGGTTTAAAAAGGGTTTGATGAATGGCCATACTCTACAGTATGCATGGCAAAATAGAACCAAGTTAAACAACAATAATCAACATTTTGCTTGACAAAATAGAACCATGTCATATGACCTTAATCCACAGTACACCTGGCAAATAGAGCCATGTCAAGTGGCTATAATCCACGGTACACTTGGAAAAATAGGGTCATGTCAAGTGTCTATAATACATGGTACACTTTGCAAAATTAAGCCATGTCAGGCGATCATAATTGACAGTACACTTGGAAAATTAGGGCCATATCAAGTGGCTATAATACACTGTACACCTGGCAAAATAGAGCCATGTCAAATGACCTTAATCGACAGTACACTTGACAAAATAGAGCCATGTCAAATAACCTTCATTGACAACACACTTGGCAAACTAGAACCATGTCAAGTGGCTATAATCCACAGTATACTTGGCATAATAGAGCCATGTCAAAAGAGTTGAGTTCTTTTTTCTCCAGAGAGTTTATGCTTGAAAACAGAAACTTGGGAACCTTTTGTCCATTGCTATGCCGTCTCGTCAGTCACCATAATAAACACCATGAGAGTGTGTGATGTGCACAAAATATATTTGGTAATCAAGGTGTATGTACACACATTGGCAACCACTGTGGTATTTCTGCGGCATTTTTCCATTGCTTGGCAATGTATATGCAATGGCAGCCACTATTGTATTTCTGAGTTTTTTTTCTCCATTGATTAGCAGAAAGACCTGAGCATGTTCCAGGTGGTTTCTAATGTACCAGCATAACAACAAAATAGCATGTTGAACCAGATATAAATTTTTTTTCTCCATGTGTAAATGAAGATACGAAATTTCGGGAGCCATGATACGACGGCGTTATATCCGAATTCGCGTTATGGTGGGGCGTGTTATAGCGGGGTTCCACTGTACCAGCTTAACAACACAATAGCATGGTGAACCACATCTAAGATTCACTCATGTATATTCCAAACATAAACCCATGTATATCTGCCCCCAAAGGCATTATCATGCATATTCCAAACAAAACCCTTGTATATCTGCCCACAAAGGCACTATCATGCATAATCTAAACAAATAGACCCATGCATATCTGCCCCCAAAGGCGTTATCATGTATATTCCAAATAAACAAGTCCTTGCCTATATGCCCAGAAAGACACTACTGTGTATATTCCCAACAAATAAACTGTTACGTATCTGCCCGTTTATATGCATATAAATAGACCCATGCATTTCTGCCCTCGAAGGTGCCATCAACACAGACATAATGGTTATATAGAGACTTGTTTGAAAATAAAGTTGCTGTAGAATTTGCATGATTGTTTCAGTTTAGATGCAGTTTTTAAAGACTTGTTTGTAAACCCAAAAGCTTGTAGCATTTTAAAAATAGCCAAGACCTTATCACCTGAAACATCATGAGACAAATCCCAGGAGAAAAAGGTTGCCCCTCCCCATTAATCACCTCTCATGACATACTGGAAGGAGCTTCAGGTTAAAGGACACATGACTAAAGTTTATTTGTAATATTGGTTTATGTACACAGTTTATGAAAAGTAAGATCAGATTTCAGTTACTCCATTGCAGTGATATTTAACGAGTAAGCTACTTTGCTAGGTGGTTTTGTAATCATCATTTTCTGCTTTTCCTAGAGTATGACTAAACTTTATTTATACATGTGTATATTTTTTGTAAATAGCTTTAAGAATGCCTTATTCTTGTATTGCTGAATATTTTTTAAATTTATATACATATTGACAAGCTCAACCAGACAAACTTTTATAACATAAATCTTTGTCTAAAGATTGACTTTCTGAATTTGAGTATAGACATTCCACAATGAAATGCATGTCCTGAGTATACGGCCAGAGGCATTTCTCTGTGAGCTGGAGTTACGGTTATGTTGTAACTAGATTGATGCCAGTACAATGTGCTGTACAGAATTGGTGTACAATTAGAAGGGAGTGATCTCTTACTGTGTTGAGGATCTGATGTAACCAGATTGATGCCAGTACAATGTGCTGTACAGAATTCGTGTACAATTAGAAGGGAGTGATCTCTTACTGTGTTGAGGATCTGATGTAACCAGATTGATGCCAGTACAATGTGCTGTACAGAATTCGTGTACAATTAGAAGGGAGTGATCTCTTACTGTGTTGAAGATCTGATATAACCAAATTGATGCCAGTACAATGTGCTGTACAGAATTCGTGTACAATTAGAAGGGAGTGATCTCTTACTGTGTTGAGGATCTGATGTAACCAGATTGATGCCAGTACAATAGCTGTACAGAATTGATGTGTCAAGTCAGACAACTAGAGGCACTCAGGTAGAAGGGAGTGATCTCTTACTGTATTGAGGGTCTGATTTAACCAGATGTCTGCAGAGTTAAGTAGAATAAGCACGTTGATCTGAAGAATGTACTATTGAGTTAATTTGTCTTCATTAGTCATCGTTCCAATATGTTAACCCTGTCAGATCGATCAGATATTTCAGTAATTCAGGTATGTAAATTTCATTAAATGTGTTGGCAATCCAGTGCATCTAATAAAAATCAACTTGGTCAAATTTGAACTCTGTTCCTTCATGATCAAGAGAACGGGAGCACACAACTGGGATGGACTCATAATTAAGCAATTTAACAGTGTCGGTCCATGTTTGTACATATACACACTTTCCAGTACATGTGTAATGGCTTCTCTGAGGTATGTAGTCATACTTTTGATGTTGAATTTGGAAAGTTTCCTTTCGAAGTAAATTGCCTCTTCCATTTTCAGCTGATGTACAAAGCACCAAAAGGGTGGCCGAGTGGTCTAAAGTGCTCTCCATTATGAATCACTGCCATCTCACCTGTCTGTGTGGGTTCGAGTCTCAGATTCAGCCAATGTGGGTATGTGAGAAAGCTTGCCAGTAGCTTCTCATCGGTTGGTGGTTGTTTCCGGGGTTTTCCTGGGTTTGTCCTCCACCATTAATACTGGCCGCCATATATAGCCTATCGTGTGCTGAAAAATGGTGTTAACACATTAACTCCTGGAGGTTTTTGCTGTTTCACATGAAATGCAAGTAGGAAACACATTTTGGGGACTATTTTTAATACATCCTAATATATAGACTTCCAAGCAATATTCCATCAGACAAATGGCTAGTTGTGCTAAAGATGTTTTGCATTGGTTAGTTTGCTGGCGCATGAGCAGAAGGTGAAAATGTTGGACTTGATTTGGGGAGAGGTTGGGTTTTTTGCTTAATGGACCCATAATTTTCGTATGGAGAAGACTCTTTATTCAAAATGTCCACCGTATCCTACTTTTTGCACAGGTTCACCTGGTCTATGTGCCCTTCAGACCAGTTTGCCATAGATCTGAGACCATAAAGTAGAAAATCTGGACACAAAATCAGATTCCGACCATGGCGAATTTTGGGTAAAGAAAAAAAAACAGAGTCTAAAAACTTAGGTTTTTCCCTGTGTATTTTGTAGTGCAACTAAATTGTCCAGATTATTGGTATTATTGTAGAGCTCAATCTGGCTACCTTTCTATAATGCCACCCACATTAGTGTATCATGCATGACCTTGACACTACAGACCTTGGAAGTAGGCTACTACCTCATGCCCTGTAAACACGTCGCTATGGGTTAATGTGTTAAACACTACAACAACAACAACAAATCACCACACATTGGTTTGTTAGCAGATGATACTAAGAGAGGTAACTATGAAACCCAACAGATGTCACTAGGAGAAAGCAATTAAATATCTGATTGAGCCACTAGTGTGTAAATAGGGTTAATATATTGGAACCTTAGCTAGAAAAGATGAGGGTCTATCAGTGCTGGATAAGATCACTGTACAGAACTGTGTTCTATAATTACTCGCTTATAAAACAAGTCCAGATCTGCCATTACATAATGCACTGGCTGATCTGAGTTGGCGCAGTTTGTTGGGAGTAATCAGTAGAACAAACAACATCGGCAGGTGCATAATGCTACTTTGTGATTTGCAGTTTGACTCAACTTATAAATGAATATATACCGTAAAGATGGAAATCCTCCATTAACAGTAGATTAGTATTTGTGGGAAAAATGGATAATGAATTATCCATTAATGCTGAAATAAAACATGAAGCAGTGAGTAGTGTCCCCAAATAAGTAGTTCTTATATGCTTGCTTGCCATTTTGATGATGAAATATAAGGGAAATATATATGTAAACACATACACAGTTATCCCTTTCAAGAGTGCGCTTAAAACTCACCTTTTTTTGACTGCAAGAACAAACTTAGACCTAATAATGTTTCCTTCCTTAAATATTTTCAGCATGTTTTTATGTTTTCTAATTTCATGGTGTTTTTGCATTTTTTTTTGTATTCATATCATTATAGATGTTGTAAAATGCTTAGAGCTTCTAAAGATTAGGCACTATACAAAATCATCATCATTATTATTATTAATAATATTATCATTATTATTATAAATATTGTGAATGGTTACAGCAGCTGATAATCTGTCCAGGAAGTTGATGTTAATCAGTATATTATTGATGAGGTTGTTTTTGAATGATGTTAAGTATAACGTTAAATAAGGTTATAGCATATATAATGTAACAAAATAGTATGAAATCACAGTAACACCACTCATTATAGTGAAGCGTATAGAAAGCAAATTTTGTAGAAAGTAAAGGAGTTAATTCTTATATGTACACTATAAAACAGTTAAATGTTTACTATAAAGCAGCATTTATACTGGCTGCCATGTATAGCCTATCTTGTGCTGAAAAATGGCATTGAAACCTACAGCGATACTCATAAAGCATTAGAGTTACATGCACACTATAAAGTTGAGTTACATAACTGTACATGATAAAGCAGAGTTACATGTACACTATAAAGCAGTTACATGTACATTATAAAGCAGTTACATGTACATTATAAAGCAGAGTTACATGTACATTATAAAGCAGAGTTACATGTACATTATAAAGCAGAGTTACATGTACATTATAAAGCAGAGTTACATGTACATTATAAAGCAGAGTTACATGTACATTATAAAGCAGACATGTAGCATGATGTCCCACCCAGTCTCATTATCCAGACTCCAGGCCGACCAGTCCTAACACTAATTTCCTAATGCTGAATGCCCAGTGAGGCAGCTATTAATATCAATTGTAAAAGTCTGGTATGACTCAGCTGGGATTTAAACCCGTGACAGCTTGCATCCAAGATAGATGTTCTAGACACTAGGACACCAAAGTGGTTTTTAACTTCATAGAAAAATTCAGATTAATTTGCATCCTATGGAACAATACTGTATTGTAAATATTCTTTAAAAATATTGGTACAAGGCTGCATTTTTTAAAACATTTTTTCATTTGTATGGAAGTTTTGTTGGATTTTTACATTTACAGTATTTTTTCATACACTAATTAATCTTGTGAATATTATTGTGACATACAAATTATTATAAAATAAATTATAAAGGCTACAATGGTTAGTCGTTTTTCTTCCCTACATGTTTGGGTATGTGTTTAAAGGTCAAATGAAACGATTTTATATGAGTTATATGATTTCTTTAAAATGTTGTACAGTTTTGTGTTTCAAATCATTATTAACGTTTCCCCGATTGAAAAATATGATCATACCCCATTTAAATCGATCAAAATGATTGGGTACATATTTCCCGCCATAATATTTACATCGCTTACTTCCCTTAGCTGATGACGTCACTTGTGCCACAACAAGCTTTGTTTACAAGCAAGTTTACCTGTGTGAATCGATAAGCAGTGAAATGGTGTATTGCGTCGCTTTTAACTGTAAAACTGAGTCAGGTCAAGGGGTAGGATTATTTGAATTTCCGAAACACGAAAAGCGGAGAAAAGTTTGGATTTCCCGAATAAAAAGGAAAGATTTTAGTCCATCGAAAACTTCGAGGCTTTGTGCAAAGCACTTTACCAACGACCAGTTTGTTGTTGATCCTTCATTAGCAATGATAATCGGCTACAAATTGAAAAAACTACAGCTAAAACGAGATGCAATACCATCAATTTTCGATTTTAAATCGAAAAAACAAGGATGTGAAAACGCGGATTCACTCAAAAAAAAACAACGACAATCGAGGGCAGTAGCAAAAAGAAAAAGAATGGAAGTAAGTAATTTTTTTTCCTTTCTTAAATTTATAATTGAATTGTTTTACTAATCATTATTTTTTAAAATTAAACTGTATGTTCAACATTAATATGAATTTATAAATAAACTAGATCTCTCAAATTTCACCCAAGAACAATGGGTTTGTATGTATGAGATAAGCACAGCAGGAGAGTCTGGACTATGTCTAAAGATATAATCACTAATTAATACAGTAAATAACTGCTCATTCATTATGATTAGCATGAATAATTGCTATCCACACAATTAACAATTTCAGTAATACAAAGATTTTTTTTAGTAAATTCCTTTATAATTTATTTATTTTGTTGCTAAATAAAGATGTTAAATTATTTTATTTTATTTTTTAAAATTTTTTGCAGACACTTGCACAAGTATTGAAGGATTCATCTGATAGTGATCTAATGAAAACAGTTGTTGGAACAGCTTTAATTGTAGACATGTGCTGTACATGTGAAGGGCGTTACAGATGGTATAGTCAGCCTATGTCAGGAACTATGCCTTTAGGCAATTTGATTTTATCTGGAGCAATCATGTTTGCAGGAGCAAGTCCAACAACTGTACTGAATGTGTTTATGCATTAAAAAATTCAGTGCTTTTCACAGAGAACATATATGTCGATACAAAATGCATATATTGTTCCCATTGTATCATCAGTTTGGCAATTAAGTCAGTCCTACATGTTGGATGAAATCAAAAACAGAGGGAGTGAAATTAAACTTGGCGGAGATGCACGCTGCTGTTCTCCAGGACACACAGCAAAATATGGGTCTTACAGCATCATGAACCTTGAAAGTGGGAAAATATTGGATCTTCAACTTGTTCAGGTAAATTTCCTTTCAATATATATATATGTACCTTTTGTGCCTGGAATATAGTTTATTGCTTGCCGCATTGCATTTCAATGAGAATGTAAATAGAGGTCAGATGGTGACATTAGATGGCAGTCACCAGTATCGAGTGTCCTTCCCAAAATGGCGAAAGGGAGAAGGAGTTGCAAAAGAAATTAAAACCAGACAAACATACAATAAGTTATTTGTTTAATTTTTTACAAAAATTATAGCATTCACATCTAACAATCTATTCTTCTTGTTTCAAGTAATAAACAGTTTGATTTGATTGTTTTGCAGGATATATTTATGACTTGTTTGATGAACTTCTGATCAGACGGGAAATGTACACCAGCTATTCAGAAGCCTTTGATGCCAGACAAAGAGAAGACAAAGTTAGACCAGCCCCTCTGGCACAGGCATTGCCAAGACAGTCAAAAATTGAAATAGTCGATAGACATATTTCAAGATTCAATTAAAACTATAATTAAAATTATTTGTGTTCAGTTTTGTCTCTTTAAGAAGTTAATTACGATATTTAAATCCACAATATTGTTGTGATGGAAATTTATCTCTTATCGCTTTCACAACACATGATGGCAAGATCTTTCTTTGCTTTTTACACAGTCTTTGGTAAATCCATCGCACAAATCTTCTATAAGCTATATATCTGTACAGTCTGTAAAAAAAAAATATTCTTAAAATCATTGAAGAGGTATTAAAATTGAATGTGGCACATAGATGTACAGATGAATAATCATTTATACATGTATATATATTTATTTTAAATTGATTTGATTTCATTTTTATTGTTGCTGTCATGTTCATCATCTATTACTACATTTATTTTGCATTACTATTAAAACCTCTATAAACAGCTGTTGTTTTGTGTTTTATTTCTACAAATTAAGAAAACTATACATAAAAGGGTAAAACTTGATTTGGGGGGAAAAAGAGACCGGGTGTTTAGTGTTTACTAGAAGGTGCAAACGAACTATTTAACTTGAAGAGTTATTCCTTAATAAAACAAATGTAAAAACACTTACTCGTGTATATTTTGATAATTTAGTCCATGTTCCTCCAAATACTCATAATAAGATGTTTCCAAAACATGTTCATTCAAACAGTTTGCTTGGAAACCATCATGCTCTGTTATGCAGGAAATTCCTGCTTCTTCCATTTTTCCATCCACTATATTCGTGTCTTTGCAACACTTTGACTCCCTTCTTGTCTGCATTGTCATGCAGTGTTGACAAGAACACCTGCAACAATTAAAAGAATATACTAAAGTAGTGTGCCAAATCAGTTTATTCTCATTAAAAAATCTACCTTTTCCAAGATCTACATATAAACTGTAAAATGCACTAACAAATTGATCAACATTACATTTGTGGTGACAATACGGATGAACTTTTTAAGTTAAATTTTTTCAAGCAGGTGTGAATAAAAATATGCACATTATATACAATGTAAGGTCCTTAGACACATGCAGGGAAATAGTCTGAAAACAAAACACCATCCCCCCCCCCTTTTTAAACTCTTTTTGAAACGAGCAAAACAGTAACCGAATACTTTAAAAAAACGATTGCATTTTGTTTATAATATAAGTATTTGTTAGAAATCTTACCAAAGATTCACTTCATCAACCTCTTCGTCAAGTAAGGAGTCTTCATTCTCTTCGGTCGAAAGGTGACTGTCGTCCGAGTCAGACTCAGAGCTTGTGTCTCTGTTTGAAACATTTTGTACCGAAGATAATCTTGGTTCAAACATATATGGTGTTATTGACGGTTTCGTCGAAGTCAAGTCTGGCATTTCTTCACAATCTGTCGAACTTTCATCAGAAACATAATCCATTTTGTTATCTTGCTACCCACGCCGTATATTGTTTACAATTGTATGGCACGTATGACGTCAGCAGAAGAGGTAATTCAGGGGAAGTAAGCCAGGTCACATTTGCGCAACGTTCGACTTTTGATGACCGGGTACGTGCACCCGACATTGATTTAATTAATTTCATTAGGTTTTTTTTTACTTCCAAAATAATAATCAATCATTTTACTTATTAAATTTGAAGATCAAAAATCGTTTCATTTGACCTTTAAATTTTGACCTCCCATGAAGAGAAATTATCCCATATATCTTTGCATATAATTTCGGTTAAAATGCAAGCAACAACGAACCTGATCTTTTAAAGTATAATGCATATGTAAATCGAGGTCTGTGCTGTTTGTTCTACTGATTATTCCTAACAAACTGCACAGTCCCAGATCTGCCAGCATATTATGTATGTAAATACAGTAAAAGGTAATCACTTGATGTAGAGTGACGCTGACAGCAATCGCTTGCAAATTTGTGTTTAAAGTGATGACTCTGTGAGGGACTCTATTGTTCTCAACAACAGGAACTCCTATTGAGGCACTATCAGCATTTTGAAAGTAGGCGTTAAACATGGAAAATCTGGTTCTGTGCAGTTTGTATTTGGACTCAAGCAAGTATATATGATAATCAAGGGTGTATGATATGCCTCATTTGCATTTCCACACAGCAACTAACTTGTGCAGACTTGGTATGTTGAGCTGATGTTGAATCATGGGTCTCAGTAACATATGAATTCCTTATAACACTCCGCTCTTGATGTTCATATTTGACAATTCTTACTTCTGTTCAGCAACAACTTTTGTAGCTCCATAATCTCCAGCTGAAATTTATAATGAAGAACACCATCCTAAAATGGAACTGTCGAGGACTTAAAGCTAACTACGATATTCTTCTGCTTTTATATGAGCACGATCCTGCAGTACTATGTTTACAGGAAACATTCCTGAAAGAGACGTATAACATTACATTAAAAACTATTCCATGGTTATCACCTACTTTCAAAATGATGATAGAGCCTCATGAGGAGTTCCTCTTGTTGAGAGCAATAGAACCCCTCACAGAATCATCCCTTTAAACATATTTACAAGCCATTGCTGTAAGCGTCACTCTACATAAGAGTAATTACCTTTTACTCTATTTACATACCACCAAACACCAATCTAGTACCAAACGAATTAGACAATCTTGTTCAAAAACTTCCCGCACCCTTTGTTTTACTCGGGGGATATTGATGCCCAAAATATTATATAGGGATCAAATCACATAGACAACAGTGACCACAAAGTACAAGACTTCATTTCTAGACACTATTTGTGTCTATATAACACTAAATCACCGACATATTTACACCCAGGAACAGGTACATACAGGCGTATAGATTTGACAATTTGCTGTCCTTTGATGCTTTTGGACTATCAATGGAAGGTCGCTCATGACCTTCACAGCAGTGATCACTTTCCAATCTCCCTTGAAAATATAAATTCTAAAATTGATGATGCAATTCCACAATGGAATATAAAGAAGACGGACTGGGCTACGATTGAAACACTATGTAAAACAAGACTTAATGAAGATACATTATTAATCCTATACAGCATTTAACTTTCATTCTGATTGAGATTGCAGAAGGATCTATTCCAAAGTCCTCACCTAACTGTAAAATAAAAAATAAACATTGGGTAAACTAAGGAATCTAAAGAAGCCATTAGACAACGCCAACAAGCATTGAAAATGTTCAACAATCGTCCAACGCCCGAAAATTTAAGCAAATACCGTATGATCCTGGCTAAAACTCGCCGCACAATCAAAGAAAATAAACGAGCATCATGGAAGAAATATATTTCTTCTTTTAACTCTCGTTCCTCAATTAAGAACGTTTGGGACACTACCCGCAAAATAAATGGAAAGAGAAAAAAACAATTCTCTCCGACATCTGAAAACAAATAATAACAATTTTAGTTCGAAACGTGACATAGCAAATATTCTTGCAGACAGCTTCTTTAAAAATTCATCATCAACTAATCAGTCAGAAGCCTTCCAAAGATTAAAAAATCCACACAAAAAAAAAAGAAAAGTCCTGTTTAAAATTCACATCCAACAACTCTAAAAGTTATAACCAACTGTTTTCACTTTTGGAGCTTATGAAGGTTTTAGACAAGGCCCATGATACATCCGCTGGGCCTGACGAAGTACGTTACCAGTTCTTGAAACACCGCCCAGAATCAGCACTAACATCTCTTATGAAAATCTAATGATTTGTGGATTGCTGGTAATGTACCTTGGAGTTGGAAAAAAGCAACAGTAATACCAGTTACCAAACATGGTAAAGATATCGGAGATCCTATAACAGCTATCGACCCACTGCACTGACAAGCTGTGTGCAAAACAACGGACCGAATGATGAATTCTCATCTGGTATCGTACTTGGAAAGTAACAATTTAATATCTCCTTTCCAAAGTGGCTTCCGTACTGTCGTAGTACCAACGATTATCTAGTTAGACTGGAAACATTTATTCACGATGCATTTATCAAGAAGGAACACTTAGTAGCGGTTTTCTTTGATTTAGAAAAGGCCCATGACACAACATGGAAGTACGGGTTACTAAATTAACTGCACGATCTGGGTCTAAAAGACCATCTGCCCTCTTTCATATTACATTTTCTCTCAGACAGAGAATTCAAAGTACGAGTGGGCTCTACCCTTTCTGGTATGCACGAGCAAGACATGGGTGTGCCCCATGTGTATTTTGTCTGTGACTATCATAATATCAAAATCAATAGCATCAACAAGTATTTGGCTCCAGGTGTGGATTGCTCACTATATGTTGATGATTTTCTAATATGTTATAGATCAAAGCACGTGCATACAATTGAAAGACAACTACATCAAAATATCAACAAGACCTAATATTGGGCCAGTACTAATGGTTTCAAATTTTCAAAATCGAAAACAGTATTCATGCATTTCTGTTAGTTGAGAAGACATCATGATGACCCTAAACTCACGCTGGACGAACACATATTCCAGTTGTAGAGGAAATACAGAAACGTTTGTCTCCAAAACACCACCTTGGCTCCTAAAACAACCAAAAGTACTTTTTACGTTACAGGATGGGAAAAAATCTGAGACAAACCCTTCCATCTTCCAAAACTTGTATCATGAACTCCTCACCGAATTTAGAAACTACACTAGGATTTATATTGAAAGCTAGATCAAAGGATGAGGAGCCTTTGTTAGTGGCAAACATATAACAAAGATTTGTTTGCCAAATGATACGTGATTTTTTTCAGCCGAAATTAGAGCAATAGATCTTGTCCTTTATCGAAAAGAAACCTATTTTAAACAGCATTATTTTCTGTGACTCACTATCAGTGCTTCAGTCACTACACAATAGAAACTAGCGACCCATTATTAATCAATCTCCTCGTCAAAGAAATTGAGCTGAGTACATCCCACAATATAGTCTAGTGTTGGTTACCTAGCCATATTGTTATTAAAGGTAGTGAAAAAGCAGACCGCGCTGCTAAAATGGCCTTATCCCTAGAACCATCTGATTTTAAAATACCATTTACTGATTTGAATACTCGTATCAATGAGTATTTACGCCAGAAGTGGCAGGCATCGTGGAATGACGCAGTGAATAACAAACTTCACGCCATCAAACCAACCCTAGGAGAATGGACTCCTTCCTACAGACCCATCCGTAGGGATGAGGTAGTCATTGGAAGAATTCGAATTGGTCATACGTACATAACCCACTCCCACATTCTAAAAGGTGAGTTTCACCAGAGTGCGTTATTTGCAATGAACCATTCGCTGTTAAGTACTTTACGACAGAGTATTTCAACCTGCAACCTACGCGTGATAAGTAGTACAAGACATGAAGGAACTTTTTGATACTTTAAATAGGACTCGGATTATAAACTTTGTGAAGTAAGTAAACCTTTATTTTATACTATAACTTTCATGCCATCACATAGAGCACTTTTATGTACTGTAAATACCATCCTTTATTTTAAAGATCTTTTCATCCGTCTTCTTTATCATACACCATTTTCATCCCCCGTTCATAGGAAAGCTTTATATTTTACCATTACCATCTTACCGTTGTACTTTCAACAATTAGGTTTTTATACTGCTGGTCGATATTAAAACTTTTACCCTTTTTTAAACGTTTTTACATATAACATATTGTTTGACTCTAAAAAGCCTCAAAGTGATGGTGCGCCATTAAAATACAATCAATTAATCAATCAATCAAGTTAACAACTTCCTTTGTACAAGAGACCCAATTTAAAAAAAAATGTGTACTCTACTCAAGAGCACATAATAACCCAACACATTGCAACAAAATTCAGAAGAAGGTTTCATCTCCAAAGCATGTAGCTTTAGTTTTTTTTTTAATATTTCCAGACACAATTCAAAACAAGAAACTATTGAAGGTAGTAAAACAGTTGAAAAAGGAAAGAAATCTAAAATCGTATCTGATATTCTTGAGAAACTCCAGCATACCAAATTTGATTACAAACTATTTTGTATCTGCGTTAACATGTTCACAGGATACCTATATCATATAAAGATCAGGCCGGCGCTTCCGCTAGGCGAACTAGGCAATCGCGTAGGGCGCTGGGCTAAAGGTTTATTTCATGATGGGCGGGTGGGGGTGGGTGTGAGTGAATGGGGGGTGGGGCGCCAGATATCTGATCTCGCCTAGGGCACCAAAATACCTTGCACCGGCGCTGATAAAGTTCTTCATTATTGCCTTTGATCTTGACCTGATATTAATTTTAAAAAATCTCTGTACTTGTTGCAGACAATGTCATGATAAAAAACATGATAAGTTTCATTACATTTATAAACGGCCACAATGTTCATCAAATTGAAATTATGAAAAGCACAATTTAGCTCACCTATACAAAGCATAGGCAAGATATTTGTATAAATTAATAATAATAATAATGAGGACTTTGTATAGCACCTAATCTTTCGAAGTTCGAAGCGCTTTACACCATCAATAATGATATGACTACACTACAGAAAAACAAATGACAAAAACAATGAAATTGGAAAACATAAAAATACATGCTGAAAACATATATGATACAAAACATGATTAGGCCTCTAAGTTTGTCCCTGCAGTCGAAACAGGTGAGTTTTAAGAGCACTCTTAAAAGGGACCACTGTCTTTGTGTCTAATTTAAATGGGCAATTCGTTCCACGTCGCCGGGCCCTGGTATGCAAAAGAACGTTGTCCATATGACTTTGTTTTCACCGTTGGAACAATGAGTATACGATTGTCAGAAGAAGAGCGTAATTATCTAGCTGGTTTATACACATGGGTGAGGCTAGATAGGTATGTTGGACTGGAGTCTGTCATTGAAAGATAGCACAGAGAACAAATTTGGTGTTTGATTCTGTATCGAATTAATGTATTGGAGGCCTCTCAGATTTTTATTATGCAGTGTGTACATGCATAACTGAACACTAATAAATAGTTTATATAACTGTTTTTACGTAGAATAAGTTATGATTAGCAATACAATAATGCACTTACCACTACCTGCAAAGATAACAATTTGCATAGTGCATGTTCTAGTTTTCCCGCACCACTAATTTGGAGGCCAATTAGTGCCGGATTATCATTAAACTTACAAAGCACGTGCATTGGGCACCAAAACAAAATTTAAAATTAAATTGATAAAACTGAATGAATTAAATATGACCATATTCGATCTGCTTGTACAAGTTATTTGATTTGGAATGATGGCAACACTAGTACTTTTTTCACACCTTTTTAATATTGTGTTTTCTTTTTTCTTTTTTTTGTTTCTTTGCTTCTTTTTAAGTATCACATTTTGTATGGGGTGTTTTTAGGTGGGAAAACATAATGTTATCAGTGCTTAGGGCCCTTATGACGTAGGGCCCTGTCATACTATTCAAGAGGTTTTTTGTATAGTAAGATGGACAGGGTCATATGTCAGAACAGGTCATTGGGTAATCAGAGGTAATTTTGTCACTCGGTATTATTTTTTTCCCTTCAAATTATTGCTTCTTCTTTTCAACATCAAGATCGTGTCGAGCACCTGTGGGTATAATATTATACGACTCTGTTCTTCGCACATCTACTCTAGCCGGGTTTTCATCCGCCAAAAACTTCCAAATTAGAGTCATCACTACGATTTTCTCTCGTTATCATTTTGAAATCGGAAAAGACAAGAAAATTCTAAATGCTCGAAGAGAAAAATCCAAGCAATAGTAGCATCCTGTACATTTTCGTCAAGTCGAGAAAGATATCGCAAACGTACACTTTCTTTGTCATTGAGAAACATATTCTGAACTATTTTCATTTAGGTTAAATATATGGGGCGGAGGGAGAAAAAGTAACAACCGGAATGTCTTCGGCTTTTGCTGTTGTGAATTTGTGGTGCAATCAATAGAGGCGACAAATTATTGTTCATTTCCACAACCACTTCGGGGTTTTTTAAAATTGTTACGCAAAGATATTCCGATTGTAAAATTATATAAGCTTATCTAAGACCTTGATTAATCCGGTGACGGTGTACAAGATCGTGTATAACATCGATGGAGTCTGGCTAAAGTATATGCAACATTAACTGTGGACAAGATTTATTGACAATACATTACACTCAGCCGACAGGTACACGGGTAGTATTGTATTACAATGAAACAGTGACAGCATATACAAGATAATAAAATAGTACACTTTATAATTATAACTTCTAAATTTTCAGTTTTTAATCACATGACATTGACACAATGACAGACAGGAGTAAATTTAAAATTTAAAATTTTAAAGGAGTAAATCTCGTATTTTTTAATGTTAAAAACATGCACAGTTGAGACCATGGCTGAATGATGAAGCAGACTGCTGAATTATCTAACATTAGGAACTGCTTACAAATGTTAAAACGTTTTGGTAGATCATAAGCTTTATATTCATGGAAACGTTGCAAGATCTTTGTCTTGGCATATTTGATTTGACTGCTAATTTTGTAAATAACCCAAACAGAAAATCTTGATTGACCTCTGTACTTGTTAACAAATTATCATTGAGGAAGTAGTGATTTAACACTTGTTAAGTCGATTTGTTTCAACAATTGTTCTATATTTACTCTGTTCTATTTTGGTTCATATATGAAAATTTCACAGCAAATGCATGTTCATTACTGATTAAAAGTTACTATAATACCCATTGTTTAGTTATTATTACAATAAATGGTAAGATATATAAAATATTATGAAGTCTCTTCCATTAAGTGAAAATAAAAGAAGAAATAAATGGGGGCCTGTCTTTTGAACAAACAAAAAAATAGTGATGAAAGAATTAAGGTACTGTCTCTATTGAACAGCTTGCTAGCTGTTTGGTTTTCATAACTGAAATGGGTTATATTGTCAGTTTTAGATCTTTGTACTAGGCACTGGCAGGCAGTACAGTTATTATAGACTAAAGGTTTAAATTATGTTGAGAGCAGAGATGTACAAGGTTATTGCCAATATACTGTACTTATAATTTTATACATCCAATTTTTGTATTTAAATATTAAAATGTATATCCTTATTTGTTACTATGATAAATCTGGTTATTTGAGTTTATATTATAATTATGTATAAAATATTTAACTTTCAGACCTCAACCACATTATCCAGAGAAAGTCAACATGTCACTGAATTTAGATGCTTTTTTATTTTTATCATATTTAGTGTTGTAGTGACAATCTGCAGAATGTGGCCAGTGATAGTGATTTTTTAAGGAAAATATGCATTTGACACTACTATGAATAACTGCAATGCAGAAACTAATGTAAACACTGTTGAAATTAATTTAATACGTCGTGCAACTTTTTTGTGTTTGTTTTGGAAGTTTTAATGTTGCTTTAACAATTTGAGTTACATCGCTATGATGCCTGCATTGTGGTAGTTTATAGTGATATGGGACCTTCCATTTAGTATGTACGCAAACATCTGGCAAAGTTTAACCACATCTCTGTGCATTTGCATATCTTCTTACACACACACGATGTGCATATGTATGCTTGACGCACATACATTCCTGAATTCTATTGAATGGCCTATATTTAATTCATGCAGAAATGATCAAGGATTAATAATTTTCGCATGTTTAATAAAACAGATAGTCCACTGACATTGAATGTCTGGCTGTGCATCAAAGAAATAAGCTGAATAACTTTAAAACGTTTGTTTAGTGTCTGCAAAAATTCAAACACCGACTGAATCCAGTTGAACAGGTTATGAATTAGACAAATTATTATCAAGGTTTCACCCCCACCCACCCCTGTTTCCTGTGCTTATATACATTATCAGTAGACACCCCTGTATGCAAGTGTATGTATTTGGGTTAACCCCCTCCATGCGTACATACTAAATCCGCTGTCTAGCACGTGAGCATTATGTGGTAGAAATGTGGTATCAAGTCCTACCCAGTCACTTTATCCTGACACCAGGCCGACCATTTCTAACACTAACACCAAGTGAAGTATCTGCTAGTACCGTTTTATAAATCATTTGTATGACTTCTGGGGTTTGATGAGCCCTTCATATAATATATGCGAAGACAAAATTCTATTTTGTATTGGTCATTCAAACTAATTTTTTTTTTCATTAGCGGTCCAAGCAGTTAATTTATGTGTTTATGATGGGGTGACTTCCAGAGTAACACATATCTGCTTGTATAGCCTTTAGTAATTGTTAGCCAACATAGTTGCAGGGTATTTAGTGAGAGGACAGAGATGAAAACTTTATACTAGAACCTACTCAAGTTCTCTACTAAATAACTTTAAACTGTCTGAGAATGAAATACAGGTCGAAGGGATAAAATATACTTTCCCCATGTATATTTACCGTTGGATGTAAGAAAACAGGAAAATGATGTAAGTTGAACACAGAATGCATTCAATTTTATTGTTCAATTTGGTTAAAATATTGATTGAAGGAGTGCGGCATTGTGACCTGTATGATGTTATGGGAAATCTAATGATCCATCTTACTTATTGTATTATTCATTACTAATAATATTTGTTAACTGACACTCTAAGATTGCATAAGATATATTCAAACAGATAATTTGAATTTAACTGTGTACAACTGATCTTAACATGATTACATATCCCACATGAACAAATATCCACATATTTTAGAATCTTTGGGATCCAAAGTTCACATTCAGTATATCATATAGGCTGACATTGTACCAGTAATGAATCTGTAAGGTACATTTTTGGCTGTATGCACTAAAAGAATCCCAAATTGTTATTTTCATCATGCCTATGTATGGTAACATATTTCAGTTTAGTACTTGGACAGAGTACAGTATTGTAGTATTGTATTGTAGTACAGTATTGTAGTATCAGCTGATATCAGCTGATATCTGATTCCAGCTGATATCAGCTGATATCTTATTCCATTGAACCAATGAGCTTAATAATTGGTAATAAAACCCTTAAAAATACACTTTACAAGTTCACACAGATTATTTGATTTATTTTTGCACATTCGATCATAAGTACATTGACTTTTATATGTCCTACATATGCAAATTTCCATTCTTGTTTACAAGTTTTGGGGATCAGAATTTCACATTTAGTTCAGGATATAGGATGTATTGGTATCCATAGCTGATATGCGATGCCACATTTGGCTGTATTCTCTTGCAATATCCAGAATTATAATTTCCCTCATGAATAAGATTGCTAATAGTAATATATTTTATTTTACTACATTGTCGCTTGACTTTTCTGTATACTAGTATGTAGTAATGTTTCAATGTTTGCACCAATGATCAAACCTCACTGTCCCAACATTGCCTTAAACTTTATGATGCATAGTCTACCTGATTAGTTATTTAACCTGTAAATGACCAAATATGTTTCTAGAAACCTCAAATACTTTTAGGATGAATTTATTACTTTAATACATAGCCATTGCTTCAGATTTCTGAGTGTCACTCTTTCAAGTTTAATATTTTTTTCCCATGCTTGCAACCTGAATGTTATTTGGAAATCTCTATATCTAACACATTTTAATTTCATTTACCTACAGCTTACTGTTTTCTAGAATTAAGTGAAACATGTTATATCTTTTCAGGTCTAGCCTGGTATCTGGAACAAAGTGTTAGAGTTGCATCAGCTTGGAGGCTTTCCAGAAGTCTGGTGGTGATAGCAAGGTATTTATACGGACATATGCATTGTACTGCTGTTAAGTTACCACAATTAGTTCATATCACCACACTAATAACAGAACCTCAAAGACATGGCTTAGGTCTTCATGAGAGAGATTAGCATAGCTGCCAACTGTCCCGTTTTTTCCGTATTTGTCCCGTATTTTGGACCTGAATACGGGTGTACGTTTTTTTTGCAAAAAATACGTTTTTTATTTTAAAAAATAATAATAAAATTTCTTTGGAATTGCCAGTTTAGAACGTGCTCTCGGTTCTATTTTGATAGAATATATCACATGTATATACAAATACAGTTCTACAATACGATTGGTTGATTCGAAATCGAGGCTACCAAGCCTGTCGTTAACCGCCATATTGGATTTCGCAATAGTTACCGTTGTTGCTGTATCTAGTCTTCGTAATATTCAGCTTCTAATGATGATAAATTCTAAGGCAGAATATTCAGAATTTTCTCCAGAAGAAATAGGAGACGACTGGAAGGATATTTGTGCCGTCTTGTATAGATTTGTGAAACCATATAGTAAAGGAGAAAAACTGACGTTTTGTAATTGTGTAACGTGATTTCGCTATTGGGTAAGGAGGCGCCCATGAAATGCAAGAGCTCGAAAAAGCTAATAAACATCAGCTTCCTGCTTCATCACACACAACTCAGCCTGAACTTACGAAGTAGATAAATGACAGAGAGAACCTTAATGTACATCGATCAAACTATATTTTTTTTTAATTTCTTTTAGAAATAAACCTTTTTCAGTTACTAATGTTGTTGGCGATTTATTTTGCATAAGTTATTCAGACATTAAAATCGCAAAAGATAATTCTTATGCTTGAACGAAAACATTTCAATAAGAAAATTACAGAATTGAGATAATAAATGAAAATTGGTACATTGGAATCAATGATTAAAAAAAAAAAATAAGGCATGGAAAGGGCTCCTATAAATAGCTTGTGTTAAGTGTGTTGCACTCTTGCACCTTTTGAATGAGCACCCATATGGAACACGCGCAACTCCAGAAGGTACAAATGTGCAACATGTGCATCTTTGACATTAATTGTGTAAGGCACTGTCCAACTTTACTGATGGTTGTATATGTTGTAAATATATACATATGCATTGAAATTTAAAAATCAGTATTTGGTCCTGAAAATCAGTATTTTTGTCACAAGTAATCAGTATTTTTGCACTCGAGGGTTGGCAGCTATGGATTAGCACCATTGTTCAGTAAGGTGAAGTCTGCCTAGAAACTATTTTCCTATCCCATTGTTGCCTTTTGTAGTAATCGACATTGAAATGTACTGTAATTTTGCCATAAAACATGGCAGTGTTCCCATCAGAAATTTAAATCTGAGTGCACTATTAGTTATACAAATAACCACCTAAATACCTGACACAATAAATATGGAATGTAGCAGCACCTGTCATTGCTTCTTTAGTGTGTACACCTATATGCACCTGGTTTGTTGCCAAAATCACTATGAGCTATGTTACTTCACTATCCCCTGGGAAAAATGTTTTCAGTTATACAGACCCAAAATACCATTTGTTTTAAATACCATTGATTGGTCAACTTTGCTGTTTAAAATTGTCAAACTGCTTTTTAAAACTTGCATAAAAATGTAATTTTTTAAATAAAATATATTAATTTAAATGTTTATATAAATTTCCATTAAAATTTAATTGGTCAATATTTTAAAATTTCAAACATATTTTCAGACAGGCCTTATCTTGTATTACAGTTAGGTTTTTACTGAATTGAAAAATTCCAATAATTAAGGAAGATGTAGCAAATTTAGTTTTGGTTTCTCAAGAGCACTTGGACCAACATGTGCACTTTGTGGAACACCATTACTACACACTTTTCAACAGGTGTCAGATGTCATGTTTGCAAGGAAATTCAGAAAGACTTCCATGTATAAAGTTCAAATAGGTGTGGCATGCAAATATAAAAGTTTTACTAAAATTTTTGCTCCAAAAACATTGGGCTTATCAGGAGTTCAGAGAGAGTTCAGAGAGTGGTTGTCTGTGTGTATTTTAGCGACAGTGCACATTGAGTAATAAGGCCTTGGTGATGATCCGGAAGTGAAATCTGTGTTCTCTTTATAAGTGCAGCCTTTCAAAAAAATGTCGGTGAACCTTTGACAACAACTTTACTATGAAGTCATCTTTGGAGGTATTTTAGATTAGGTAACATATGATTTGTATTGATTGTCACACAGTGGAAAGGTCAGTACTGATAAATACATGTAGAGAACATATAGTAACATTAATCATGATGTATGTCTAGATAAAGTCATTGAACATGCCACAGAGCTAATGTCTTTGATCTTGCCACCCAAGTTAAAATCTTTGATCTTGCTGCATGGCTAAAGTCTTTGAACTTGCAACCCAACTAAAGTCCTTTGTCATGCTGCCAAGCGACTGTGTCATGTTTAATACTACATGTGAACCATTAGGTTAATAATTTATACATTGATATTACATTGTAACAACTGAGACTGCTGCAGCATTTTGTCATAATGATGGATCTTCTGAAGAGAGGTATTGAAAAGCATAGGTCCTACAATGTGTCCTTTAAATTTTCTGTTCTTATAAAAGGGGAGGGGCATTAATCAGAGTGGGAGCGTTAGTTAGGGAGTATACAGCAATCCAGCAGCAATCTCCTATGAAATGTTAAAAGCAAATTGTGGTACATATAAGGAGACTGTGAAGGGCAACAAGTTACCCTAAATTTGATGGCATGATGTGCATACTTTAATATGAAAAAAATACCTAAATTATTCAATAGATGTTATTTTTGTCCATTTGCATGCTGAAAATTGGGTTGATGAAAAGTCTCCCTCGGAGGTCAAAGCTCTGAACAAAATTGTGGAAATCTCCAGATCTGTCATGTATGCTAATGTTTATGGAAAACTACTACTTCTGCGTAATTCATGTCATAAAGGTGACTAGAAGAAAAAGGATAAAAGAGATAATCCATGGATTCCTTAAGTCTGACAATAGTTATGTTCCATTTACATTTTGCATACTGGTAGGTAACATATATAAGAGGAACAATCCAGTTCATGTTAGGTTTGGCAAATAAGGGTGTTGAAGGAACAAAACATTTCATACATGTATGCCTCCATATTTAATCATTCTTTATTAAATACATTAGCAAGTTTATGATCAGCATCAAAGTTTCTTTGAAGTTGGATTTACTCCACACATAGAATGCAGAATAATTTAATATTTTTATTGGTACATATAGTTGGGAAGTAGTATAGTCGGGAGGATGGGATTCATTTTTTTCATAGGTGAATTGTCTTAACACAGCTGTGATGCAGAAACTAAAATGCCAGCTATGAAATGAGCATAGCCCAGCAAAACTAAATATGAGAACTGGTTGATGGCATTGATTTTACTAAGTACAGCAGTGAAATAGAGCATTTTGTACTTTGTGCATCTTGTAGCAACATATAAGTATTATTTATTTTGGAGTATATGACATCCCTTGGCATAATAACTAATAACACCACCCTGTATCATGTCAGATGCAGTAAAATATTATTTAACGCTTATAAATATTCAGCATGATCTTTGCAATTATTAAAACCATATACAATTTTGAAACAAAACTTATTCACTAAAATTCACAATTATGTCCAGATTCTTCTAAAGTGGACATTGCTTAGGTACACTGAGCTAGCCAGTAACATGTTATTGATGATGTCATAATGTAATGATTATATCAATAAACATTGATTTTACAATAGTATATATATATATATATATATATATATATATATATATATATATAAAAATGGGTCAGATGTATAAAAAAAACTTGTGAAAATTATTAATATTTGCATTAGAATTTAATACATGAATATTGTAGAGAATTGTCGTCACATTTATTATGAAGCAGGTAAAAGATATTGAAAATCAAAGGAAGATTGTTAATTTTCATTCCATTTATTAACCTACTTGATGCAAGTTATCATGTTGATACAAATATTTTTCTTAAATTTGCTTTCCACTTGATATGTGCTTCTTTGAGTTAATTTTCACATTGAAAATATCGTTAACCTGTATCAAAAGTATTCTTAAAAATCATAAAGCCACGAAATAGTTATTTCCATGATAACATAAACTTAAATACAATTTTCTTTTCCAAAAAGAAAAAAAAAACTCAACCTTTTTGTCTAGTACATGTATAGCAAATTAGACAGCACTGAAATTTAGAGAGAGAGTCTGCTATGAACAAGGATAGACTCCTGCAAATAAGTTTAAATATATATATATATATTCTTTACTAAACCATATTCTCTGTTCAAGTGTATCATACATTTAAATTTCAGATAATGAAGTAAGCTACAGTCAGTAGTAAACAAGCACCAGGGGAGACAACAACGCATTTCTCATAGGGCATGGCTAATGGCAAAGATGGTAAATACTAATATAGATTAAAGGGCTGCAAAAATGCTGAAGAATTTCAACTTGCCTGAAGTGAATTATTTTATGAGACTGAATAAAATACTGCATTTATAAACTTGATATTATTTGTCTATTTTGAGTCCAGTATATTGTCGAGTCTGTTCATCAGTTTGTTTTTCCATTATTTTTTTACTTGTCCAGCCCATTATTTTGTAATGGTTGAGAGACATTTTAATGAAGCTTTAACCAATTATATATTCTATATAAATTGTCACACATCAAAGCTACACACCTGCCATAAGGTTCGAGAAAATTTAACTCGAGACTGGTATCCTTTTTCGCTTTGAATTTTGTTGTTCTGGGCAGGTGACTTAATGAATGATTTGTTTGCCCATCCAGCAATATGATTGATTGATACACAGTCCAGGAATTTGACCTTTTTTTAAGAGCATTGCATACTTCAAAGTATTGAGACAAATGAACCAACATTTTATATAAAATGAAACTGACTTATAAATATACTACCAAGCCATTTCTAATCCCACATATTAATAAAAACTTGTAGTTATATTTTTGGATTCCTTTTCCAGACTAAAAATCTTTACAATATTTAGATTTTACAATCTGTTAATATCCACATTGTTACAGAAATAAAGTTTGCTGGAAAAGTCAAGAAAAATATTGTCTACTGCTGACTGGCTACTGATATTTTATAATTGATGTAAAGAAGATGCCAAACCTGCCCTGTTGTTCCCCATTTGAAAATGGATGGTTCCATATACAAACAAAAATTATAATGTAAATCTGTATGTTCCATATACTTTGTCAGGTATTAAATAAGAAATTTATACAAACAAGTTTTATAAAGTGGAACCTATCATTGGATAGTTGCATCCCTATTATAAAATAAATTGCAGAGAAGATGTATTGTTCAATCATTGTACAGGACATGTATACCTGATTCATATGTACCTCCTGAAGGGTGAACCTGACCAGAGTGCATATTCAGCCACTGTCCACTTACATTAGAACACATTCTTCTTTAGTTTATAAACTTCCACTCTGTAAGACAGAGAATTTTCTGTATGAATTCAATTTAGGAACTTTGTGATTATGTACCAACAGATTTGTATTTGAGGGAATGTGCTTTATTTAATAAATTGCTGTGTCTGTGTTTTCAAGACTTTTGTGATTTTATTCCATTGTTTTTTATTCTATATACATTATACAGAATTTTAACATCATTTCTTTTTATCTTTTAGTAATTTATATTTACATTTATTTGGAATGGTTTGTCTAACTGTAATACAAATGTCTTCTTAAAGGTTTTATATAGTTTTTATTTTTGTTTAAAGTACTTTTATTTTTAATTGGTACTATATAAGCACTACTGTGCTGACCTGCAGTTAAATACTAATACTGTACATACATATGATTTACAGCCATCAGATACATGTGTGGCCACCATTACTAGTGCTATAAAACCCTTTGACATGATTATTCTGTACTAGAAAAAAACCCACAAAAAACATTTAACACATTTTGACAGAATTTGACAGAAGCATACTGGATTTTCTGACTGATGCATTTGATTTGAATCTACCACCAATGTAGATGCTGGTGCTAAAAATAATTACAACTTTTGAATGACTTTACCTGCCCTGTGGAATTTGTCCACATGTAACAATAAGCATTCTTGTGTGAAGAAGTTTAAAACATTTGTACAAATGATTGTGAAATTTATTGATGGTTACCAAAACTAATAGTTTAAACAACTTCTTAAAAACTGCTCAACCATATATTTTTGATAAAATGTATAAATGGCTTTTATGCTTTCACAAATGATGCCACCCTATAGTAAAAGATAATGTCATTTGCTGAAATTTAAAACACTTTTAAATATTTATTTTCTAAAAACACACACAACAGAAGAGGATTAAATATAGCAAAAAAGCATTGTGAATTTAAGAGTTTTCAGTTTGATGAAAATGATTTCAATCTGCAATTAAATATAGCCAATGCTACCCTTAAAGGTAAAACCTTGAATGTGTTCTTTCTGAAAAAGCACTTAGATGAATGGAACCAAATTTGAGAGAAAGAGCTATGGCATGAAGAGTTTGAAGATTTGCCAAAAGCAATGCTATTTGACCACTAAATATACCATAACTACTATTTCTGAAAGCTGAATAAATTAAAGAACTTAATCTAAACTAATTAAATTTGGCCAATCTTGACAGAGAGCATCCTGGCATAAAGATCTTGCAATATGGTATAAATATATAAATCCGGCTATCAGATTTCTTGGTAGTCTGTTTGTGTATTTATCTAATAGACATGTGCCAGCAAGATGAATGAATTTTGATCCACTTGAATTTATTTTTTTTTGTACTTGTTATAACCATTTTTGGGGTCATACTTCTTTGGAATTGTGTATAGGCAGTCAGCAATATTACTTAAACTGCACTGTTTAGTCTTTCTGCCAATTTAAAATGACTGCTGCTGCTTGAAGCAAAAAAAACCAGAAAGTCTTCAGTTCAAAAACTTCTTGACCAAACTTGACACCACAAGGCATGGAGCATCCAGAAAAAGTACAAGAAAAACTATCAGTGGATTTTTTTAAATAATCTTTATTCTTTTAGATTCTTCTGCTCAGGAAAGGTGATACATAAAACTTGTTCTTTCATGTTTGCCTTATTATGTTTGTTCAGCACAGAAATTTTTAATTCCCATATGGTCTTCCAAATTTAAGAACCACAATAAAGACATTATTTAGGTTATTTTTCAATGATCTCTTGAGAGTTCTTGGCATGATATTGGCTAGATGGGTGATATCAGGACCTCATCTGCTTCATAACCTCACTGTATATAACTGCTCAATTTTAATTTCAGATGTAGATATACATTTACCAGGTGCCATTCCAAAACTAATCAATGCTGTCATCAGGTAATGATTCTGTTTTTTCATTAAATTTCTTTAAAATTCTTCAATATGTTCTTATATGTTATCTAGTTATAAAGTTAGAATTTGCCTTTTAGTTCTAGAATGCAAGATACAAAATGTTTTTTTCTTTTGTAGGTTATAAATATTTTTATATGCCTGTATTTTGTTGAGCATATTATGGCATTCTCCATCTATCCATCTTTTAACAGTTCCATGTCTGACACGTAACATTGTAATTGTAGGAAGGATTTTCATGAACTTTGTCCAAATATATGCTCAGAATAAACAGTTTATCGTAGCCATGCATGATATATCAAGGTCAACTTTGCAGCAAGGGAAAATGTCATATGTGACTATTTCCTTCAAGAGAGTATAACTACCAAAGATATTTAAACACAACTTTAGCCAGTTCTACACCATGTTGCGAGCCATTCTACTCACTGCAAGATCAAGGTCGTAATAAGGGAAAATGGAATTCTTATCTGGAGCAGGCCCGCACCTAGGGGGGGACAACCATGGCACTTGTCAGAGGCCTGAGCTAAATAGGGGCCCGCCCTTTTTCGAGTTTTTTTTTTTTTTTGAAACACGAAAGGGGCCCAAACTCTGTCAGCTGCCTGGGGCCCAGAATTTCCTAGGTGCGGGCCTGTCTGGAGTGTAACTTTTGAAGTACTGAAGATATTTTAAAGAAGTTATAGATTATATAGGTAGCTTATTGCACACCATAGCCATGCCCCTAACCTAATTTTGAAGATAATAGGAAAGGAAAATGTAATTCTGTCGTACAATTTTGTCCAGAGTGTAGCTTTTGAAGATGTTTTCAGTGAAAGTTTAAACAAATGTATGCCATAACTATAGAGTGCATCATATACCATAGTCATTGACCTTGACCCAAGGGAAGGTCACAGCAATCAAAAATGTAAATCAATCACCTCTATTCATGTATAGGTATATCTTTTGAACCAGTTAAGATATTTTAAAGAAAATGTACAGTGTTCTATGCATATTGAGTTGACAGTGTCTTGCATATTGAAAGTAGTAATAATAATAATAATAATAATAATAATAATAATGCATAATACAGTAGTGAACATGCTAGCTCATAGGTCAAAGGTTATGAGGTGGGTATATCATGTATTAGACTCTTTTACCCGCTCTTCGCTGAAGGCCAAACCTGCTTTATGGAATGATCCTGTCTCAGTCATGAATCCACTGTTGTCCAATCATCCATCCATGTATTAGTTTATCATCAAAAATCATGAATATGATTCATTGGAAAGTTAAGATCATGGTTTTGATCTTTTAAATTTATCAGGATTCAATCCTATGTTAAGAATTGTGCAAGGGTTAGTGATTGTCTGTCCAAGATCAGTGAGGTGTTCCTGTCTCTCCATTTCTTTCCAATTCAGATATCAGTACACCAAACACAAAGCCATTGAAAGCAGATTGCCAAATTTATTATAAATTGTCATACAATCAACATTAAATGATGGTTAGTTTCTTGTTTTATTTTATGGCACTTCAGGAACATTTTGGATTATATCATGCTAAGCAAAATGTCTGGAGTGTCTGGGCAGATATTGAAACTATGACCCATAGATTATGAGTTTGATGCTTTGGCAGCCTCCAACATTAAATGAGTAAGTATGTAAACTTTCCGGTTCAAACTTATTTCAGACTCCTTTTTATACTTTTAGACCATTCAGAAAACGTGAACCTCCATTATCAGAATCTGAACCACCGCCAGTTGTTTGGGATGACTCTGATGAGTACTGTTTCACACACTCTAAGCGGGGTAGGGCTTTGATATTCAATAATGAGTACTTCAAGAAGTATTCCTCACGACCAGGCTCAAGTCAAGATGCCAGAAACCTATCTAGAGTCTTACACACACTGGGTTTTGATGTACAGTGTCTGCACAACCAGACTAAAAGCGACATGAAAGGGGTTCTGAAAAAAGGTATGGTTTATTAATATTGTCTTTTAGTCCATAAGCATCATTTATAGGCTGAGATAATCCCAGATCATATTACTGTATGGAACTAAGCTATCTCAAAACTGCAACCCTGGCAAAAAGCATTTTTAAAAAAAATCATCTTTGCCATCTGTCATGTAGACCAAGGGCAGCAACTCTTACCCATTTGATCCCCTTGCCTCCACCTGGCAGCACTAGTTTTATGGTTTTGCTCCAGTACATGCAACATCATACTAAAGGTCTCTTGAAAATCCTTTGATTATCATCCAGTGTTTTCAGGGGTCAAGCTAGACCTGAATTTTAAGGAGAAATTACTTCTCCTTTTCGGCTGAGGAAAACAAGACATACATGCATTGTGTGTGTGTGTGTGTGTGTGTGTGTTCATTCTCTTATTTGAATTATGCCATCTATTTCCCAGTATGCCTATTTGCATTTAATATTGGTTTTAAGCGAAACTTTATTTTCTAGTTGAAACTGAATTCTATCTATATTATAAACATATTTGGTGCATGTTTAAAAACTTCATAGTCAGTGTATTCTGGCAACATGACTTACAAAGAGAATAGAAGCTATACATTGTAATGAATTTTATCTGTGTAACTAGATTACAGTATTGTAATTGCAAGTTAATACAATTGCTTAATCAACTACCCCTAATCAAGAATGTTTTCTTTTTACTTTCTGTTTATAGACAATACACTGAAGAATTAAAGTCAGTATATGAATGAACTAAACCATTTTTCAACTGAATCGACACAGCTAGCATGTCTGTGTATCTACTTTTAGAAAGAAGGGTTTACTTAATGTAACCATTCACTTTATAGCTTTGTTACAACGATATTGTTAAGTGTTAGACCCCCTCCCATCCCTTGATTTATTGACAGATACTCCTGTTTTATTTGTAATGAGCCCCTGTGGTTACAAGTCCATTGATATGATAACAAATGTAAGATTATGTTTTTTTTTGTCTACATACATGGTGAAACATTAGGAACTGGTTAAATAGTATTTGCTTTGCTGTTTTGTTGTTTAGTTTTTTTTTCTTCATTTTTTCTAAAAAATTTGTAAATTACCTTACAGCGTCTTGTCGAAGTCCACACCATAGCATTGTCCCATATATTTATGACATACATAATTTCATATTAAAGCTGAATCTTTAATAACGTAATATTTAGTCTCTGCTTTCTTACAAATTGTATATTTTCCTGAATATATTTGCCCAATGGTTTGCAAAAATGGACAATCTGATAAAAAGGTACTTCCCAGAACAGCATTGCCCGCATATATTGTTCCAAACAGATTTTTATTAGGAAAAAAAATGTAAACACAGCAGTTAAAATATTCATGTTACTGAAACACATTTGGGGACTGTTTCTGAATACATCCTAAAACATTGACTTGCAGGCAAGTTTCCATTGGCCTAATGCCTAGTTGTGTTAAAAACAGTTTTCCATTGGTTATTTTGCTCGCACATTAGAAGAAGGAGAAAATTGGAGTTCATTTTGTAAAATCTTTTTTGCTTAATGGACCCATCATTTTCATATGGTGACCATTCTTTATTAAAAACGCCCACATTATAATACTTTTTGCAGAGGTTCTCCTCTTTGTGTGCAGTTCATATTGGTTTGCCTTAGATCTGAGGCCATAAAGTCTAAAATCTGAACACAATATCGGATTCCAACCACGGGCAAATTTTGGGTGGAAATAAAATGGGTCAAAAAAATTAGGTTTTGCCCTCTATATTTTGTAGTGCAACTAAAACGTCCAGATTATTTAGCACTAAATCTGCCTACCTTTCTATATAATACCACCCACTTTAGTGTATCATACATGACATTGACGCTACAGAACTTGGCAGTAGGGTGCTACCTTCCACCTCGTAAATGCGATTTGGTAAAGACATGAGATATGAGAGTATATTATTTGCTGCTGGGATGATGAGAAAAGGTCTCTACACAGTAGTACACAACAATCGTAACCCCCATATTCAGGTACAGTCGACTCCACTTAACTGCATATCGGTTAACTGCACACTCCGGATAACTGCACGTAGTTTCGCCGGTCCTGTTTTTTCCCAATGTTTTCAATGGGAACAAACTTTGGATAACTGCACACTCCGGATAATAGCACGATAAATTTTCTGCCCGTGGCACATTATGCAATACATTTTTACTCTGGTTAACTGCACAATGTATATTCATGATCAGTTATTGCCAGTCCACTGCTGTAGCGCTTCAAATAAGCCGACAATTAAGCCCGTAAATGCGACTTTGTAAATGATTGACATGTAAAGGACGCAAAAGTAAAAGTTGAAATAGTGGATTCTGATCATTGTTTAAATTTATTCTTCACCCATATTCGTGTTGTGCTGATTTAAAGTAGTACCGTAACGTACTTCGGTTAACTGTACACTCCGGTTAACTACACAGTCTTGTTACGGGCCCAAGGCTGTGCAATTAACTGGAGTCTACTGTAATTGTCATTATTTGGGATTTTGTTTCACTCACAAGGGCATGGGTGCCTTTGTCCCAACAAATGGCAGATAAACTAGTAGAAATATAGAGCCATTCTTGAAAAACTGTGTGGCCAGATGTCACTTGGGTCTTTCTTCAAAGTTGATTGATTTGTTGGAATGATAACGCAACCCCCAGCACCTCATGATACATGATGCATTGGAAACAACAACTTTCCAGCCATAGCACAGCAAGATCTTGTAAATATTGCCTCTGACATTTAGGCATCTCCCCCTGCACAAATTAATGAATACAATTATTTTTTAAAGTAAGGTGATTTGGGTCTAGATACTACATCTCCATGATGTGGCCATTTTGTGGAAACACTTTTGAACTGAGATTGCTAATGGCTAGTGATGTATGATTATTATAAGTAAAATTTATAATAACAATAATCTTTAACAGTCAGAGTTAAGATGCTGATGAATGATAATCTCCAATTAAAATTTTAAAATGTGATGTTTTGAATAATTTCTTCGATAATGCTTAATGATTCATTTGACAAGAAGTATTGCCTTGGTTTAATTTAATTGCCATTTTGAGGTCTTGGATTTTCATGCAGTTGTATGTAGCTATAGATTGAATGATGTTGTTGTAGTAGGGTTTAATGCCAATGTGCAGCACAAGATTGGCTATACATGGCAGCCAGTATTAATGGTGGAGGAAGAACCCGGGAAAACCCCAGAAAGAACCACTATCCCACAAGAAGCTACCAGCAAGCTTTCTCACATACCCACATTGGCTGAATCTGAGACTCGAACTCATGCAGACAGAGGTGAGATGGCGGTGATCAGTAATGGAGAGCGCTTTAGACCACTCTGCCACTCTTGGCCCCTAGATTGATTGAGAGAAAGAAAATGCAAATACAGTGACAAATGAAACTTAAATGCAAGTGACATTTTAGATTTTAAAAGTGTGCATATGTTAATAATAAATTACACTCAAATTTATATAGAAATTGTACCAGTCACCAATACATCTAGGGCTGAAATAAACTAATGAACCCTGACAATTTAAATCAATTTGAACCAATCAATGTACTTATGACTGTTTTGAACACTTTTACGAATTCCATCTTCACCAACTCCTTTGACAACAATAACATACGATACATCATTACTCTAAGTAATACTATGCCCACAATACGTGTGTATTTTGTTTAAGTTTTAGCAAGTAACGTAGAATAGGGATGTGAACTTGGAATAATGGCAATTCAGCAAACATCCAGGCACTTGGGGCAAAATAGTCAAGTCATTTGAATGAACATAGGATTGTTTCCATTTACCATTCTTGGTATATTGTACTTGGTTAAAGGAAGTCCAAATAATCCAGAGCATCACACCCTAATTCTCTGAAGATATAACTAGATTAAAAAATGTAAAGCTGCCCCACCCCCACCTGACCCCACCCCCATTTGAAAAAAGATTGTAGAATTATTGGGGGTTCCTCAAACTAAGCTAACCTCCATATCTGACCTTGGAAAAAAATCTGCAAGCATTTTTATTGTAATTTAATTAATTTCAAAAGATTCAGCATAGTTAATTTTCATATTTTTTTAAAACAGCACCATGATAAAAGTTATTATTTCTATAAAACATTCCAAACTGTAGATTCCAACATTTTTTCTTTATTGCTCTAAATAATTTTATGATTAATATACAGTGATCTCATTCTTAAACAGCCTCCCTGACTAGCAGACAACCACCTTTTACAGCCAAATTCACTGTACACCAACAATTTTGTGTTCAACAGTACTAATTTTGGACAATCATCCTTTTAACACAGCCAGCATGTTAGTGCAAAAATTAACATTTACTCTTCTTGAGTGTGCACTATTGGTTTTGCTTATAGAAATCTCAGTATAATTTTGATTTTCACTTTTAGTAGACCAGAAGAGCTTATGGGATGATCTGTTGTCAGTCATCTGATATTGGACATCCATCTGCTAGTACACATTTAATATTGCTAATCCTACAAAATTGAATGGAGGATAGCTATCAAACCATATACATACATTCATGCAAAAGTCAATAGCTTATTCCTTCATGAGAAGACTTCTTACAATGTCAGGTTGGTTCTAAATGAAAACGGTGCCAGCCAGAATCCAATATGGCAGCCAGAGTGGCCATCTTGAAATTGTATGCTACTTCTGAATGGAAAATGTATATATGTGTATGTATATAAAGAATTTAAAGGTTTCTGTGTCATGATCATGATTACATTTTTTTCTTGTCAGCCGTTGTCTCAACATTGTGTGTTTATGAATGGAAACACTTTAAACATTTCATTTTAATGTAGGCTAGCAAACATTTTTTGGGGTGAAAAGTAATTAAATTTTACAAAAAGACCTGGTAACATCTTTGCTTTTACATAACAATGTGTCAATAAAGCTACAGTCTGAAAAATAGCTTTGACCTGGGACAAGCACAATACTCTCTATCCTAGCTGAAAAACAAGAAAATTGTGCCATTCATTTGCTGTTAACTTGCCAGAAGTCTTACTCACAATGATAGAAACCTTTTTGCTGTAAACATGAATACCATTAGGAAATTGAAGGCTGGGTGTGAAACTGTAACAATAGAAATTTTGTCATATGTTAAAATTTATCAAAGGGTCACAGTATTAGGTTTAAAATTCGCTGTTGTCACTATGAACATATATATGCATATTTCAATGATTTTCACACATATTTGTATGAAATGTTAAATAATTAGTTTTTGTGGACTTGAGAATTCCTACCTAGTCAGGATCAGAATTGGAACAGTTTCCCTGACTGAATGTATGGTTGTATCCAAATTTAGTTTTCACCAGAAGTCTTCAAGTTGTGTCTGGTTTGTCCAAAATACAAATGGTACTGATCTTACATGAAATATGGCTGCCATAGTGGCTAATTTGAAAATTTTATTACTGACGAATATCAGAGATAGATTCAACACTCTGCAGTTAAAAAGAATAAATGGTCTTATCTTGAATTCCTGGAAATTCTTTTCCTCTGTTAGAATATTTGTCTTTTCAAGGAACTCTTGTTTATTTATAAGTTGACATTTTTTTCAGCTTATAACCCTAGATGCATGCTATTAATTTGATTATTTGTACAACTGTGTGTTTGTTTGTTGTCAGGTTTTTTCAGTTTGATAATTACTTGCTTTTATTTCCACCAATAATTATCAAAATGACAAAATGCAAGATATTATAACAGTATACTTTAATGCTGATGATTCCTGTTGAATCATCAGCCAGAATACATTGTTACCAACACAGTAATAATAAATTACACATACCAGTAATTATAAAATTCTAATTGTAGGAAAATATTTTATGTTTGGTGAAATTGGACACAGGTTGAGAACTGATTGCTTTTTAGTTTGAAACTGATTCTGCCATGCAATTTTTGTATAGTTATATTCATGAGAGGATAGCAAATCTATTCCTGCCAAAGAAGTTAAGACATTAATGGAAACAAGTTTAGATTTTTAATCACTTTTTGACCCTTGTAATGTGGAAGATAATTAATTGGATACCTGATATTTGAAGTACTAAATAGACAGTACTTAATGCAAGGGATCCTGCCTGGTAAATATAAGGGGTCTTATCAAAGAACAATGCCTTCTTAGAAGATGCAAAACATATGTAAACATGTAAATAGACTTTTATTACCAATCATGTTCTTATCAATCTGTGCTTTCTCTTAGCTCTGCTGCTAAAAATATTTGCCTGTAATCTTTTGTATATCAGATTACTTCCCATAAAAACTAAAGAAGCATCTAAAAGTTCCATCCTTAAGAAAAAACTAAAATTGTAAGGGACAAATGATTAATATAATTTCAGTCTCCAAAGAGGACCATTCACATGAAGATTGCATTTTGATAGCTGTCTTGTCTCATGGGGACCAAGTGGAAGTGGAGGGGGAAATAAAAAATGTAATAGAGAAACATGATGTTGTGTATGCCACCAATGGCATACTACTGACCAGAGAGGTGGTGCATCTGTTTAGTGATGACTGCTGCCCTTCATTAATTGGAAAACCCAGGATTTTCCTCATACAGGTGATTTTTTACTTTTATCCCACTGGAAACATTACTATAAGATGTTACTTTTCATTTCCTTCTGTATCATTACTCAAGGTAAGGAAAAGGTTGAAAAGGTGTATGTAAAGAAAAAGGGGCATACACTTTCAACTGAATTACATTATGTTTTAAAATTATTACCATGAGACACATACACTTCAGGTAAAAACTGTTTTTTTACTTTTTACCTTCTGGTAACAGAATTGTATTTGTAATATGAGGTCAGCTTAATTTTTCAACATGATTTAAAGAAAGATAACACTCCAAAGTCAGAAAATTTAAAGAAATTGATAACACTCCAGTGGCAGATAATTTAAAGATATTTATAACACTCCAGTAGCAGATAATTTAAAGATATTTATAACACTCCAGTGGCAGATAATTTAAAGAAATTGAGAACACTCCAGTGGCAGATAATTTAAAGAAATTTGTAACACTCCAGTGGCAGATAATTTAGAAGCAAATCGATAACATTCCAATGGTAGATAAATTAAAGCTGTTGATATTAATCCAAATGTGGATGATTTAAAACAATCAATAATACCCCAAAATAAGATAATTGATATAAAAAAATCACCAGTCTCCAATGACAGATTATATATAAAAAAATTGATAACTCCACGACGTCAGATAATTTAAAGAAATTGATAACACTCCAGTGGCAGATAATTTAAAGAAATTGTTAACAACCCAACATCAGATAATCTAAAGAAATTGATAACACACCAGTGGCAGATAATTATAAAAAAATGTATAACACTCCAATGTAAGATAATTAAAGAAATTGATAACACCACAATGGCAGATAATTTACCAAAAGTTTGATAAAACTCTAATGGCAGATAATTTATGTAAATTGATAAATATCACAGTTTTGATGTGAAGATATATATTGATTTTTTTTTAATTCTGTCTTTGAATTTTAAATGGAAATTTGTTCATATTCATTTGGCTTCAGCTTCAATTAGAACCTTGAGAAAGATTCTGCACCTAACAGCGGTGCAGAACAGTAAAGCCTGATTGATAAACCTTCTAACAACTGTGCAGAACAGTAAAACCTGATTGATAAACCCTCTAACAGCTGTGCAGAACAGTAAAACCTGATTGACAAATCACTTACAGCTGTGCAGAACAGTAAAATCTGATTGTCAAACCCTCTAACAGCTGTGCAGAACAGTAAAACCTGATTGAAAATCCTCAGCTATGAGCAGAAACTTGTCATTTATGGCTAATTTTTTATACATGAATTGATTTTTACTAGTTAAATGCACTAGCATTAGTGACCACTTACTAAATGTGATCAGCAATCCTAAATTTTTGCAATAATACACTGCTAAAAATTACCGTATCACAAAAACTAGATATAATCTTTATTTAATCCTTAGTACTGACTACTGAGTAGAGTCTGCTTGCTAAGTTCATATTTTTCCAAACTGAGATGCAAAAACAAATGTATATTAAGGAAAAGTTCAGACTGGTTAACAGTTTCATTAGTTCTAGAACATAAAGTTGTTTTGTTTAGACCATAAACCAGACTCACAAATTGGAAACATGTTGTCCTAGTCATCAAAATCCTTATTACAATGAACCATTCCATCTTGTAATGATTAGCAGTTAGGTACACAAATAGGCAATTCAGATGTTTTTAATGTTTGTCTTTTGTGAAAATCACATTGAGCCAAAGGCTTCTCTCTTAGCAATTTCTGTAGCATGAAGGGTCTGAGTTACAGTATGTAATGACCAGGGTAAATGAGATCTTTGTCTTATTCTCTTAAAAAGATGTTTCTGGATTAGTTATTTATAAAGTTATTGTGCTTTATTCTAGTTAACTTTGAATTTCATATGCCCATATACCAATTATGAATTACAGATAAAAAGCAATGTTTATGACATGTATTTTTAGTACTTTATAATTTTTGTTTTACCGGTATATGATGCTTGTAATAGTTTTCCAAGAACTATGAAGAAAGGAATAAATATGCAGATATTTTTCCTTCTTAAATCTACTGGAATTTTGAAATTGAAATCTGGACCTCCAGCTTATAACTGTTATGAAAGCCCACATGCCGAAGCAGCCATATTTAGTTGGCAGAAGGGATGGTCACTGAAGACAGGGTTTACTATACAAGGAATAAAATTATCAACAGAGCATTGAGAATCAAAGAGTAGCACCAAACCCAAAATCAAAATTGCAGTCATTTTATTATATTATTGATAGTCTCTAATTTCCTATTTCTCTTGAAATTTAACATAGTTATTAATATTTATTTTCAAGTCTGCAAGAAATATATCTTGATTGTGCAAGATTAAGAAAATTATTTGTGCATGCAATTTAGGAGTTTTAGCTGTTTTTTACCAAGATTACTGATATTTGAATATTTAAACTTTAAAATTATAAAACATGAAAGCAGGAAAATTGAAGATTATCTATAGGCAAGATTTCAAAACCTGTTTGCCTTGGATTCAGAATTATTATCAACATTATTTTCTTGAATTTGTTTATGATTTGACTGTAGATCTTGATAGCACACAGCCTCCCAATAACTCTTAGAATTCTGTGATAATGAATTCTGTTTGCTGACAAATTACATTGAGATGCATGTGGTAATTCCTAAGTAAAAACATCCTCAAGTGCTTATTGTCCTAATTTGACTGAAAATGGTAAAATATTGTGTGCATGGGTGGTGTGCAACATTTTGAAAGCTGAAGATCTTGATGCTGTGAGGTGAGAAGACTTTACTTTCACTGAAAATTAAAATTAGACCTTAATTTTTTTTTAGTGTTGATCTTCATGAGCAAAAGGTATTATGGAAAGCTAAGAGTTATAATAATACCTGGAACGATGAAGAAGTCTGGTATTGATTAGATTACAAACCAAAAAATTAAGTGTCAGTTGAAATTTGGGTGCAGTGTTTGTCACCGAAACAGACTGCAAGCTTAAATTCATATTTGAATGCAGAAAGAAACAGAATAGAAGTCTAAATTCTTACAAGTAAATGTAAATAATTAAAGTCTGTTGTTTAATGATATTTCGCTGTGAAGTCTTTTGGTCAGTTCATTAATTTTGAAACACTGCAATGTGAAGCATTGGGTACAATTTAAAATTTTAACAATTCAGAATTTCTTTTTATTAATGTAGAAATGCAGCTGGTTATTGCATTGATGAAGGATGGAGAAACCCTGCAAATTGAAGGTTTTGCTTAAAACAGTATGTAATTAAAAATACTTGAAAGCACTGGATAATAATTATCATTATATAGTTAAAAGATATATGTATCCTTTATTGTAGTAAATCAAATATCTACCATGATTATTTAGCTTTTGTCGTTTTATTTCTTTGAACCATCAACAGTACCATACACTCATCAATGGTTTCTGAGGAGCATTGTTTGCTAAAGAACACAAATGTCAAAGCTTATACACCTCCATAACCAAACCAGAGAAGCACAGATTTATAAAGCTCCATCTCTCTTTCAGACCAGCTAACATGAGCATATGGCATCACATGTATGTGCTTATTATGGTGAAACGAACACTGGCATATTGTATTACAGGTATGTGCTTATTGTGGTGAAAGCAAACACAGGCATATGGCATCAGTTACATTTTATTGTAACAAAGCTAACATGGGCATATTGTATTACAGGTATGTGCTTATTGTGGTGAAAGCGAACATGGGCATATGGCATCAGTTACATTTTTATTATAACAAAGCTAACATGGGCATATGGCATCACAGATATGTGATTATTATTATGAAGCTAACATGGGCATATGGCATCACAGGTATCTGCTTATTATGGTGAAATGAACAGGCATAGTGTATTAGAGGTATGTGCTTATTATAGTGAAAGTGAACACGGGCATATGGCATCAGTTATATTTTTATTATAACAAAACTAACATGGGCATTTGGCATCACAGGTATGTGCTGATTGTGGTAAAACTAACATGGGCATATAGCATCACATGTATGTGCTATTTTAGTGAATGGGCACATGACATTATAGGTATATGTTTATTGTAATGAAGTTGACATTGGCATATGGCATCACAGCTATGTGTTTATTGTAATGAAATTGACATTGGCATGTGGCATCACAGCAGTGTGTTTATTCTAATGAATCTGACATTGGCATATGGCATCACAGCTATGTGTTTATTGTAATGTAATTGACATTGGCATGTGGCATCACAGCTGTGTGTTTATTGTAATGAAGCTGACATTGGCATATGGCATCACATGTATGTGCTTATTGTGATGAGGTATAAGCTCATCAAATTGACCCAAATCATTTGTTCATGTACACAGTGCATGTATGGTAAACATTTTAATTTCAGGCATGTCGTGGTACAACTCTGGACATTGGAGTTGAAGTCAGTTTGAGAGATGAAGCTGATGCAGCGGTTCCATCCCCAGTCATTACACCTACTCCCTTATATAAAGATTTTCTAATCATGTATGCCACACCCCCAGGTAAGTTTCAAAACATAAGCCAAGTTGAAAATAAATTTCTTAGCAGGTAGCTATACTTCAGTTGTGATTTTAGATTCTGTGTTGTTTGATACTGAAAGACACATTAAAGGTCACCAAACAAATTGCATGTGTGCTCATTCTAGCTCTGCTGGTCATAGACCAAACAAGATGCATGTGTGCTTATTCTAGCTCTGCTGGTCATAGACCAAACAAGATGCATGTGTGCTCATTCTAGCTCTGCTGGTCATAGACCAAACAAAATGTATGTGTGCTCTTAGATCAAGCAAATTGCATATGTACTCATCCTAGCTCTGCTGGTCATAGACCAAACAAGATGTATGTGTGCTTATTCTAGCTCTGCTGGTCATAGACCAAACAAATTGCTTGTGTGCTCATTCTAGCTCTGCTGGTCATAGACCAAACAAAATGTAAATTGTGCTTATTCTAGTTCTGCTGGTCATAGACCAGAAGCGCGTATATGATGGCCATCATATATTGTCTGTCTGACATCTATCCGTTAGTACAAGTTTTCCAACACGAATCCTCTTAAACTCCATGGAGAATTGCCATGAAACTTAAGCAAATTCATACCTGGGTCTAATTGGTCCTAAAAAAGAAAATTGTGTGGCCTAGATATCTGATATCACCAGTGTGGTGGCTAACTCGAAATTCTAGTTATCGCTACTAATCCTGAACCGATGGTTGTATTGACTTGGGGTTTTCACCTTAAGATTTCTGATAATATCTTGTTTGTCCTAAATAAAAATGGTGTCCATCAGACATCCAGTATGACCATTATGATGGACATCTTGAAAATCTTGTTATCACTTCACCATAACGGAAGGTAATATTGACATGAGTTTTCACAATAAGACTTCTTATGATGTCTAAATGATTCACAAGAAAATGGTGCGAATGTGACATTAACACTGTGACAATCGTGAAAATAGTATTATCACTCATACTCCTTAAATATAATGTCATTTTGACAGAGGGTTTTCACTGAATGCCCTCTTTTAGTGTCTAGTTGAACCTAAATTAATATGGTGCCTGTAATGTCCATTTTGAAACCCTTGTCATTATTACCCTTTCTAAATGAATGTCTATCTGATCCTAAATTAAACTGGTACTCTGATTTCACATTCAAAATGCCTGCTGTTACCATATTGAAAATGTTCTTAATGCTACTCCTCCATAGCATGGAGATTTACATAGATGATGTTTAGTTGGTCCTAAAATAAAATGGTGCCCTTTACACGTGAAATGTGGCTCATGTAGGAACCATCTTGACAATCTTTTATCATGGCTCATGAATCAGTGGCCCCTATGACATAGGTTTTTTTTACAAATGATTGTCGTATGAATTTGGTTGGTCCTAAATGAAAATTGTGCTCCTTGGAGATCAATTGGTTTTGGTCATCTTGAAAATCTTGCTGTTGCTAATCTAACTGAATAGATGATTTTATTAACATGACGTTTCCACAGAAAGACTTATCTAGTTGGTGCTAAATGAAAATGGTCCTGATCAGACCTCCATTTTCATGGTCATGGTGGCCTTCTCGAAAATCTTGCTATAGCTACTTCAGAAATTGTACTAGAAGACATATTGCCTTATGTAATTGGTTTTAATCAAAATGGTGTCAATCAGAACTACAATATAAACACCAAAGTAAGTGATATTGAAAATCTTGTTATAACAACTTCTCCTGAATAGATGTATCTTTGAACATGAGATGATGTTTTAGGCATGGATTTTTTTACTGAAAAAATTCTTATGATATATATTAGGTTCTTAATAAAAATGGTGCTGATTATTGATGGCCATCTGGTAAATCTTGTCACTGCTTCTCTGGCATAAATGCATGCTTCCTTTTCCATATATGCCAGAGTCAACACATTATGTCATACTATTATCATCTAAAAGTAATTCAATTCTCATGTGATCTTTAAAACCTTGATCAATGCATTAAGTCATCAACAGTTAAGGATTCGATGCCTGAACAATGCAGATGATTATAAACCTCTTTTGATTGAATAAAATGAGTGACCTTGACCTTGTAGTCCAAATTTGGATCCCTAACACTATGATGAATATCAAGGTTATTAATACACGTGTTATGATGGCTGTTGGTGAAGGAAAAATATACAAACATAAACTGCAAATGTATGGACAATGGATTTATACATTGAGAAATGTAAATGTATGGACAATGGATTTATACATTGAGAAATGTAAATGTATGGACAATGGATTTATACATTGAGAAATGTAAATGTATGGACAATGGATTTATACATTGAGAAATGTAAATGTATGGACAATGGACATACAAATGTATGGACAATGGATTTATACATTGAGAAATGTAAATGTATGGACAATGGATTTATACATAGAGAAATGTAAATGTATGGACAATGGATTTATACATAGAGAAATGTAAATGTATGGACAATGGATTTATACATAGAGAAATGTAAATGTATGGACAATGGATTTATACATAGAGAAATGTAAATGTATGGACAATGGATTTATACATAGAGAAATGTAAATGTATGGACAATGGATTTATACATTGAGAAATGTAAATGTATGGACAATGGATTTATACATAGAGAAATGTAAATGTATGGACAATGGATTTATACATTGAGAAATGTAAATGTATGGACAATGGATTTATACATTGAGAAATGTAAATGTATGGACAATGGACATACAAATGTATGGACAATGGATTTATACATAGAGAAATGTAAATGTATGGACAATGGATTTATACATTGAGAAATGTAAATGTATGGACAATGGATTTATACATAGAGAAATGTAAATGTATGGACAATGGATTTATACATTGAGAAATGTAAATGTATGGACAATGGATTTATACATTGAGAAATGTAAATGTATGGACAATGGACATACAAATGTATGGACAATGGATTTATACATAGAGAAATGTAAATGTATGGACAATGGATTTATACATAGAGAAATGTAAATGTATGGACAATGGATTTATACATAGAGAAATGTAAATGTATGGACAATGGATTTATACATTGAGAAATGTAAATGTATGGACAATGGATTTATACATTGAGAAATGTAAATGTATGGACAATGGATTTATACATAGAGAAATGTAAATGTATGGACAATGGATTTATACATTGAGAAATGTAAATGTATGGACAATGGATTTATACATTGAGAAATGTAAATGTATGGACAATGGACATACAAATGTATGGACAATGGATTTATACATTGAGAAATGTAAATGTATGGACAATGGATTTATACATAGAGAAATGTAAATGTATGGACAATGGATTTATACATAGAGAAATGTAAATGTATGGACAATGGATTTATACATTGAGAAATGTAAATGTATGGACAATGGATTTATACATAGAGAAATGTAAATGTATGGACAATGAATTTATACATTGAGAAATGTAAATGTATGGACAATGGATTTATACATTGAGAAATGTAAATGTATGGACAATGGACATACAAATATATGGACAATGGATTTATACATAGAGAAATGTAAATGTATGGACAATGGATTTATACATTGAGAAATGTAAATGTATGGACAATGGATTTATACATTGAGAAATGTAAATGTATGGACAATGGACATACAAATGTATGGACAATGGATTTATACATAGAGAAATGTAAATGTATGGACAATGGATTTATACATAGAGAAATGTAAATGTATGGACAATGGATTTATACATTGAGAAATGTAAATGTATGGACAATGAATTTATACATTGAGAAATGTAAATGTATGGACAATGGACATACAAATGTATGGACAATGGATTTATACATAGAGAAATGTAAATGTATGGACAATGGATTTATACATTGAGAAATGTAAATGTATGGACAATGGATTTATACATTGAGAAATGTAAATGTATGGACAATGGACATACAAATGTATGGACAATGGATTTATACATTGAGAAATGTAAATGTATGGACAATGGATTTATACATTGAGAAATGTAAATGTATGGACAATGGACATGCAAATGTATGGACAATGGATTTATACATTGAGAAATGGAAATGTATGGACAATGGACATGCAAATGTATGGACAATGGATTTATACATTGAGAAATGTAAATGTATGGACAATGGACATGCAAATGTATGGACAATGGATTTATACATTGAGAAATGTAAATGTATGGACAATGGACATGCAAATGTATGGACAATGGATTTATACATTGAGAAATGTAAATGTATGGACAATGGACATGCAAATGTATGGACAATGGATTTATACATTGAGAAATGTAAATGTATAGACAATGGACATGCAAATGTATGGACAAATATATTTATACATTGAGAAATGTAAATGTATGGACAGTGGACATGCAAATGTATGGACAATGGATTTATACATTGAGAAATGTAAATGTATGGACAATGGTCATGCAAATGTATGGACAATGGATTTATACATTGAGAAATGTAAATGTATGGACAATGGACATGCAAATGTATGGACAATGGATTTATACATTGAGAAATGTAAATGTATGGACAATGGACATGCAAATGTATGGACAATGGATTTAGACATTGAGAAATGTAAATGTATGGACAATGGACATGCAAATGTATGGACAATGGATTTATACATTGAGAAATGTAAATGTATGGACAATGGACATGCAAATGTATGGACAATGGATTTATACATTGAGAAATGTAAATGTATGGACAATGGACATGCAAATGTATGGACAATGGATTTATACATTGAGAAATGTAAATGTATGGACAATGGACATGCAAATGTATGGACAATGGATTTATACATTGAGAAATGTAAATGTATGGACAATGGACATGCAAATGTATGGACAATGGATTTATACATTGAGAAATGTAAATGTATGGACAATTGACATGCAAATGTATGGACAATGGATTTATACATTGAGAAATGTAAATGTATGGACAATGGACATGCAAATGTATGGACAATGGACTTATACATTGAGATTAGGTTCCGGTTGACCTGAAAATATCTAACTCTAAACTAATTCGTGCAAACTTGCCCTTTTGCACACATGACAAAGTAGCACTTTGGATGGATCTGATTAAAATGGGCTCAGAGAAGGTGACACTAATCTGCCCATTGTTTATTTAACATTTAGTTGATATGTGCAAATTGTATTTATGAATGGGAATAATGCACTTTGGGAGAAAAGAAGGAGTAAATCTGCATTTATTATTAGAACTAATAATGGAGTCATTTTAACCTTAACCTTTAACCATTCATGTACAATCCTAATGTTTATTTCACATTCTCAGCTCTATAGGTAGCCTTGATATTAAACCAAAGAAAGACAAAGTTGATGCCTTTCCCTTGCAGTGGGGTGGGTTAATGTTGGATTGGTTGACATTTAATCTTGACTTTAAATTTGTGGTCTAACTCATCCATAAAAAAGAGAAATTGGAACCCAATGAATCTGAAGTGGTTCACAATATCTGTGACACATTCAGTGTTTTTCTCCCACAGATATAAGGTCAAAGACCATGACAAAATATTTTGTACTTCACTTACAAGTGAAGATTTTAGAAAAGTCTTTCTTCCTGTTAAACACATTAAGAATAAATATTTCTAAACTTAATTGACAAAGTCATTTACAAAAACCACAGCCTGCAGGGCAGGGATATTTCACTAGATAAACATATAAATGGGTAAAAGTGATGCATTTCATTTACAAGTACATTTTCAGTTGTCAGAATTATTGCAAATTATTTTTATTATCATCAGCAGTACTATCAGCACATGATAAGTTGATAACTCTGCCATACATCAAAAGCACAACACTTTGCATTTAACTGCATTAATAATTCATTCAATAACTGGCCATCTTCCTGATCAGTAGTTCTCATATCTCCGTTATTTTTAATGTCGAATAACTATGTAGAGTCCTAACATGTATCCATAAAGATGGCATTTGTTCCCAGTTGGCATTGTATGCATGATCCTAATGTGACAAATCAACTAATGGCAGTTTCTCACTGAAATGTTACATTTATTAATTGATGTCATCCAGGAATTTGTTCATGTTGAGGATCATGGTAAAATTTTACTGAGGTAAAACAAAATATAAATTCTAAGGTTTCATGAGCTGTAAAGCTGTCCATAGTCCTCTAAGGTCTAGTTTTTTTTTTTTACATTTTGTTTGCATCATATAAAAACATGAAAGTGTTAGAGCTTTAACAAGCCATATGGATAAACATTTTTAAGGGCTGTTCTATCCATGTTATCCAGGGAAAGCAATTTAAAAAAAAAAATATATGCCAGGGTATTCTGTTTACTCAAGAATTCATATGAAAATGATACAAAATTCTAAATGTTATCTGTCTCTGACTACCGGTACTCCACATTGAAGGTGCCTTCCCTGTGTTCCAAACATGTTTCACTGGAATAGCCCCAAGTCATAAACCAAGGTAAATTATGTAACAGAATTGTTACCGAGAGGATGGTGGATTAAATGAACAACACAAACACAATATTTGAAAGAAAATATAAATTTATGAAATAAATTATTAATGAAAAATAATGATGTATCAACACAATAACTCATGCGTTTAACCCACAATTACACTCACAACCATTCACAATACATGAATAAATGAAATATTAATACAAAATAAAACACAGATACAAAGGAATCACTTGGACTATACACAGATCCAATGAACCTTTACAAAAGTTATATTAACGCAAGTATAAATTACGATAATAAACACAAACATCAAACTATACTATCGCACGTATGGATTGCGACAACTAGCACGAACATATACATGTATTCAATCAAGTTGCTAGCTTTTATTGAGATTCATGCAATCCCTTGAAATACTATTGTGATCTGAAATAACCATGTAAATACAACAATGTATTCAATTGTACTACAATTGCAACACACACGTGTCTCGACCCAGTATAACCGTACGATTCACCACCTGTTGAATCGCCGCCCAGTTTCCCCGAAGACCTAGGGTTGACCAATACTTTTATCGGCCGTTTGCCCTTCACGAATCCACCACAGTTACACGTACAGACAGCATACAACATCTACTAGAACCAACGTTCCTCAATACCCTAAATGTCGCCCCGGATGTTTACAACTCTAGACAGCTCCGACACTCGGACTTCTAGATTTCCGGATATTTACACGTCACGACAGATGTAGACGGACAGACAATCTGACAGACAGACAGTCAGATACTTCAATTCGATTGCACAATAAATCAGCAACAATTTCAGCTACGATATCAGAGATGTTATCAGCCGACGTTATCAGAGATGTTTTCAGATGCGTTATCAGCTACAATAAAGAAACCAAACTAATAATAGTTTTTTTTCTACAACAATCTACAACTTTGATTACGCTATTGCATTTAAAGTCTAATAGTGACTAGTAATTCCAAATATTCCACGTTTAAAATCTGCATTGCAATAAAGGCATCATTATATGAAATGATAAACTGAATAAAATTCACAATAAAACGAAATATAAATTTAACACTCACCCCTTTGGCTGGAGATTGAAAGACGAGCTATCTATCCTGTGATTAGATACTTTAGGTCCCGTAATATTGATCATAAATATTCTGCCTTATATACCCTCAAATAGGTGAGCAGAAATCACGGCAAGATTACCGTGCACCCTGTGAATCTAAATGTTCCGGATTTCATGTAATTCAGAGTCAGGCACATGCAAATCGTTACACGCCGCTTACCTTGAAAAAAAACACTTATTCACCCCAGGTAATGCATGTACGACGAAACAAAGAAAATGGTGAGATTAGATTGTAAATCAAGAAAGAAAAAAAAATTCAATTTTCGCCTAATTCTGTGACAAATTAAATATAATGAAGTACAGTCAGCTGCTCTCATAATCTTGCTCATACCAGTCATAATTGTATCATATCAAATGAAAAGGTGATACTCATTTTGTATTTTTACATCTGAATAATGCACACACCTTATACTGACAGTAAATATCAGGTGAAAAGGTAATCCTCATTTTGCAAGTTCATATCTGAATAAATTACACACCATAGATTGTTGGTTTCTTCCCCTTTTTTGAATTTGTCAATCCAACAGGTGCCATATTACAAAAGCAATTTATGTATACAGTCTTATTATTATATTTGTTAGTTTAAATGATTATAAATTTTAAGGGTCATTTAGTAAAAAAAAAACATTAAATAGTTAATTTTGTTCATTGTGGTTTTGTACTATTAGATAAGGTCATTTTGTTTTGTATACATAATACTGTGGTCTTTTGACCTTGGAAGGTATAGAAGATATCTTCTTGAAGCATTTGATGGGATTTGAGGTTAGGCCCAAGGAAAACCAGTTGACCTCATTTCTGATTGGTTATCTGCTAAAGGACACGGCCTAGTTGACAATTAGATTGATCTAGAAATTTATTATTCAGCCCTCATTCTCTGTGTGAAATTGCATTTTTTTGTTTTTTATAAGGGATGTTTACCTGCTAATTACTTACTCGTATCTTAAACATTAATCTTTGTGGATTCATTTAGTTTTGCTCAATTGAGAGGATCTAATTTATGTATTTCAATTATTCATTTGAATTACAAGGTTCTTGTAAACTTTGGACTAAGTAGCTGTTTTGGAATTAATGTCATGTAAAGACATTTTGGATTATATCATTGTGATATATCAAAACTGTAAGCACGTCAAACATTTCAAGTTATTGGCACATCAGTATAGCAAATTGGACTTAATTTGGAAAACCACTGTAACTCATTTGGAATACTCAAAACTTTGGACTTGTGATAGAACTATTATGACTATTTAGGATTTCATTCACCATACTGCCAATTACTTTTCTTTTTTACTTTTGTATTTTAGGAAAATCAATTATGTTTTTGAATTTGACAAAATTTGTTGGTTTTCACTCTTTTCTGTTACTTAGTTTAAGACCATTGATTTGTAATAACTTTATTGAAAGAACATTGAATCAGTATTTAAAACAATGACTGTATAAACTGAATGGTCATGTTTTTATTGAAAGATATCCCCAAACTGTTGAAATTATTCAATTTCATAAAGTTATTTAGATGGGTTTTATTTAAATGTAAAAAGTATATTTTTTAAATGGTAATTTTACCTTATTGAATATTTAAACATTTGTATAATAAACATGTTCAAATATTTTTTAATGTTAGCTATAATTGTTTGCATTTATATTGATACATATTCATAACCACAACTAATTTGAAAAGGTTTTTAATATTCACGCATGTCCATCCGATTAATGATCACTATTTAATGAAGAGAGTACTAAAAAGGTAGAATCATAACAAAACTAATGGATAAATAGTAGCGCTAAGAAGATAGTACTAAAAAGGTAGAATCATAACAGAACTAATGGATAAATAGTAGCGCTAAGAAGTAGTACTAAAAAGGTAGAATCATAACAAAACTAATGGATAAATAGTAGCGCTAAGAAGTAGTACTAAAAAGGTAGAATCATAACAAAACTAATGGATAAATAGTAGCGCTAAGAAGTAGTACTAAAAAGGTAGAATCATAACAAAACTAATGGATAAATAGTAGCACTAAGAAGTAGTACTAAAAAGGTAGAATCATAACAAAACTAATGGATAAATAGTAGCACAAAGAAGTACCTAAAAGGTAGAATCATAATAAAACTAATGGATAAATAGGAGCGCTAAGAAGTAGTACTAAAAAGGTAGAATCATAACAAAACTAATGGATAAATAGTAGCACTAAGAAGTACTTAAAAGGTAGAATCATAACAAAACTAATGGATAAATAGTAGCGCTAAGAAGTAGTACTTAAAAGGTAGAATCATAACAAAACTAATGGATAAAAAATAGCGCTAAGAAGTAGTACTAAAAAGGTAGAATCATAACAGAACTAATGGATAAATAGTAGCGCTAAGAAGTAGTACTAAAAAGGTAGAATCATAACAGAACTAATGGATAAATAGTAGCGCTAAGAAGTAGTACTAAAAAGGTAGAATCATAACAAAACTAATGGATAAATAGTAGCGCTAAGAAGTAGTACTAAAAAGGTAGAATCATAACAAAACTAATGGATAAATAGTAGCGCTAAGAAGTAGTACTAAAAAGGTAGAATCATAACAAAACTAATGGATAAATAGTAGCGCTAAGAAGAAGTATTTAAAAGGTAGAATCATAATAAAACTAATGGATAAATAGTAGCGCTAAGAAGTAGTACTAAAAAGGTAGAATCATAACAAAACTAATGGATAAATAGTAGCGCTAAGAAGTAGTACTAAAAAGGTAGAATCATAACAAAACTAATGGATAAATAGTAGCGCTAAGAAGTAGTACTAAAAAGGTAGAATCATAACAAAACTAATGGATAAATAGTAGCGCTAAGAAGTAGTACTAAAAAGGTAGAATCATAACAAAACTAATGGATAAATAGTAGCGCTAAGAAGTAGTACTAAAAAGGTAGAATCATAACAAAACTAATGGATAAATAGTAGCGTTAAGAAGTAGTACTAAAAAGGTAGAATCATAACAAAACTAATGGATAAATAGTAGCACAAAGAAGTAGTACTAAAAAGGTAGAATCATAACAAAACTAATGGATAAATAGTAGCGCTAAGAAGTAGTACTAAAAAGGTAGAATCATAACAAAACTAATGGATAAATAGTAGCGCTAAGAAGTAGTCCTAGAAAGGTAGAATCATAACAAAACTAATTGATTAATAGTAGTGCTAAGAAGTTAACTAGGAACTAATAGTACTTAAAAGAACAAATTTTACCAGGTTGACATTCTTTAACACTACACCTCTCCCCAGATAACTCACGCACAACGGGTCCACAAACATAGACAATACTATAAGTAAGGCACAAGTTACTAAGGGACCTCCAATTTTTTTATAAAAATATGCTTTGATATCATGAAAGACAAGAGGGCATTAGTGAACTGGACTGTTTAATGACTGAATCCTCATTTTACAATCTTGTTGATAATAATTTTTAATAATGCACTTTATCTAATGAAGTTGTTTGTTATTCGGTTTGAATAACATTTATTTTCAAAAAGTCCGACATTTGAAAGATTGTTCGAACTGGTTTCAACAGCCTTCACATGTGCATAAAATATCTGTTTATTAAATCACTGCTTTTTGTTTTCTTTATGAGCTTGGTTCCCCTAGTGGTGTTGGATAGTATCCTGCCAAATCGGGAGTCCACACAGCAGGGGACTAGACTAATTATTGATACACCACCAAACAAGATTCCTTTTTTTTTCAGAAACACATTTATTTTGTGAGACAATTGTCTACATCAAAACTCAATTTTTGTATTGTTCAATTAGTACAATATTGATGTCATGATTTCATTGGAAGTAATAATGAAACTTCTTATCATCCTTGAGGATATTTGTAATGGCCAGTTCAAGAATTATCTTAAATTTGCTTGCCCACAGTGGTCCATATCTGTGAAATCAAGCTGTTTATTTTATGAAGTACTCATTTTGCTTGGCTGCCTTGCTATCTTTGATCACAATGTGCGAGAATCTATTATCCACTATTAAGGGAGTGGTGTATATGCAAGTATTGCTAATATTAAAAGGCCTTTGTACATTTGTTTTCACATTAGTTTTTTTAACTTAGGCACAAATGAAGAAAAGTTAGCAAGGACTCCATATTTGATGATTGTTTTATTAAATTGTTTTTCTTTAAGAAGGAATTTGTACACTTGGCTTTTTCTTTCAGGGTACTATGCTTTCCGTCGACCTGACACGGGCTCATGGTTCATCAAGGCTTTTTGTGATGTTTTCTCTGGCCCAGACGTGTCAAGCACAGAAATACAGAAACTACTGACCAGGGTAATAAGAAAGGTCTCATTTGAGTATGAGTCTCACTCTAAGACAAAAGAGCTAGCCGGCAAGAAACAGACCTCTTGTTATTCTCACATGTTGATAAAAGACCTTTATTTTAAGGTTAAATTGGATAAAGCTTTAAAGTCTAAAGAGTAAGAAACCAAGACTACACATGTGCTTTTAACCAATGAAAGGAAATGCAGAGCCATTGTATCAATAAACTGAGAGGGTAATAGGTTATGATTAGGGTAATATTTATTTATGTTAATGTTCTTCAGGCGTTCCATGACTTTGTTGACTGTTTTACATATTGTATTGATTTTTTTTCTGTAGTTGTATTATCAGTTCTACCTTTTTATATTTCAAAAAGCTCATTATTTTAACTTTTTTTACATTTTACTTTCTTCCACTTTTGTGCCATATGATGCTTAGAATGTTTGAAAATATGATTGTTAATGTTTTAACTGATTTATTTATAATAATATAAATTATTATTTTCCAAACAGATGCTAAAATAAAAATTTGCATCAAAATCATGAGCTTCGGAAAGTGGTTTGTACCTTTGGTACAATAATTGCTTTATATGGAGATGTGAGGTAGAGGTCAGATTTTCTGATGGCTAATCTGAGATCAGTGAATTAAGGAGCACTACTGCATAAATTTGCAAAAAATTTATGTTTTTTATTTGTTGGGGAATTTAATGTAAGATGGTACAAACCAACTTTCAGATCTCAATCTACAATACATCAGACCTTTAGATCTTTTGAAGAAAAAAAACTATCTCATCAGTCATATCGTATTTTCGCGTATATAAGACGCGTCTTATACAAAGTTTTACGTACCCCGCACCCAGGGTGTGTCTTATATTAATGGGCATCTTATCTAAGTATTTTTTTTACATGAACGAACGGTACAGTGTGTGATATTGAAGGACGATTATTGCAGTAAATATTCACGTTTCACGATTTTTATTCCTAGTTGTAAAAACAATTGGGTAAGTGTTCACAATATAATAAACTGTTACTAAATAGTGTTGGACTTGATCAAAAATCAATGTACCATATTGTTCTATTCATCTTCATTTTCATCGTCATCAGTTTTGGCTTGAAATCCATTGAAACTTGAATCAAATTCACTGCTGTCATCACGGAATAACTACATAACTGATGCTAATTGATCCTCATTAGCGTCAATGGTATCGGATGCAGCTGAGTCGTTGTCCGAATAACTGATATAGCTAGCCGGTTCTGGAATTATCCCACACCTTCTGAAACCATTGATGATTGTCGTAATTTTCACTTTCTCCTATGCTGTATATGATTTTTGCTTCGGCATTGTGACAATTTTATAAATTTTAAAAATACTAAGCAAATTGATCACTCATTTATATATAACAAGAGACTGTTCTCATGTTTATATATGCTAACCGCATACATCGGGCGTTTATTGGTCTGTGTACTAATCCAACCCGCTGAAGACTTGGCCTAACGGATCAGTGAAGTCACCTTTACATCCGGCGTTTATTGTTCTAGAATCTAGATACCAGGTACTAAACCCATCCACTATTGGCCTTTGATCTCAACTAAAAATGGTAATGAAGCCTTGTTTACATCCGGCGGGTGATGGAACATTGGACAAATTTTCATTATGATAAAGGAAAGGTAACCACTAGAGATAAGTTGCTCAGTTAAACGGATGGCTAGGCCACGTGCGTCTTATATTTGTGGGCGTCTTATTTAAAATATTTTTTACACAAATCGTCAAAACCTGTGTCTTATATAAGGGTGCGTCTTATAATTAGGTGCGTCTTAAATGCGCAAAAATACGGTAATTAAAATGTACTACTATTTTTAAAGAATAGCCCCCAATCTTATCCCAATGTTTCTAATCTGTTTTTCTTTAATGGTGTAGGAGATGCCATGCATTACTAATGGAAGGATGATCAAACAGGAAGACTTAATTATAACATTTCTAAAAGATGCATGGGATCAGAGACTTGTTAATTTTATTTTTACTTATTTAAACATTTTGACTATCAGTGATAATTATGAAAAAATTTCAAATACTAAGTGACATATCTTTGACTGGCAAAGTACACCTTCTATGAAACAGCTTTTCAAAACATAGAAACACAAATCAAATTTCCACATCTCTGAACTTATTAATATAACTAAAAACTATACACATTAACTTTACAAGAATTTTATTTTAAGTTTTAATACCAATTATACTTTCGTCACAACTATAAACAAGAACAAATCTAGCTAAAATTATTTTCCATCTGCCCTTTTAAGATAATATTCGAATTGTCTTGCAATTTTTCATAAATATGAATTTTCCATTCATTTATCACAAGGGTGCAAGTAATTTGGGTTAAAGGTCAAAAGGAAGAGTATGCATTACCTTTCCAGGTAGTCTTATCCATTATATTGAATGCATATCCATTCCTTCATCATTAATTTATATAACTCAGTCATTGTTTGTTTTACTGTTTTAAATTTTGAAGTATTAATTTGAACTCATTCTTTCAATTATATCATTAATTGGCAAGCATTGTTAGTTAACTTTTTTGAGATGCACATATTCTCTCATATCAACTTATTTCAAAATCATTTTCCATAGGTTTCAAGCATCTAGCTCTAATGTATCTTTTGTACTTCCTGCTATTTCTTATTTAACTGTCTCCTGAATGAAATTAATCCCATCAATACAGTTTCACCACAAAACACATTTCTTCTTCTGGGATGTGGGTCTTCCTCACTTTCAGTATTTACTCTGATCAGCCACAAATGTTTTATCATGTATACCTTATTCTTGTGTGCTATCAATAAAACTCAAAAACAACCTCATCACATTTCAAATCAGTAAGTTAACTTTGATTATCTATGTAAACCCAAATGCTTGTGTTTTTACAAGGATTACAATTTTTAAGAGTTTTCTTTAATTTTATATTTTTTCATATTATGCAGTAGTGCACCTGTAAGGATAATTGTCACAATGAAAAGTTAGCTCCCTTTAAAACATTTTTTTAAAATCAAAATAGAAAGTGGTTGCAAAAAATTTAAGCATAAATGTTAATACTTGATATGAAGTGAATTTCTAAGTCAGTACTACCTGATGCCATGTTTGTTCAATTTTTAGTATAATATTGATTGTGTTTATGTATCTCTCCTTTGTTCTGTATTTTTGTGTTCCTTGCAAGTATAATTCTTAGGTAAAAGTAAGTATGAAAATGACATATATCATATTTGATATACAAGTCAGTTATTACTTATCTCTTAAACTTAATCAAATTGAATACATTTTTGCAACAAATCAAATACATTTTTGCAACAGTAAATATTATTTTACTAGTCATGTTCAACCTTGTATGGATTAATTAAAGGAGTTTACAGTGAACTCCATTGAATACACAAGATTTGTTTATTAAAACAGCAACTATTGAGAACCAGCAGAATACAGAATGCTTAATATGGCTGTTGCATATAAAAATGCATATGTGCATTGCAGCTGAAAAACACATAAAAAATGGATGTTTGTATTACATATGTAAAATTAGTTGTTTTTTTTTACAAATGCACAATATGTGTATTACATATGTAAAAGAAATACAAAATGTATGTGTATATATATGTAAAGCAAAAAAATGAATATGTCTATGACAAATGTTAAACAGAAAAGACATGAATAATATGTGTATTACATAAGTTATTCAGGTTAGTAATAGTACTGCGATACATCTGAAAGTTAGCTAAATACGAGTTAGTTATAAATAGGTTACACATTCGAGTTAGTTATAAATAGGTTACACATTCGAGTTAGTTATAAATAGGTTACAAATTCAAGTTAGTTATAAACAGGTTACACATTCAGGTTAGTTATAAATAGGTTACACATTCAAGTTAGTTATAAATAGGTTACACATTTGAGTTATAAATAGGTTACACATTTGAATCAGTTATAAATAGGTTACACATTCGAGTTAGTTATAAATAGGTTACAAATTCAAGTTAGTTATAAATAGGTTACACATTCAGGTTAGTTATAAATAGGTTACACATTCGAGTTAGTTATAAATAGGTTACACATTCGAGTTAGTTATAAATAGGTTACAAATTCAAGTTAGTTATAAACAGGTTACACATTCAGGTTAGTTATAAATAGGTTACACATTCAAGTTAGTTATAAATAGGTTACACATTTGAGTTATAAATAGGTTACACATTCAGGTTAGTTATAAATAGGTTACACATTTGAGTTATAAATAGGTTACACATTTGAATCAGTTATAAATAGGTTACACATTCGAGTTAGTTATAAATAGGTTACATATTGATCTGTTTAGTTATTGTTTTTATCTGTTTGTAAATGTGGAATGATAAATACATGCGAGTACTTAAGTTTTCTGATTGTAACCACATTGAATGTTTTGATTTTGTGGGTATTTTAAATAAATATTGTTTGCTATATACATTTTTTTTGAGTACCTCCATGACACTCATAAATATATCATTTTAAATATGTTTAAGTCTCTTAAAAATGAATCAGATTTAATACATACAATCAAACCTGTAAATAGCTGTCACTCATGTGAAAAAGCCAAATTTGCCTTCACATTGCTATACCCTTATTGAAATGATGTCTTTCTCATGAAACAGAAATTTAATTTGCGTGCACAGAGCAGTCTTTATTGATATGCACCAGTGACTGCTTACAGCACACAGAAATAATTGTTTGGTTAGGAGACACCTGGTGACCTACTGTGGACAGCAGATGTCTGTTTTATGCATGATCATTACATTGAAATGCCCGATTGAGCGGATTAGAATGATTATTGTGACCAAATGACCACCACCTGTAATGCTAACCATTGGGAAGTTTGACTGTACTTGTATTTTCACTATCCTGTGATAAGTTGGCTGGTTATGTTTGCATTCTTTAAAAAAGAAAGTGTTTTAAATGTATTGTCAGTATTGATTGATTACAGGTTGCATGTTCACATTTTATGTAGTTAAAATCATAAAAAATTATGACTGTTATTTTAATTTATAATATTTTTACAGATGTATTTCTTTCATTATTTTTATACCTTTATTTGTATGTACTTAATTGTCCCTATAGCATAGGTCTGTGCTATCAGACTCTTTATAAAATCTTGCCTTTGTAGAAATTAGTCCTACAGTTATTAGCACTGAGGAAAGAAACAAGATTCGTGGCATCAATTTTTACATCATAATTAAATGTTTTAAAACAGTAATTACATAAGCAGCATAATATTTAAAATTTAACAGAAATTTCATTAGACGAGCAAGATGATTTCAAATTTTGGTACATTGTTGTTTTTACCTATCAGTACTCGTTCATAAAATTGTAAATCATGCATGGGTTTTCATTGTGTTTTGACATGGTCAGCATCTATTCATTAACTACTTAGTGTTATTCATGTGTTCTTCAAATACCAGATCATAATATGTTACGATTACATATACTCACTAGCTAATGCAGCCTGCTCTTGCCAGAAGAAAAAAAAATGGTGTGCTTGTTTTAGCTTCAAAACTGATACTAGGTTATCTGCTTGCCCTTGCAGAAGTCAGACTAGGGTGGTCTCCACTTTGATGGTTATTGGCACCAAATCCCATCCTGTCATCAGTTACCACTTGTGCCTCATCAGAATATTTTACAAATACAAGTCTGCTTTATGCCTTGCGATCATTTGAATGAGTTCTCTTATCTTAGAATAGTATCTTGTTTCTTCTTCTAAGGCATGCACTATCTTCATCATAGGATAATTATTAATTGCCTATCAGATAACTAGTCATTTGACCCATTTCTTTCAATAAATATGAAGTAAATTACTAATAATGTCATTAAGTAAGTTCATTATTGGGGTTTTCTCTGGCAGTTATATTAATTCAGATTGTCCACAACACTGTAAGTTCAACATGATGCTTTTAGTTAACCTGTATTTGCATTTGTCATGCCTTCTCTAATTATTGGTATTAATAATAACTGGCAGGAATTAAGTGTATGTGACGCAGGCATTTCATTTTGTGGTGAAAACCACTCTTCCAGTATTAGCTGTGTTGCTCTTCCAGTATTAGTTGTGTTGGTGCAATTCAAAAACCATACTTATGATGTGCTCACATTGAACTAAGGGTGACAATCGCAGCTAAGCAATCAATCCAGAAATATTCGAGAGCAAAGAAATCTACCAGCAACAACAACATCAGTATTCTGATTGAAGATTTGCGGGTGGAAGCTGACCCAATCAAACCAGTCATGGGCATTCATTAATCACAAGCAGATCGCAGTACTCGCTTCAGTGATTCCTCCTGGTATAGTCAGTACTGGATTTTTGTACCAGACACCAGGCAGACTCAGAACACATGCTATGATAATCTTTCTTAATATGCCCTGTCTATCAAGATAGACTATAGAATGAACCCACAATTATAAGGTCCTATTGTCCAATGAGGAAGATGAGATGGAATAGCAAACAAAACTGTAAACTTTAGTAACACGGATGGGTTCCCAGAACCAATGATATAGTAACCATCTCCTTGTTAGATAATGGAGGAGGAACTGTGGATCTTTGAAAAGGCAGTAAATGAGATTTACCGCATTCTTCCCAATGTCTGTATCCAAAACCCTTGGAATCTTGGGATGCTAGGATTCTCTCTATTTAGGAGAGACACTCCAGCGCACACCCTAAATTAAACCTTTTGTTGTTTGCCTGGTAGTGGTGAGGGTACTAACTCACCTTTGTCTCAAGACCAGGGGGTTGATAAATAGCACAGGAGTAGCCAGTCATCTCTTTTACACTTCAGCCCCTAGTTTCAGCCTCCAGTTACAGTTAGATGGATGGAGATTTGGCAATGACCTAGGCACATCTCCATGTTAAGCTTCTGGGGATTTGGGAACTGAAGGCTCATACTCTAGTTGACTTAGCCACCTATGCTGATCTTTTTTTTTAGCAGCATCCTTAGGTGTGTTAAAGTTGGAATTGTGCTCTTTAGCAGTGTTGCAGAGATTGTTAGAGGCCATTATGCAGACATCAAAACAAATCCCCTTAATATGTATGCTCTCTGCAGGGCTTGAGCACCATCCATATGTCTGCTGCTTTGGAGACATCAAAGATTTTGTTGGACACAGCAAAAGCCATTCATTAACTTCAACCATCAAAGTAGCATAACAAATCACATCAACTGTTGCCACTCATTTAAGTAATATGTTCAATGGTTGTTCATAGCCAAGCTCTCTGCCTTTTAATTGCCACAGTTGTTACTGCCCAAAGAATAGTCAGACATGAACTATAAGCAGGACTGTTTACCTTTTATATTGGCTTATGTTACTGGCATATTTGGAAGTGGTGAATTTTGTTTTTTCAAGGTTATTGAAAATCATGTTTTTCGAAATATGACTGTAAGAGTGTTTGGGAGTACAGAATCGTGTTTTTAGCATAATGTGTGTTATGATATTTATATCGTCTTTTTACCCATCATCCCAGTGACATCTGCATGACCCGAGCAGGACTGATTGAAATGAGCTTAGGTGATCATCAGTTCTTGAATGTTCTTATCACTTAAAGGAATGGATATTTGCGGGATGTGTCATCCAAGATAAAATGAATTATCTACATGGCACACATAGAGACCAGAAGCTTTTCTTAGGGCAATTGCTAATAGTATAGTATTCATTGACCCCCAGTTTATATAATTTAAGACATGGGATGAAGGTTTAGTTGACATTATCAAGCCTTTACTTCAAACTGCTCATCTTGAAGGGCAGAGTATAACATGGTGTCACCTATATCAGCAGCTCAGTAGACTTTCCAAGTCATTTGTAAGTTTCTTAATGACATTGCATGCTCTATCTCTGGTGAAGTTGTGGAAGTGAAAACGTTTTCTCCAAGTCACATCCATACACAAGACTGTTTAATAATCCTAGCCCACATCTCACTGGAGATTCAAAACTGCTTCACATAAATTAGAAAACTGGAGACGGGGCTTATTCTGGGGCAAGAGAATGTAACTCTCCCTGCCTCAAACCAATTCTGCTAACATATTATGTTCAGATAATGCATTTGAAAAAGTAACAATTTTAAATGATAAATATGTTCCTTTGACAATATACTTATCCAACTATAATACATACATACTCTCCAAAGCAACATCTGCAGTTCCTGGAGTAATGGATGATTAATGGATTTTGGAGCCATTTCCCCCCCTTCCCAATCTAACAGCAGACTACTAAAATCTGACTTTTGTCTAGGCAAACATGTGACATTTTAGTACTTTTGTTGATAAAGCAAGTCAAAAACAGGGCAAACTTTCTGTCTCATCTTGGGAGTATCTGGTTTTGCAAGGTAGTGAATTTCTTCTCATTTCTGTTCATTCTCGACTGCAAAGTCTTCATCAGTTTCATTGGTTCTGATTTATTTTTATTAAGTTAAAGGTCAAATATTTTTGCCAGTATCTTTAAATTGCTGTCATTTGTTATGACTTTACACAAGGGTACTATTTGATGACCTTCCATTTGATTTAAAGTTGGAGGGCGAGTTGCCACAGTAGTGGGGTTTTGTGGGACCTCTCTTAATAGGGATACAGGTATTTTTTGAGTAGCCAGGTGTAAAATAAAAGTAGTCCAGTAAATCACCTGGCCCCTGGTTGGCAAAGAATGCCCAGATATATGTGTGCAACTGTTAAATAAGGGTAGACGTGGACAGTATTTCAGTCAGGATAGATGATTTCAGCATTTCAATAAAGGTTATGTTTTAAAAAGCACATGAAGCTATTGGATTCTGTCAAATGGCAAAAACACACGCACACACGAACGATTAAAATGGCAATATTTAGAATTTGTCAAGCTTTTATGATGTTTTTTTTTCTTCTTTAATTTGTTCTTTTTGATTGCTTTTAGAATTTTGTTTAAATTTTAATCTGTATCACAGAGTAAACAGTGTTCAATAAACATCATTTACAATCAACACGAGTTTTAGTCCAAATTTTGTTCCATGTCAGGGCATTTCGAGCCTGTGTGAAATTACCTTTCTTTTTCAGTGAGTAAAAATGAAGTTGCATACTTATCAAGTCATTTTAGTTGACCATATCAGTCTCCATAAAATAATTTACAGCCCCTTTACTGCCCTTTTAAGAGTATAACATAAAATGCAGATAGCATAGATCTCCTGCCACATAATTCACCAATGTATTAGACCCTGTATTCCTGACACTATGTTAGATCAAACAGACCCATTCCATTCCCAAACAGAAATGATAATTAGAACACAAAGAACAACATGGAAAATGTTTTAATTTCAAAACAGTTGGTTTAATCCTGAAAAGTCTTTTTAAAAAATTAATTTAGGGATTACAGAAGGTTTAATCAGACTAAAATGTATTTTTGAATGTAAAAATTTTATTAGATAAAATATTTTCCTAAAAAAAAAAAAAAAAAATTTGATCATATTGCATGGATCCAAAGACTTCACACTGGCAGTTACCAAGTTTGTTCTTGAATTTGAGAAAGTTATTTTTATCCTTGAAAACCCATTAAATTTGTTGAAAACCTTGAACTTGGCCAATGACTGGGTCAATCAAATTAGACAATACTAGTAGTTACCAGATAGAGTAGCATCCCTTTGCTGTAGTGGTGGAGTTTTGTGTTTGCAACAATACACATAAGCTTTAGAAGATAATTTAAGTTATAACAGAATTCTTCTTACAAATTAGGTCCTTAAATGTTATTCAAACTCACCAGAGCTGTAAGTCCACCTGTCCTTGCTGGATTCTTAGGGTAATATGTTTGTTTACAAGTAAAAACATTTTTTTAAAAAAGAAATTGTTTTAAATTAACTTTAATAAATAGACATTGTCACAATCATTTCTGTTTAATTGAATTAATTTTGAAGGATAAGCTTTCATTTCTCCTTTAAATACATTCCTCAAAAACATTTAACATTTGGAATGCAACATGGCTACTGTACCTCTCGAATCCAGCTCTACTAAACAACACAAAATCATCTTCTGCATCAACATCATAGAGACAAAGGGCAGTAACTCTTGCCCATTACTTCCCCTTACCACCACTAAGTGTAACCAGTTTTTATAAT